>WOFM01000610.1:822610-1121422 GCA_011428145.1 Ericerus pela
ATTCTTCTTTACCTTCATAGTTTCTGATAATGATGAAATACCTAATACAAAAAATTCAAGTGACAGGTGCTTAGTCATGTTGCAATATTTATGTAACAGCAAATTTCATTTCCAGCTTATTGTTTTTTCTTAATTAATACATATTTTATTATTGGTCAATAGGGAACTTTGAATTTTTTTTTAATTTTGGAATTAGTCAATGAGTAAATTTCAATCTTTTAATCAAATATTAAGAAAACTAATTGCATCTTTAAAATTTATTTTAACTATAAAATGTTAATGAAGAGAATGTGAAAAAAAGGGTATATACATTTTTTTAAAGTTATTTTCATACCTATCTGATATTCTCTAAATTGATGATTCTTATTGAAAGCAAAAGTTAGACTTCGCCTCAGTTTTTCTTGTATTTTTGTGTATTTATTCAGCACTTTTGCATCAATTTGGTAATTATAATACCACCTCACACAGTCCATCATAATATAGACCTTGGACACAGAGAAATAAAAGGCTGACTGATACCTATGATGGGATATGAAATATAATTATATATATTGATCAATTAACACATAAGTGAACCAATCATAGTTCATTTTTTAGTACACCTTCCTGATTGGTCAGTTTGAGGGAATTCCGGTAACAGGGTATTTTTATTTTTCCTTATAAATACTTATTATTTTGAAGCAGATATATCAATGAACTTTAAATGAGACAATCACAGTTCATTTTTCAGTACACCTTCCTGATTGGTTGGTTTAAGGGAATTCTTGAAACATGGTATTTTCATTTTTTCCTATACTTTAAGCTGATATATCAACGTACTTTAAATGAGCCAATCACAGTTCATTTTTCAGTACTCCTTCCTGATTGGTTGATTTAAGGGAATTCTGGAAACATGGTATTTTAATTTTTTCTTATAATTATTATTTTGAAGTTGATATATCAACGGACTTTAAATGACCCAACCACAGTTCATTTCAATACACTTTCCTGATTGGTTGGTTTAAGGGAATTCTGGAAACTTAGTATTTTCATTTTTTCTTATAATTATTATCTTGAATCAGATTTATCAACGGACTTTAAATGAGCCAATCACAGTTTGTTTTCCAACGTATGCCTTCCTGATATTATTTTTCAGTATAACTATTATTAAGCAGATATCAGCAGACTTTAAATGAGCCTACATAATACATCTACTGGTGCTAATATATTACTGGGAGAAGTGATGTCATTTGAAATATTTATATAGGTAACTATAAGAACTTTCGGGAAATCCAAACAGCATGCGTTATTTCCTTATATGTTGAATCTTGGATTGTGATTGGTTGTGTTGCTTATTGTGTTGAAAAAATCCCCAAATTTTGAATGAAAATTGTGGGTCTGGTATGGGGAATTTTTTAATTTTTTTTGGCCAGTGTTACTCACCTTGAAAATATGAATTTTTTGAGACCTATTTCATATTTATACGATAAATATTGAACGCTGTAGAAAGGCACAAAATTTTGTTAGATTGTCAGGAACAGAGTCAAACACAATACCTCCTTCTGACGCAGTTGATAAAAAGAACGCTTTTTTTACGATCTGGATGTGTTTTAACCGTCAATTCGTAATTTCACTATGCATCACAATTCTTACTATACCATCTTATCTTTCAAGTTGATATAAAAAACTTCAGCACTGTTACAACACTGTTCTTCATGAAAACTGCAAAAAGAACTGTTTCTATCAAAAGCGAAAAGGAGCGGAGCTCAAATTCAAAAATTTTTAAATAATATTTGGGTGTTAGTATTTTCTCATTTGAAGTAGCTGAAGTGTATAATATTCAGTTGTCTCCATTTTTTCTGTAATCCACCCCGCTTGTTATTTTTTGTTCTGTTGTCCAAATTATCCAAATTATCTTCCATAAATTGATTTTGATCTTCATTCGCTGTAGTCCATGGCGGTGATAGGGAACGAAGTATAGAAACGATATATTTGCCTCTTATATTTCTCCTAAAATTTAATAAGTTTGATCCAATACAGTGAAATATAAAATGCAGTACAAGAGCAATAATTCCTCAGTCTTTTGTCATTTTAAAAGTTTTAAACACCGTATTTTGTCCTTGTCATCCCTCCGATTATATTCAACGTTATAATGGTTAAAAATTAAGAATATTAATTGAATGTATCCTGTTCCTAAAATGACAGCTCGGTAATTCTTCGTATCTTTAAATTATTTAGAACAACATTTTGCTTCCGACCACTCACGTCCGATTTAAGCATGCTTCTTTTTCAGATTTCAGCGGTCTGAGGTCTGAGTTCAATCTTCTTAGGCTACCTCTAACTCGATGATGCAAAATGTGGAAGGAAAAAATAAAATCCAAGATACTTGAGAGAAGCCGGTGATCTTATCGAATCAGGGAATTGGTCACAGTTTACAGTTACTTGAACTTTGCAGATTTTATTTTGTTCTCTTGATTTTCATTATTTGTGTATCACCCTTTGAATTTTTTTCTGTTGAAATTTTAAAAAAAGACTCCAATGAAGCATCAACTCTTCTAGAAAAAGTAAGTGTTAAAAAAGTAGGAAATTTGTTACTAAAAAGTCAATTATTGATTATAATTGATGATTCTATTAAATTTTGTAACAGTTGACCTAAAATTATAGAGTTCATAACCATTGCCTTTTTCAAAATCGAAACAAAAATGGATTTTTTGTAAGTACCTTCGGCCGATTCGTACTAGAATTGATATCATGTTACTGTAAATTATATTAAATATTTTTTGAAAATTTTGTAGTTATTGGTTCAAAATCGAGCATTTTATAGCCAAAATAATATCGAAGTACCATCCAGCCGATCAGTACCAAAATTTGTATCATGTTAGAATAGATCATAATAAATATTTTTTCGAATTTCGTGGCTATTGATTCAAAATTAAGCTTTTTATAGCCAAAAGAGAA
Source organism: Ericerus pela (assembly GCA_011428145.1). Lineage (NCBI taxonomy): Eukaryota > Metazoa > Arthropoda > Insecta > Hemiptera > Coccidae > Ericerus > Ericerus pela. The sequence continues at coordinate 825,548 of WOFM01000610.1, forward strand.
ACTAAAGTTTTCTGTACCAGAAGTACTATCGGCCATTCCGCACCAAAATCAATAGGTCTGGTCCTTGGCTTAGTACTAAATAACGTTTGTTCCAAATTTCGTGAATATTGGACAAAAATTGTGACTTGTACCTTGATAACAGGAAATTGGCTTATCAATGTAATAAACGTACAGTCTCGTTTTTTCAGTCTAAACTAAGCCCTGAAGCGCCACAATCCTTATTTCGGCGGATCAGTGAAATAATTGGCGCATGCGCAGGAATTTTTTAATTATTTTCGTATTGTTTAGACTAAAAAAATGAAATGTGGTGCGTTGAGAAAGGTCGTGAAAAATTTGAATTTCTGCTCGTAGATCGGCTGAGTGACAGTACCAAAAGTGACCCATTTTGTTACATAACGTTCGTCATCTTTATCTACGCTATAATTTTGCCATCAATGTTTAAAACCTTCGTATCTCTTTTTAGTAGATTTTTAAAAACCAGCTAAATGCTCTCATGGGTAGAATTTGTTTGGTTTCTCTTCTAAGGCACTTTCATGCAACCGTATGTCTTGAAAGAGATGCAGGAGCTTGTTTCACCTTGGAATTTCTTTTTCCCACAGCTTACGACTCGGGTTTATCATTGTGAAAGAAAAAAAATTTCAAAGCATACAACTTTACTTAATTTTAATCTTCAAAGAAGAGAATTTTTAGGAAGATCTATGCACTTATGGAACATTTATTCGTCTAAAATTAGATTGTGCAGGAAAATGAGCGTTTAGCAGCAACTATTTGGAACTAAATTCATTTTAGGATTACAAAAGAACGATTGAACGATGTTGGCATTTATTTCCATTCTCAAGTTCTGATTTCTGTTAACCTTATTCTTATCTTCTTTGTATCTTGACTTTTCATGACATTTGAATGTTAGAAAAAGTTCATCCTCCGTATTTTATTCCTTCAAATATACATTGTTCTGTAACAGATGAGCTGTTGTAGTCTTACGGTTTAGATATTATTTACTGATATTCGTTGAAAACATTGAATTCAGGACACCCTGGGGAGTTTCCGTGACGAAAATTTGTAGATGAAGACTCATTTAGTCGTTCTCAAGGAGACGTGACAAAGTAAAATAACAGAAGTGTCTTCAGTCATTGACATTTGAATGCGCCAAAAATTTTTCGAAATATTTTTATAATTCGGCAATTAAGCGCATTTATTTCAGAAACAAAATTATGCTGAAGAAGGCTCCAGGGATAAATTGAAAAGTTGAATAGAGTGCGTGTTACACGCAGAACATTATGTTTTTGAGAAAGAGCACTGAAAGAGAAAAAAATACCAGTATACAGAATTGTTCAAAAAAGCTAATGAATACGATTCTTTGTGGTACCGTTAACTGCTGTGTAGTGTGCTGTCTAAAATGCTACCAGTTATAAACCCACGTGCGTCCGTGTCTTTTAATGAGCATACCTGGAAAGGTTATAACTTTATGTTTCTTTTTTTTTCATCATTCTGAATAATCGGCAACCAGGAAGACAACCTTAGGGAAGAATATCCCAAAATTTAAGTAAGTTTTTTTTAAATTCAGCGAGGAAAAAAAGGGCAGAAAAAGTACTTTTTCTACCAAAAAACTGTAAATTACACAAACCACTAACTTTTTCTAGTCTTTTCTTCTTTGTATCTCCTCTCAGTAAAACGCAATCTATGGATCAAACAATTAAACCCTTGAACTTTTTTATTTTCTTAATGTAAAATGTTGAGTTTAAAAATTTATGAACTATACCCTCAAAGACAAGTTGAAGTTTTTATGACTGTCTGTGAGTTTTGTGCTTCTAAAATAATTGGAATAATCTCCTAGAATTTTATAATGGGTCAAGGCCGGCTTAAAGGGGGATTTTTTAGTGTATAATCCTCCCAGTGCCAAAAAAGGTCAATTTAAAACACGGTTATTCGCTTTTTCAAATTTTATGTCTATGAATTACGTAAAAAATTGTTAACTACTCCTATAAAAATTCATAAATATTATAAAATGTGATCCAGTCCCTCCCCTTGAAAAAATCTGAGACCGGGCCTGTGATGGGTAGTTGTTGAATTTTTTTTGCCATATTACTTACATGAATGATAAATTTCAGAATTTGGAACACTCGATTTTGTGATGAAAGTTCAGTTCATTTTTGAAACTTTTTTTGAATGGCGAACCATCGAAGGATTAGCTAAAATAGCTTGATTCCTATTTGACTCAATGGACTTCAACTTTTTAAGAAAAAAATTGAACAAAATGCTTTTCTGATGAGAAATATGGTATTCTAACACCTTTGCTGTCGTGCATTGAGGTAAGTATGAGCAGTTTGATTAACTAGAGCATCACCCTACAGACATACAAGTTGAATAGTAAAAGAAAGAGGAAAATAAAATAGATTTGGTCGAAATTTGTTATATTTTCTACACATGATAGTATTTGGTCAAAGAGATGGATTGTTGGTTTTATATGAAGAGAATATATATGAAATGTTTCACCTGGAGGATGTACAAACGAGAGGTTGCGGGGAACGGTCTCTTAATATAAATTTCTCTATTGTGTATGGAGGGAAGATATGTTACTATTTTTTAGTTAGTATTTTTGGCGATGCCTGGTTTCAAAATTTCTAATCTTAATCTCCAGCAGTTCGAAACCTAAGCATTTCATTTAGCCGTCAAGCTGAGTCCAATTTTACATACTTAGTTCATACGTGTAACGTGTACTCTTTAGGATGAATTGAACTAGCTAGTATGAAAGTAAATTCTATTTTTAAACTGAAAATAAATATCAATGAACGCTGCCTTTGCAATTGCCTGGATGATTGATCTTGTAGTGAGAAAAGAAGACGATTTGTTCCAATTTTCTATTTTCACTATATTTATATCGTCAAAAATTTGTGTTTATGGTTTTGAGAAAACTGCAAAAGGAATAGGGGTGAAATTTTTAAGGAAGATAGTCATCATATAGGACTAGGTCTGATAAAATTTTGTTGCCTATTGGTTCAGTAATTTCTGATAAAACTGGAAAACAAAACATTACTGTAAAAGTTGTTTTTCAGAATTTTAGGAAACTATGAAAGGGATCGGGCTGAAATTTTCACGGTACATTCTTGTTTTATATATACAAGTTTAATAGAATTTTAGTCCCTATTCGTAGTTAATTTTTAAGAAAACTGGAAAAGAGAAAATAACGGGAAAAAATTTTGGGTTCACGGTTTTGAAAAAATTACGAAAGAAATATAGCTGAAGTTTTGGTAAAAAGTAGTTTTTATATAGGACCAGGTTTGATAGAAGTTTGTGGCGTATTGGTTCGGTTTTTTCCGAGAAAACTAGAGATAAAATTCTTGGAAAAGTGGTTTTTCTACGATTTTGAAGAAACTACAAAAGAGATCGGACTGAAATTTTCACAATAGATTTTTTTATGCAAGTACAAGTCTGATAGAAGTTTCTTGTCGAGTATTAGTTCAGTAGTTTCTTTTGAGAAAACTGGAAAAGAAAAAATCTTTCCAGCAACACTAACCTCAGCTTTCTATCTAAAATAGAGGCTAAGTAATCATTGAATGAATAAAATATAGGTTCGTTTTCAAAATTGAAATGTTGTGTTGAATGTTGAAACTTCAAATGACAAGGGGCACCCACACAACCATGCACATACACACAAAAAGAAACATCAATGAGATTTACAATCCACAGAGTCACAATGTGACGCTCTTGATTCTCCTGTAGCCCCTACCTGAAAGCTAGAATATTTGCGTATCAAAAAATTACTTCATTAGTGAGTAAATGAAAAATTGAGGCATTCTTGTTTTTTTTTCTCGCAAAAATCTGATGCGATAGTGAATGTAGCGTAACATCTATGGCGAGGTGTTGGTTCACCAAAACGAGTGAAAAAATTTCGTTGTACGACCGAAGGCGTACGGTTGATAACCTTTGTCATAATTCGTCTAGACATGTTGCTGTTAGCAAACGTTAAATTCACCTACCATTTTTTTTTTTACACGCTCATTTATTATCACGCAGAGCCGCCATCATTTAGTTGCGTGGGGTCGGGATGACGACGGAGGAAAAAATGGGGCTAGGGCAGAGAAAAAAATTACAGTGCGCTGAAATATTGTTGCGATTGCCTCGTTAATAAAGCTCGTATGATGGGGTGAAGTATTGGAGAGAAGGGTGCGAATTAATCGGCGACGGTGGAAAATCTACCAACGTCTTCGTTGAGTATAGAAGAAATTATAATTTTCGAGGCTCGTATCAGGTTGAAATATTGAATTTATTATCCCTAATAGACCTCCTAATGTCGATAAAATTACATAATAAGTTTAAGTTAAAAACGAAGTTTTAAAAGATAAGCTTTTATTTATTTATTTTTGGCTTTAGTTTCCTACGAAGTGAACATGATTTTGTTGCGGAAGGTTGGCTGCAGTATTAGAATATTTTAAAACAGCAGTAGTGAGTAGAATAAAAGCTTATAAAAAGACTTAATTTGAATACATTTTCAATGCCTCAAGAATGATGGCAACCAATGACTGTTATCTCAGCTAAAAAAAGTAATATTTTAAGTAATCTGAAAAATTTCTCCTCTTTATTTCAGGTTTTGGCATGAGATTATCATTCACTAGTATTACCTCGAATCAGAATTCAACCAATAATTTTTATTGCCAAACTTTTTGAAATTCAAAGTTGATATTAAGAATATCAATACGTATTGATATAAACCGATAGAATGTATATCGATGTATGCATTTGTATTGATTCGATTAAATTTATTTTTAAAACAAGTGTGGGGACTACAGATCTCGTACACACGCCATTCCTTATCGGCGTATTATATTCTACAATATATAAAATACATTGTTTGTTCGTATGCTCTTACTCGCACATACAGGCAAGTAAGATGCAAAGTTCGGCCAATGACAAAACGATAGATAAAGATCTCGGTAATGTCTCGGACCGGTACACGAACTCATTATGTCATTTCTTATCAGTTGCTTCAGCAATGAATAAGAAATGACGTGAATTCTACTACACACCTACATATGTATATGTACATAAATGTGTCTGTGTGCGTGTGCCAAAACCAGTATATAAACTCTCAGAACCGGCTCTAAAATCGCCAGTGTTCGGTCTGGTTCTGGCTTACCCGTACTTACGTACGAAGTGGCTGAACACGCTTAAATTCTGTTAAATTTCCTTCTGGTGAGAATATCTCTCATGACAAGGTATTCCACAACAAGATTTGACTTATAAATTATTTATTCATTTGGGCGTTTGTGAGGTTAATAATTCAGATTTTCTCCTTCATCTATTCTTGATTTAAAAGAGACAACACTGTCGACAGGATTTTCTTATGAATGGATAAATCTCGCAGTTGATAAGGGGGCAACTTGAGTTAGCATTTTTTCTGTTGTTTCTTATCAGTTATCATGCGAATTCATTTGATTTCGGATTTGAAGATGTTTCCATTTAAAATACGAAAAATCGTTCATAATTTACTTTGTGCAATATTCTGAAGTTCGTAAGTTTTATTCGTATTCATCCATGGCAAGTTCAAATAATTGATAACTTAGGTATAAACTTTGGAATACTGTAAAGAAAATTTACAAACATTGGCTTTTTTTTATTCTTTGCTTCATGTCCTTTAGTTCCAACACTTTTACAGTCGTTTTTTCATCCGTGATAATCATCTATTGTATTTTGACTCATGTTGCTCATACTTATTTTCGCATTTTAAAGAGAAACTGATTTCGTATGATAACTGATGAGAAGCAACAAAAAATATGCTAAGTCCAGTTGCTCGCCCAATCAACTGCGAAATTTATCCATTCATAATTTACTTGAGTAGCTGCCTACATTCCAAAAAATACGAAAATTCCATATTTCTGCATAATACTTTGAGCTCAAAACAGGTGTTCAATCTCAAGCGCCCCTTGGCAGACTTACGAAAGATAGGATTGTGGAAGTCTCTAATCCTGCATAGATCACGAGTATTTTCTGTCGTAATAAGTTTGAATTTATCAGGGAAAAATTTCGAAGTTTTCCAGGATTTCGGAGGTTTGAAAACTATCTATACGGGTTGATACAAAATTTCCGAATGATGAGTGCAATATTAATTTAATGGGAAATTTTTATCAAAAATTACCGTCAAGGGTCGGTGAAGACACTAATATAATCCCTCGTTTTCTATTCATTTTCTGCATCAGCTTTCATACCGACAGAGTTGATCAAAGTTACTTTTGTATTTGTTCATATCCTTGATTTTATCCTTGTGTGAATTTTTATTGTCACATTCGTTTGTGATTTATGATAACTGATATATAACGCAGCGACAATAGCGAAGGATTCGTATTAAAAAGTCGTGCTCCTGCTTGGTTGTGATGAATGATGCAAAAAAATTGTTACTTCCCTTTGCATTTAAAGTTGCATAATTTTCTTACTGCGTACTCGTATATACTTTCTAGTTATTATTTGAAGTTTGATTGATTGAGAAGATGGAGGTCTTTTGTTCTGAAAATTTATTGAAAACTTCGGTTGCATGCCGCAATGCTTGAGCCTTGTATTATGTTTTCTGTCTGGAAACTAGATGTGGATAAAATTTTTAATGTTTCTGTACATTTCGTATAGACTTCCACAAATTACGTTACTTACTAAATGACGTACAGAAGTACATTGATATATACCTAATTATTTTATACTCCAAATTCGAAGAGTTTGTTTTAAAACGTTCACTTCCTTTAATTTTTTTTACGTGAAGATGTACGTTTTATTTTGGTTTGTGACTCTTCTTCATAGGTTTCAGATTATTATTTTTCGTTTTTATATATGTAGAGAGAGAAAAATCTGAATTTGGCCTTTAGAACTGTAATTGAAATTCTTGGTCTTTCCAGTTTTATTAAGCAGTTGATATTTCTTTTCTGGTCTATTAAACGATGAAATTTTGTTGTACTCGGCGGATAATTTTCTAAGGTAAAACAAAATTTCAATCACCCCTTGTCATTCTACATGTACGTGCATTGTATTGATAGATTCAAACTTGAATTTCTGTTGATTTAATATGAAATTTTGTATTTGTTCGCAGGTATGTTGTTCTAGCTGTATTGTTTACCGTATTCAATTTTCTTTACGTTTTCCTCTGTTGGTGATCGTAAGTCATTTTATCAAATTAAATTTTTTTTCGACTTTTACTATGTTTATGTAAAGATGAACGCATATACGCAAAGAAAAAAATGAAGTAAAATTGTTCAAAAGCAGCACAGAACTAGTTTTTTTTCTTTTTTTATTGAGAGACGCCGTGAAACAAGTTTTTTAGCTTGTTATTATCAGATTGTTGTTGTTTTCCTTCTTTTTTCGTGCAATTCTGCATTGAATTGTGAGTTCGTCCTGCCCCTAACCATAAATAGATTTACTCACAAATCTTAAGTACGATTATGTAATCCTTAACGTTGTTTGTAATGTATATCTTCAATGGAAAAAAGAGAGATTGATCTTAAGTTATTTTGATGCCCTCCATAAAATAGCTCCATAGTTTGTTTGATTTTTTAAAGCTTCTCTTAGCTTTTTACCAACTGCATACGGAAGAGGTCATAATATGTTTGGTATGTCTATCTCCGGAAATAACGGAATTTTGTTCGCTCAAAACAAGTGTCTTACTTTATAGATTTTGACGAAAGTAGGCTCAAAATGTTCCAGACCATCCGAATAATGTCCTTGGCTATTCATATTTGAAAATTAAAAAATTAGGAGGGTGTAACTGAAGAAAATGAGAATTTAAAGATTGAAAAAATTATAGCCATAAATTTGGGCGTATCCACCAATAGGAGCTACCTAGTTCATTCAGATTAACGCAGTCTTTCTTTTTATAAAATTTATTTCTTTGGGACTTGTAATTTGTTGTTTATTGTTTCGTTTTCAGTAATTAAATGAATTAGTATTGCAACGTTGGTTGAAACCTGTCTAATTGTCATCTAATTATTATATTTTTAGTATATCGTTTGTCATTGCTACTGTATTGACTGTATCGGTGGGTCCATTTTCTTGAATCCCCATTCCCCATGAATTTTGGTCTGATGACTAAAAAATAATGTGTTTGCAGTCTCTTTGTCTGTATCGAGGAGTATTTTCGTTCGGTTTTCAACTAAAAACGTAAATGATAGCAATTGAATGATCGATCGTTTAGAATAATTACGGAGGATATTATCTGAGAAAAACTTGCTATTGCTTAATTCATTAGCCTTTTGGATGAAAATATTTAGGTTGTATGTATGCAATTTCGTCATTTTCTTGCCTCAATTCTTGAAATAAGTCGTTGACCATGTAGAAGAATAACGTTGAATACGATCCATATTATTACCATTGTCAATGAGTGTGTTCCTTTGACAAAAAGGTGGCTAATACTGAGCTTCTTATAAAAAAATATTACATCATGTATCGTAAGTTCTAACCTTTTCAATAACCATTTTGTTCTTAGCAGTCTTAGCTTTAAAATCAATTATTTTTATGAATTATGAAAAATGGGTTGACAGTTCCACTCTGGCTGATGAATTAGGTTTTTTGTTATAACGAAGGCATTTACGGTTCGCGGTAACTGCAGTCCAGAACAGCAATTCAGCATTTATATCTTCATCGTGCTTGGTTAAGCAGAGCACCGATTAAAGAGGTCGTGTGGATGAAAGGTTCGAAGAAGAGGGTAGGAAATAAGAGAGCTGGCAAAAGAGGAACTAGACGCAGTTGCGACTTACGGACGCCTTGTGTCTGGCTGGTCTGGCAGGCGGCAGCTACATATTCCGAATCTGAAGCTGCGTGGCTGGTAATATGTTTTCTGTTTTCTCTCTATTTATTTTGGTTGTTGGCTCGTACGGATTGGCCAGCATAGTATTCACATCTGAGCCTATTTATTTGCACACTGTGTGTGGAAGTGATGAGGTATTTACATCTTGCGGATGTGTGTGGTTTTTTAGACAACCGAACAATGTTTTGGCTTCGATAGTACAGTCTGTCACATTCTCATTTTCTGCGAATGCGAGTATCCTTTTGTTTTTGTTTTCTCTTTTGCGCATTTGGTGAGAGATATGAAATTCGAATTTGTTTATTTAATATTTACTAATTTGATTACTCTGTCGACGAGATAGAGATGAGAAAATCATATAATTATTGGAAACAAGAAATGAAATGAAAAGGTCTTTGTCTATTGGTGCCTCAGGTTGTGAAGAAAAAAAAGTTTGAAGCAGTATCTGCATGTTTGTGCAACTGCACTGCAAAATTCATTTAATTTATTTAGTGCTTTTATATTATCGACATTGAATGAGAAAATATTGATATGAAAAATTTGGGTTAAAATAAGAGCACTGACATATCAATAAATTATCACGTTATTCACTGCATAATACTGTACCGAGGTCGGATTGTATAATGCTAAGTTTATGATTCAGACTTTAGTAAGCTCTAAGCGATTTCCCCGTTTTAAACGGTCTCGGTAATTCTAAATTTTTTTCAGTGATTGGTAAAATTATGTGTTGCCAATCTGTATATTATAGCTTTGTTCGGAATACGAAAAAAGCGTTCGAACGCTTGACTATATCAAAATAGACTTCGTTTGTATTGGAAAGTGGAGGCAAAAGATATCTTCACTTATCATCGCTAGAAAAAATTTAAAAATTTGCCCCAGACCACTTCATATGCTAAACAGAACTTGAATTTGCCCCCAAGATGACCAAAAATCAAAATGTCTTTTGATCCTCCCAGTTGGAACTGCATTTGCCTCTGCTGATACAACAGGATGGTTAGGGTCCTGTAAGATGTAAGTTGCATGTAGTGTTAGTGTTTGTGCTTATTGAAGTGAAACTTCCTTGCGTGCGTTAGTAAACTAAAATAATGGTAATGGAACCCATCACCGTTATTGCGAGAACTTGGCCCGTTCAACTCCAGTTGATTCATTGAATGAAAATTATGATTTGTATTATTTCTACCATTATTTTGTATTTATAACTCTTTATTATACTAGCTGTGCCCGTACGAATTATTAACACAGATTCATATAGAAAAGGATAAATGTACTGAGAATGCCCTATTCGTCCATCTGCTCTGACGCCATTAGACCGTGCCCACCTTTAATTTTTTTATTTTCAAAATTTTCACGTATCGTCACACACTCTTTTTTGCCCATGTATTTTTGTATAATTGTTGATTACTGTATTTGTGTGGTTAGAAATGTTATCATTATTTTCTATATTGTAATCTAGTAAAGTCTAAACACTAGGAGATGGCAGTCGCAACATAACTTTCAACATGAAATACATTGTAAAACAGGGATTCTTCACACTGCACAAGTAATTTCAATTGATGTTATTTTTTTATACGCTTTTATTTCAGTTACCTAAAGGATGGTTTAAACTCTTGTAAAGTATGGAAATTTGAACTTTAAGCATAGTTTTTCTCTTTACTCAACTTTTTAGGTGTTTGGTCAATGAGAATAAAACAATGAGTTTAAACTATCCTTAATGTGACGAAATAGGACGTAGTTCTTATACTAACATCTAGGGGTGCTGAAATCGCGTTTTTTTGTGATATCATCATCATCATCATCATCATCATCATCTTGACTCCATTTTTTATATTCATATTTTACACTCACATTTGTGTCATGGTCTGTCAACATATGCACCCTTCGTTTATCCCATTATGGGTGGCATTTTTTTATAATTTTTATGTAAGTATCCGAAGAAAATGTACGTGTTAAAATTGATCTTATATCAAGACTCACGGGTGAGGGTAGGTTCATTTATTGTCTCATGACCGAAGGAAACTTTAGGCACTATTAGCTAAATTCATATATGTGGAATACCTTGTCGTGAGAGATATTCTCACCAGAAGGAAATTCTACAGAATTTAAGCGTGTTCAACCACTTCGTACATAAGTACGGGTAAGCCAAAACCAAGGCGAACACTGGCGATTTTAGAGCCAGTTCGGGTGGTTTATATACGGCTTATTTACACGCACACAAACACACGTACGTAAGATAATACGTATGTTGGTGAGAACAGCCAGGTCGCATCATCCCCTATCGAGATAAGAAATGACTGGCCGGTTCGTGTACGAATTGTGACATCATCTTATTGTGTCACGATTTGGTACTCATACATTACCTGCAAGTACGTATAGGTAATTACGATCGAACGTATTTTGTGTGTTTAATGTCGCAAGGACGATTGATTGCCTGCCCTTTGGGGCGGCGACTGTTGTTGAGGGGTCCAAGCCCCTGTACCTCATATGGGAGAGTCCCCACAGCTACTCCCCCCAGTTTTTGTGCCGCAAAAATGATCAAAATGCGCAGGGCCTGGGGGGATGTGCGGGTTTAATGCCATTTTTGATCGGCCTCCCACTTTCCCAGGGCGCTGCCTACTGCAGACCCAACACACTCGTAAGATTCCTTACGAGCGTACACTCGGGCCAAGTAGTTTGCCCGGCTGTCCTCTTCCCTATACCTCGGTGGTTGGTTTTTGGTATGGGCATAGGGGTGACAACGGGAGTGAGGGGGCAGCGGACATCTAAACTGAGGCTGCCTGAGCATCAGGGAGTTTGAATTCCCCGATGTCAGGGCAGCCATCTTTGCCTTTTTGTTGGCTGCCCTCTCCACTGTAAACAGGAACCTCATTGGTTACCTGGTCTCCATTGGCTTCGGCTCCAGCATCAGGGGTTCTGTTGTTGGAGTCAGTTCCGGTGGAGTCTGGGGAGGAGTGATGATGGGTGGAAGCGGAGTGGTCATCTTTGCGAGAACACTCTCCATGGCGGGTGCCGTGTCCATCAGGAGTTCCTCCTCAATTCGATCAAGTTCCAACTTCTGTTCTGGAATTTGCCCAGTGATCTTAGCGACTTCCAGAACTTTCAGGTTCTTGGTCGTGTTGAGGAAGATTTGGGTTGGTAGCGACATTGGAATAGGTAAGCAAGGAAAACATAGAGCCAAAAATATCGTTTAGAAAACACGTCTGAGATCTAAGACAGTTCTAAAACGGGTAAATTTACTGCTATTTTTGATTTACCATTACAGTTTCATTTTATTATTTTCACATCTTCTTATCAGCATGTAGAAAGGATAGCGCTTAAAATTCTCGGCCGTATGCAAGTTTTCCGGTTAAGTTCTGATCAATTTAAGTAAAGTTATGCCTGAAATACTCAGAGAATATTTTTCAAATTTCATTACAAAGGAATCTCCGTTTGTGACGTCACAATGTTGAGATTATCTTTGTGTTTGATAATAAACGCACGTTGAGATGTTTATTTCCATATTGCACGTGGATTTGTTTATTCCTGTCATTTTCTTTTTGTTGGCATTCCTCGTTTGCTTATTTCCGGAGTTTCTTTTGTCTCATGGAATTCCGATTTTTGTCGCATATTTTTAGCGGGTTTAAACTTACGTAGCGGATATTACTTTTCGGTAGTATATTTTTAATTTCTTCGCATTAACCTCTCAGACTTGCGAGAAGGGTGGGAATTTTTAAATTTTTTACTGCCTAGGGGCCTGCCTCTTTTTTGTAGGCATATGGGGGCCTTGGGATCGAATGTTTTGGTAATAACATCGTCCAAAAACTTCACAGACTTTTTTATTTTTGGTGTTTTCTCTATTTGTGAATTTGTTATTTCACATTTTTCAACGGATTCTTCTATGTTTGTTGGTGAATCCGTATGGATATTTTCTATGTTTTCTCTCAGTACCCTCTTTATTCTTTTGTTGTTGCTTACCATGTATGCAGGCTTCAATCTATCGATTGAAATTGTTCGAGGTTTGCCTGCAATGAGTATCACAAAGTTTTTCTTATCTCGTGATACTACTTTGTAAGGACCGGTGTATGGTTTCTCCAGCTCAGATCTCATTTTTTTGTATCTAACAAATACACTTGGGCTGGCCACGGCGAGCTGCCTGTTCTAGAAAATTGTTGGCATCATTTCTTATATTTTGTACCATAATTTCGGGGCTAACTTCCTTCGATTTTGTGAAGAAGTCCCTTGGGAGCAGTAGCTCTTTGCCAAATGCTAATTGCGCTGTGGAATGACCTGTATCCGTTTGTAGGGCAGATCGAAGGCCTAAGAGGATGGTAGGGAGTACATCTACCCATCTCTTTATATCATGTGACATGATAGAGGCTTTGAGAGCTCTATGCCATCTCTCGATTTTGCCATTGGCTTGAGGATTGTAAGATGTGGTATGACTGTGTTGAACATCAAGCTTATTTGCTAAATCTTTGAAGAGCAAGCTCTCGAATTGACGACCTTGGTCCGTAATTATGACTTCTGGTATGCCATACCTCACAATCCAGGTATCATATAACCTGGCAGCTACAGTTGGAGCTGTCATTTCATATAGAGGAATTGCTTCTGGCCATCGTGTTGCCCTGTCTATTATCGTTAACAGGTATCTGTGTCCTTGAGATGGTGGCAATGGGCCTACCAAGTCCATATGTACTGTTTTAAACCACTCTGTTTGTTTGAAGGATTTGAGGGGCGAGCCCGTATGTCTTCCCACTTTGGATTCCTGACAGTTCAGGCAACTGCGAGCCCATTTGTTGCAGTCAGACTTCATTTGTGGCCATACAAACCTTGCCAAAATTAAGTTAGCACTACATTTTGGCCCAGCATGTGACAGATTATGTACACTGTTGAAAGTCAACCTGCGATATTTTACCTGTAGAAATGGCCTATTCTTACCTGTACTGACGTCACATGTTAATAAAACATCAGTACCGGGAATTTTTCTCTGTCTCAATTTGAGTGTAGTATCAGTGTTCGATAACAACTCTTGCAATTCTGCATCCTTAAGCTGTGCTTTAGCTATTTCAGCATAAGGCAATTGGACAGGAGCCAAGATAGCTTCGATTCTACTCAAGGCATCAGCTGGAGTGTTAAGTTCTCCACTTATATACTGAATGTCGGTAGTCAATTGACCAATGTAGTCTAATTGTCGTGCTCTTCTCGGTGATGCTGGTTCTGCTTTTTGTGTGAAGGCATATGTTAGGGGTTTATGGTCAGTATACACAGAAAAACATCTACCCTGTAATTGGTGCCTGAAATGCTTCAACGCAGCAAAAATTCCGAGCAATTCCCTATCGTCTGTGCTATAATTCTTTTCTGTTTTTGAGAGCTTCCTCGAGAAGAAAGCTAGTGGTAACTTTTTGTTGTCTTTGTCAAGTTGGTACAAGGTTGCACCAATAGCAAAATCAGATGCATCGGTACTAACACATAATGGCAGACTTTTGTCTGGATGAGCCAATAGAGTTGCATTTGCTAGTGTATCTTTGATTTTCTCAAAGGCCTGTTTGGCTTCTTCATTCCATTCGATTGGAGTCTTCTTTCTTTTTACTTGTCTTGATTAGTGCAAACAGCTTACTTTGTTCGGCTGCTGCATTCTTCATGCAATGTCTATAGAAGTTCACCATCCCCAAGAAACGCCTAAGTTCAGCGACATTTGAGGGCTTCGGGAAGTTCAATATTGGCTCTACTTTGGTCTTCAATGGGGAAATGCCTTCGGTCGAGACTTTGTAGCCGATGAAGACAATTTCAGTCTGTGCATATAAGCTTTTACCTACGTTGATAGTAAGCCTGGCAGCATGTATACACTGTACGACGGCTCTTACATTCTCCTCATGCTCTTGCTCACCACCTTCAGAGCAAATGCAGATATCAGGCAAGTATGCATATGCAAACGGCAATCCCCTAAACAGTCCATTGATAAATCTTTGGAAAGTTTGTGCTGAGTTACGAAGTCCAAATGGTATTCGAAGGTATTCGAATAGTCCAAAGGGGGTTATAACCGCTGTCTTTGGTACCCTGGTGAGCTATAGGAATTTGGTGGAATGCCCAGTTGATGTCAATTTTGGTGAACATAGTTTTACCCTTCATATTCGCGTTGAAGTCCATTATATTGGGGACTGGATAGTGATCAGGAACTGTTTTGTCATTTAAGGCCATGTAGTCTCCAACAATTCGCCACTCTCCACTTGCTTTTTTGGTCATGTGGATAGGGGAGCCCCATGAGCTTTTTGAGGGGCGACATACACCCTCCTCGACGATGTGATGGAAGTACTCCCATGCCGCTTTGAGTTTGTTAGGCAGTAACCTTCGTGCTCTAGCATGGCAAGGCAGTCCTTTAGTCTCTATGTAATGAACAATGTCATGTTTATAGGTAGGATGCCTGCGAATTAATGGTTGGGTGACCCCAGGATAGTCAGACAGGATATGTAAAAGTTGTCCGTCAACTTTGGTACAGCTTGATATAGTATTTGTGTCCAGTCTGTAAGCTAGCGTTTTGCCATCCACACAATGTTTAGATTCACTATCGATCAATTTGCCATTTTTGAGGTCAATGATCAGGCCAAAATGTGCAAGAAAATCTGCACCCAGGATCGGGTTTAGAACATCTGCAACTGTGAAGGACCACGTCATGATTTTCTTGAGTCCGATGTCTACTTTGCTGGTTTCAAGTCCGTAAGCTGGAAGGTTTTGACCATTCACAGTATAGAGATAGTATTTCGGAGGGAGTACTTTTTGGGTTTTGTTAATTGGCAATATGCTCAGGTCTGCTCCCGAGTCGATTAAGTACCTTCTCCTATTCGTCCTGTCCTTAATGAACAGGCGGCATGAGTATTTTTCCAAGGGGTCTTTGGCCGCATAGATGGCCCCTTGTTCTAGTTTGACGCCTCCTTGGTATAGGATTTGCCCCACCATTTGCATCTGTTGTTTCATTTAGTTGGCTCTTCACTTAACTGGTTATGGAAGAAACAACATTTATCATCCCAATTTTGAGACTGGTTTTTGGGAGATGATGTTCTCGGGGAAGTCGAACTCTGACTCCTATTGTTGGAACTAAATCTGCGGTCTCTGGACCGGAACTGTTGTCCTTTGCTGTTGCTACTATTATTGTTGTTGTTTCTACTTTTAGATCTTTGTCGCCAGCTACTATTGGATTTTGTGGAGCTTTGGCCTTTGTTCCTCTTTACTTTATCAGTCAACTGAGCTATTTGAGCTTGAAGTTGAGCGATCTCTCCAGTCTCTGCTGATACTGCACTTACCACAGGCTTTGACCTGGTATATTCTAGCGCATTATCTGCTGATTTTGCAAGGAAGTCCAAGTCTGCGGATGTGTTTATCACAGTCAAACCTACGGTGGCTAGGCATTGTACAACACTTTGGGGAAGTTGCTTGCAAAATTGGTTGCCTATGACAGAAGGGGCTACGATATTGTCTGCCTTCTGCCTCAATTTTGCCATGAAGATTGAGGGTTTATCATCCCTCATCTTCATACCACCCATCACATTGTCAATGATTTGGTTTTTAGTTTTTCCAAACACATTCTTAATCTTCTTGACAAACCAGGCATATTTATCATCTTCTGTCGAAGGGCATTCCATGATGTCCGGAATGTGGCGGATTATCTGCAGGGGCATGCCTCCATAGATGTGGGGATACCGCTGGTTCAATGTATTGTTTTCTGTCTTGAACCTGCCTTCCAATAGAGTCAACCACAAGTCTACCTCATTGGGCAGAAATTCTGGGATCTCTATCCTTCGTCTATAGAAGTTGGGGTTCTGTCCTGGCTGTAGTTGCAAAAGCTGCATAATTTTCGCCAAGACTTCAGGCATCAGCTGTGGCTGAGCACTACCTCCCTGCGATGGTTGTGGGTTTTCATTTCCATTTGGTGGTGGGACCATTGCTGTGTCTTTCTGATGACAAGAGTATGCCGTAGAACTACTTCCTTCCTTGCTGGTTGAAAACACTGGCTCCTGTGTTTGTAGGACAGGTGTTTTTGGGTCAGAACTTTGGCTTAAAGTTCAACCACTTCTCAACGTTTTTACTGCTAATTGATCTTTATTTATTGCAGCTCCCAGTCGTGCTAATTCTGGGTGTTGATGAAGGCCTTCTTCCAGATTTGGTAAATTCTTAGAGTGTCGAGTCGATTTTGGGGTGGGGGGGGTGGGGGATGAGTCCAACCTTCTTCCTCCAGGTCTGCTGTCTGGTTTCTCTTTGTTTATATATTTTAAAGAGATGGGTGTAAATTCCCACTTCAGCAGACTCTACTTCAACAACCTAAAATGTGTCTTAGTCTGCAAAAAAAATTTTTGTATTTGCTGAGTAAGCGAGTTTCTCACCAGTGCACCGCACCAAATTTTTGTAAAAGTGCAATGCGCCTAAGGACACATCACGACGTAGCCAAAAATCACGTCGGGTTCACCACTGTGGAATACCTTGTGGTCAGAGATATTCTCACCAGAAGGAAATTCTACAGAATTTAAGCATGTTCAACCACTTTGTACATAAGTATGGGTAAGCCAAAACCAAGGCAAACACTGGCGATTTTAGAGCCGGTTCGGGTGGTTTATATACGGCTTATTTACACGCACACAAACACACGTACGTAAGATAATACGTACGTTGGTGAGAATGGCCAGGTCGCATCATCCCCTATCGAGATAAGAGATGGCTGGCTGGTTCGTGTACAAATCGTGACATCATCTTATTGTGTCACGATTTGGTACTCGTACATTACCTGCAAGTACGTACAGGTAATTACAATCGAACGTATTTTGTGTGTTTAACGTCGCAAGGACGATTGTCTGCTTGTACTTTGGGGCGGCAACTGTTATTGAGGGGTCCAAGCCCCTATACCTCATACAGGAGAGTCCCCACAATATATATATATATATTTATATTTATAAAATTGTTTTTATTATATATGTATACACAATTCTATGATATGTGGTACACATCTTAATTTTTATTCAATAGTCTTAGAATTTTTTATATTTATTCAAATCTATTTGAGGAATAGGCTTACCATTTTTGATCCAGGTTAGCTGGATGTATGTTTGGTACATACTTTCATATTGTATTTTAGGATTTTAAATGGTTATAAAATGCATTCAAGCAATGGGCACGAAGTTTTATACTGACATAGAATCTCTAACATTCTACAATATTTAGTTTCACTTGGCAGAAAAGTTTATTCTAGAACTCGTAGAAATAATTTGAAAAAATTGGAACATATTGCAAAGAAGATAAGATAAATTCCAGATGAACCAACGAAGCTTGTTGGAAAACAGGCTGGCTTTTATTATAAGCTCTTATTCTACTCACTACTGTGATTTCAAGCCAACCTTCCGCAACGAAATAATATTTATTTCACATGAAGCTAAAGCCAAAAAAAATTAAAGTTCATCTTTGAAAACGCATTTTTAACTAATTTTAATTTTATTTGCTAAACAATAATTCAATGACTCCCATTTTTATTTTATAACTTCACAATACAATTCATTGTGAGTTTCCTTATCAGTTCTTTAAACGCAAGTTTTGTCCAGTATTCTGCCAAATAATTAGGATATTTAATTTTTTTATTTTATTAATAAAATTATAATTAATATTTTACTTAGTTTTTCATTTGGTTAAAAGAACCTACATTTTCTTGGGTTAAATTTTTCTTTATCATCGCATGTCATTTAAAAATTCACTTCTAATTATTTTTCTCAGTTTTCTTTTGAACTTTATTCTTGGTTTTCTTATTTTATGATACTAATAGTTTTGATGGTAACTAAATTGGATAATTTTCAAATCATGTACTTGGAAAAATTCTGTATTCATACCTATATAACTAGTTTGGATTTGTGAGTTACAAGCAAACCCCTTAATCATAACTGAAGTGACAGAATGACTCCTCTTCCCTGCACAAAGAGCAATGTGTACCTGAGCTAAGGCTCTTTACTAGCAATAATAATAATAATAATTAATAATAAATAATAAATAATAAATAATAAATAATAAATAATAAATAATAATAATAATAATAATAATAATAAAAAAATATAATAATAATAAATAATAATAATAATAATAGTAATAATAAAAAATATAATAATAATAAATAATAATAATAATAATAATAAATAATAATAAATAATAATAATGTAATACCTTGTCATGAAAGAATATTCACCCAAGAAGGTAATCAACAGATTATTTGCTTGTTCTGCCACTTCATATGTAAACATACAGGTAAGCCAAAACCTGGGCAGGCAAACACCGGTAATTTAAGAGCCAATTTTGTGAGTTTATATAAGAAAATTGGTACACACGTATTTATATATACATATGTATATATGTTGTAGAAAGTAAGCCATTTCTTATTCATTGCTATGGCAATTGATAAGAAATGACATAATACGTTTGCGTACCAGTCCAAGATATCGTTGAGATCTTTATCTACTAAATTGTCATTGGTCAAACGTTATACATTGCCTGTGTGTGTAAGTAAGAACATACGAACAGACAAAGTGTATATTTACGATGTACAGTGTAATACACTTGATAAAGAATTACATTATGCATATGAGATGTATAGTCCCCACAATAATAATAATTAATAATAAACAGTGTAAAATTCATAAAAAAAGTACAGTTCCTTAGAAAAACCAAATAACACAAGATGGCTAATCATATCACCCTCATGCACATACCTGTTAGTAAAGAATTTTACCTGGGCCATATTACACGTAGAAGTGGAACCTCATACTTTAACAAACATATGTGGATATATATCACAGAATAAAATAGTAAAAAATTTTTGTAACCAACAATTTTTTGGTCACGAAGGGGCCCAATGAATGGTTAAATCCAAAAATGAACTTAACACTAAAAAACATAAGCAATGGTGTATCACTCAGTTCTTAAAAGAAATTATTGTAACCTCTTTTTGGGTAATACTGAGGCTTAGTGAGTGGTTCATTCCAGAAAAGAACAGAGAAAATATAGATCACTCAAATTCTTCTGTAAACAATACATATATATTTCCTCTTTTATCTCTTTTTAGCCCTTTTTGGGAATCTATGGAGCCTCCGCTGTTTGACCTCTGAGAATGAAACTTAGCTTTCACAGGCTACACATTCGTGTTAAAATTTTTGAAATTCATTTAGTAGTTTTGGAGGAAGGGGTTCTCAAAGTGTTGCAAACTCACTTTGTTGTCATCACAATAACTCCCGTAATTTAAAAGATTTTAGCTTGAAATTTTTATGGCAGTTGGAGACTATTAGGGACTGGTTTCATATTGAATTTGAACAAAATTGGTCCCCTGGTTTTCAAATGGTGGCCATTACAAAATTTGACAAATTTGGAAAATACACACGTGGTGATGTGTTGTGGCAGAGATATTTTCATAATACAGTAAAACTTGGTTTAGTTGAATTGCAAGGGGATGACAAATTTCTTCCAGATAACCAGTTTTTCATTACACAGAGTTTCAGTAAAACAGGTTAAAAAATAAAAAATTTCAGTTATGTAGGTTATTTTGCTTAATGTCAATCTATAGCTAAATTTAGGTAAATAATGAACAATATACAGTGTTATACTTGTGTTGATTAAAATATTGCGTTATTTTAGTTTGCACTGGTGTGCTGGAACACATTTCAGACAATTTTTCCTAGTCATTTATCATGTGGAAAACAGATTGTGGAGTAATTTCACTCCTCTCGAAGTACACGCGCAAATTTTACAGAGACTGCCTAACATCTTTTTTTCAAATCTGATTATTTGAGTCATCTGATTCTTCTTGCGGGTTTCAAAACCAAATGAATAACGATTCTTCAAGTTTAGGGTACTCACATAGTCTTCGTCTTTTGATATTCAATGATTCACCAATAGCAAAATTCTTAAAGATTTCGTCTTTCTGGGAGAGAATTCTGGATAACGTTGATTCATCAATTTTTAACTCCTTGGCAGCATATTTTTGTTTTTCATTCAGATACAAATCCACATACTCAATAATTTTCACTTTTTCTTTTAAAGATAAAGTCACAATTTTTCGTTTCACATACATTTTTTGTAGTATGGTTCAGAATTGACTCTACTCAACTACTCGTACATTCAAAACTCATGTCTTTGATTTTTACAAAGAATGCGCATTTGACAAGAAACAACATGAATGAGCTGATATTAAACCAATAGATAAGTAGACTGTATATAACTTCCACATATAGAGGTAAATTGATTACAACATTCCACTTATAGAGGGCTGAAGGCTAAAAAAAATTCCACTTAAACCTGGTAAGATGAAACTCCATTTCAATAAAAGAGGTTAATTTCTTAAAAAAAAGATAGGCAAGTCTAGGGACCAGTCAATTTCTTTCAGATAGCCAGTTTTTCACTTACAGAGGTTGAAAGTAACCAAGTTTTACTGTAGTTCCACATATTATGCAACATGAAGATTGGAGACTAGTAGTGTTAAAAGAAACTTCGTGAGTGCTTTTATGGTCCGTTTCTTCAGAAATCTAGGAATTTTGAAAATGTGCTATTTCCAGATCCATTTCACCAAATTGAAAAGTTTTTAGAATATGTTAATTCTCACATTATAGTAATTTGTCTGATTATATGGAAAAAATTCCAGTAATTGTAATAAGTATCTTCTAAACCATATCATCTTTATTCAGTATTCAAGGGTGAAATTTTATTTTAATTTTTTGTAAGATACCATATTTTTCTAAATTTAGTTCTTATATTTTAATATAGCTTACTAAAAGAATTGTATAGTTTCCAGTTGGGTATCTGGAATGATGTTGTGTAAGTACTTTTTTATTTATGGACGTTTACAGCTTATTTCCAGTTTAAATAATATCGATGATGAAGTCTTGCCTAGTTTTCCTGTTTTCGGGCTTCAGACTCTGTGCAGTAATATAGAATTTTGATCCAGGTGCAGTTCTGGGCCTAGGAACATTTATTCGTATTTATATTCTTCTGTAATTACTGTCTATGATGGTGTGGAACAAAATTCAAAAGTAGGACAGATTACATAAAAGCAAAAATGGATGTTCAAGGTATTTTCGGATTTTTTCAGGTTTTCTTATGTTTTTTTAGGTTTTGGGTAATGGTTTATTGGTTCCGTATAGGTACGGTCTTGGATACCAATTAGATAAGTATAATGTTCAAAGCGCAAGATTCTGGAAATCCATGTTTTTGATCGCATCAAATTTCTAAAATTTGCATGTTTCAAGTTCTATTTTATCATGAAAATTAGGTCCTTATTTTATTACAAGTATCTGAAATGAATTCATTTACCTTTATTTAGCATTTCGTAGCTACCAGAAGCTTAAACAATTAATTATTTTGTTGCAAAAAGGATGTCACTTTTTTCTCTTTTACATTATAATTTGAAGTTTCCCTTTCTTTGATATTTTTCAGATAAATTGGATTAGAGAGCCAAAATTGAGCTTTGAAAGTTTTAATGATGTTATGCAACTTGTTGAGATTTTTCGGTAGGGTAACTGGTGGGCGGGTAGAAGGAATTTGAGTTTTCAAAATTTTTTTAATGTTACACAACTTGATGGATGTTAAGTTAGCACTGAGGTAATTGGTTAGAAGTAGGAGGAAATTATTTTTGGGGTATTCTTGAAATTACCAAAATACTGTCTGAGGAAGGTCTGAGGCTTTTATTCATTAAGTCCGAAAGAAAAAGAAAATTAAAGAGCTTCTTCTAAGTTAAAGTGCAACATTTTTCAAATCAAACCAAAATTTTTGATATTATTATGACGTAATTTTGAGAAGAAAAGTTTCTTTTTTAGTTTACTCGGGTGAATGAAAAAGCTTATTCAAAGGTGAAATGCTACGAGCAACCTACCAAAATAAGAAAAAAAAAATCGTGTCTGGAATTCAAGTTCAAACTCCTTAAGGCCTCTGTTGCTCAAACATAGAGTTGGAAACAATTTTTTCATAGACTATTGAGTAATGTTTGTGCGCAAGGAAAAGTTGATAAAGTTAAATCCTCAGATCAAAATCGAGCTTTGAAGTTTCAACGATGCTACAGACTGGATGGATGTTTCCAACAAAGTAACTGAAAACATAGCTGGATGTCGGGAAATTTGAATCAGTATTGAGTGATGATTATAGTATTGTCAGGTATGTTTCTTTTGGGGCGAGTTTAAGTTTATTGCCCATTTTTTTGTACTGGAACTTTTTTTTTAAAAGCTCTTATGGCTTAAATACAGAATTAGAATCAACTTTCCTTAAGTTTACTATTGCGTAATGGTTTGTGATGAAAACAAAAAGTTAGATCCTCAAGCCAAAATTGAAATTTCAAGTTCGGATTATGTCAGGAAACTCGATGGATGTTTTAGGCGTTGCATAACGGGAAGTTCGGGAAATTTAAAACATTGGACTAAAATATCTTCTACTTAGTGTCCCTGTGATCCTAAAATGGGATTTGAAACCAACTTTTGGTGTAAGTATTATTGAGTTATACATAGCCCCATACGTTTTGTGATGGGCTGTGTTCTGATATTTCATTCATTTTTGTTTTGAACCATGTTTGCGCCTCCAGTGACCCCAATATAAGGTGAGGATCAACTTTTCATAATTGTATTAAATTATCGTAGCATGTGATGTATGAAAAAAACAATGGACCACTTTCCTGAGTATTCGGACCCTGGGGTAGGAATGGGTACGTTTCTTGTTTCATGATCTTCTGAGCATTTTGGCACAGTTTTTGAAAATTCATGTTTTTTTAATATGTACCCCTTTTGCGTTGAGTCCATTTCTAGACGTGAGTTTGATCGGATGATTTCAAGATTCGAAAAATATATTCGGATTCACCTGAGGACGGACCCTGTTGTTTTTGGTTCGGAGCGGGCACATAGTTCGTCCGGTAGATCAGTTTATATGCATTTTTTATTGAACAGCGTACGGGTCGCAATTTTCAATCGATAAACCTGAAATTTGGTATACGTATTATGTGTTTTAGGTCAAGGACAATACCTACCAATTTTTTTGCGGATAGGCTTTATGGTACGTCTGGTATGAGCGATTTTGTTGCATTTTTACTACATGAATGACTTTAAAGGGAGTAATTTTCAACCTATAGTCACAAAATTTAGTACAGGTTTTGATTTAAAGTACGTCTAACATGCTTCTAAATTTAGTTCCTATTGGTATTATGGTTCATTCCCTGGGGCTATTGGAGGTGCTAAGTTTTCATGTTATCTCAATAAAAGTTGCAATTTTCTTTTAATAGTCGCGAAATTTGGTACAAACAGTACCTCCCATACAAGGACCAGACCTAATAATTTTAATTTTGATTGGTCAATTTGTTCCGAACTTATTAGCTATTCAATGTGATTTTCCCTCTTTTACTCTGCTCATAATGGTCCAGAAAAATTCATTTTCTATGTTTCATCAAGAAAAACACTAGTTTTAACTTAACACAACCTGATCTCAGCAAAAAATAAATTTTTGTCCACCGCTCACTCACTTCCTTACGCTAGATTTGAACATGGACCCTAAAATCTCCACTCCTGTTTTCGTAATCAGCACGTAAGACAACTGCATTTTACTTCGTTTGGAAATGTGGCAAATTTTTTTCACATAGATTTTTTTTTTATTTATATATAATTCACAGTTCTTGTCACTACACGAAAGAGAACCATCGATTTATTTTTTTAAATTGTTGTAGTTAGAACTAATGATTTTGGACACAAATATTAAAAATTCATTCATAAAATATTTTGAAAACGTGATATTGAATCAGTATATTTTATCGCATGCATTGTATTTGTGTGATATTGGTAATTTTTTGCAAAAAATATAAATATTTTTTATATTACTTTATTAGTGGAATGTTAGTGATAAAGGTGATTTTTAAACTAAGAAAATGCTTCTGTTGTGTTTGTTATCCCGGATAGTTGTGAACCAACACAAAAAATAGATACTTGTTTTTGTCAAACAATATTTAATATTGAATTATCGTCACAGTAATTTGCAGTAAACACTTCGTCACAATAAAATCTTATACTTAAATAACTTTGCTCACTTAGCGTATACTCGTACGTAAAACACATATATGTATATTAATATTCTATCTATCGTCGTCTCACCTCTACATAGGGCGGACTGCTAACTTTGGAGTATTAATCTGTATCAGAAAATCGCTTATTGAACTATTTTGTTGATTTCTACCTATTTTATCGGAAGTTTCTTCGAAGACTTCGTCGTCAGAATTGCCTATATTTTTAAGTTTGTTTTCGTCGATTTTTATTTGTATCTTGTTAGGGGATCTAGCCAATTCTAGTTCTCTTGATTTTCTTTCTTCGCTTTCTGTTATAAGCTTTTGGTTTTTCTGTTCAGTGTTTCAGATTTTGTTCTTTGACGTGGGTTAGGGGTTTCCTCGTCTTCCGTTTCAGAATCTATAGCTGATTCTAAATTATTTTTCGAATTTCTTGTTGCTCGTTTACTTTCTGCGGATTCGGTTACAAGTTTATCTAGTTCTTTTGTTCCTTTTAAATTAATTACGTTGGGGTTAGTGTAAAGTACATTTAACAGCCAGTGTTTGCCTTTCTTACCCTTATAAAGTTTTCTATGTAGGTCGTATCTGCTTCTATTCTCTATTTGCGATACCTTGGCTAGTTTCAGAATTTCGTACAAAAATTGTGTAGAAACTTTGCTTCCCCAATGGTTAGCGAGTGGAGGGAAATTTTCCTCTGGGTTTAATTCCTTTTCTGGGCTTATATTTAGAGTTTGTAAATTTTCGGGATTTGTTACGTTACTCTTATCTGTTTTAATATTTTCCGAGTTGGGATTTGGATTTACAGACATTCAATAAATTTAATTTAAATATGTAAAACAGCACTTTCTACACCAATATAAAATAAAGTAATATTATGTTTTATTTTTCACTTACAGATTATTAGCATTCGATGATACCTTGGGCCTTTTGTTTCTACGTTGTCTTATTCGCTATCCCGATTTCTGGTTGACTGCTTGGTTTTCAATCTGGCTTCCTGGTCTTCGGTCGATACGTTTTGTCGAATGTTTTGCGAATATTATATTGTTGTTTCTTTGCCAAATACAACAATATCTTGTTTAAATTATTTTTATTTTATTTATGCCTTTAGGCTAGATCGCTCAAGTGAGGGAGTGTAGGCTTCACCTCACGAGCTCGCAATACAAAAAATGCGTTTTTATTTTCGCAGGAGCAAAATTTCAAAAATTGTGGAGAAAAAATTTTGTCAATTGAGCACCTTTACGAGGCGTGATACTCTGAAAATAATTGACGCAAGATTTCGGTCACTATATATGTAATGTAAAATTTTGGATCTTTTAGGTTGTCCGAAAGAAAATTTTCTAGTTCGCATAAACGATCACTTACGTATTTTCGAGAAGGCCGGATTCTATTTTTAGTTCGGGCGCCAATTTTGTTGTGTTTGTTATCCCAGATAGTTGTGAACAAACACAAAAAATAGATACTTGTTTTTGTCAAACAATATTTAATATTGAATTATTGTCACAGTAATTTGCGGTAAACACTTCGTCACAATAAAATCTTATACTTAAATAACTTCGCTCACTTAGCGTATACTCGTACGTAAAACACATATATGTATATTAATATTCTATCTATCGTCGTCTCACCTCTACATAGGGCAGACTGCTAACTTGGCGGTGTCTGGGAACACCTATAGACTTTAGAGTTCAATATAGTAGTACTACCTCGAAACTCTTCAGAAAGGCAAGTGAAGTTTCGGTGTAAATCGATTTACCAAGTGACTTCTTTTTGTGCCTAATATTGTTTACTTTCGCAAAAGGGTACTTTAGGTACATACCTAAATAGTGCTGACAATTATGCTGATAAGTTGTATGTCTGCATAATTGTTAGCTTTTGTTAATGAGGTTACTAACGGAGGTAACGTGAATATTTAGAGGAAATATTCGCCGTTAATTGCTGCGGAGTATTTAGGTCAGCGAATATGTTCGTCTGCCTAAATACGACGGAACAGCTTCGCAAGTTTTTTTTTTTTTTAAATTTACTTCTTATAAACGTTTTGATACTCCTTTTTCATTTTTTCTTTTGCTCTTATTTCTCTTAAAGACATTTTATGTGAAATACTCCTTCAAAAATTGAAAACGATAGCTCAGTTTAGTCTTAAATCAACTTTCCACGCTGTTGATTTTAAATTATGTGAGAATCATGTTATTTCAATTTACGATTCATCATAATTTACAACATATCTCAAACCTGGAGGATATTGCTGTTGTTAATTTATTATGTATTTCTGGTATTTATTTAGGGCACTTTTCTTACGTCCCACAGGCGGTCCGAATTTACTTCTGACTAATTTTCTAGATTCAGTGAATAGTTAAACTGGTGAATTCCAAAAATTGTTTGAAATTTCGTTTTTTAAACTTTCAAAGAATTTATTTTGAAAATTTTCATTCGAACCTGGGAAGATTGGTAGACAGTGAGAATTTTCTTCCGATTTAGTGTGCTTCTCTTAGATTATTTTGGCTACCTTGTTAAGGCGAAGTTTATAAAAATAGATTGTCTTCAGTGGCGCATTGAAATAATTGATAGATTCTTCATGAGTTCTGTTTTCTGATGGTATCTCCTCAATTTATTTATTTATTTTCAATCGACCGCCGTCTATTGTACGTATTAATTCCATCAGTTAGCGAATTTCTTGAACGTAGACACGCTGATTTTCGGCGAAACTTGGCAACATTGTTCGGCTCTCTTAACTCTGACGATAACCACATGGTACGTAAAGACAAACGCTGCCGTTGCCACTGTAGCTGCTGTTGTTGCCGCCGCGGCCACCGATTCACAGGAGAGGAAAATAATCTGGCAAACGATAGTGAGTTTTTACCGCTACCCGGTTCATATGTATTTCCAAGAAACTGGACGTTTGTTCCCAGAGATGTGATGATGCGGAGGAGGGCCTTTAGGGTAGGAAACTGGTGTGTACCTATTGTTGAAGAATTTTTTTCTCCTGAAAAATTATGCGCAGAAGCGGCGACGAAGACTACCAATCCTCTCTTGATTCAAATAATTTTTCCGGTTCCCCAAATTTTGTGCGCATATTTGTACCATCTGGAAGAAAGATAGTTTGCACTTAATCTTCACCTTTTAGTGAGGTTTCTTTTCCTTTTTTTATTGTGCTTTCTACCATCCTCCATGATCTTTTACCGGTTTTTTTCTTTTTGTTAGCAACGTGACTGACTTATTTATTTTCCTCTTCTCTATATGTGTAAGAGACACCACATACGAGAAGGCGTTGTATCTGTGTAGTAAGCTTCTTTGCAGCCATTTCGTATTGTTCGACTAACCTGCAACTATAATAATTAATGATAGTTTATTAAACTTCGAAAAAATGCTTTTTCTGCGAAGTCCTTTAACTGTCTAATAAAATGCCTCAGGTTGGGCCGAAATTTCGTGTACTTCTCGAAGGTTGTTTCCTAAATACTTAATTTTGAAAGTTCTTATTTCTTTTGTTGGTGCTCACCTCAACAGGAATTGAAATATGAGAAAATAATGTTTTTGGCTGTAACTTATCTACGACGTCATTCTACAAACAGTTGTTTCTGTGGAAAAAAAAAATCTTTGTACGCTTGCTTAATTACCTGTTGAAAAGTTTAGTTAATTTTGTCAATATGAAGAGTTACTATTATAGAAAGTCGTCTGGTAAGTGGGTTATGAACGTATGAATGTATTTGTATGATCTTGTCGCTAGTGAAATATGTACTCAGTATGCAAAAGGGTAGGAAGCGAGGAGTAGGGCCTCAATTTTCTCTACTTCATATTTATTGCTATCCATGAAATTTTGAAGTATTTTATTTTACGCTGGAGGAGACCTCACTATTAATAGTAAATAGCACACGTGGGAAAAATTTCTGTACTTCATGTTTGCTGGAAATTCTGGGGAAAAATATATTATCATACACGAGTTCAAAATTTGCCAACTTTTCTAAACCTGAGAAAATTCAAATAGGTTGCCGTCTCTCCTATTTTGACCCTAACATTTATTTTAAATTATGAAAAATTGACTGTATTCTTATTGTATGCTATGTTTCTCTATAATTTTTTTGTGTTTTACAAAAGTTTTATTGTGAAGTCCCTCCCATAACAGCCTTAGACGTCTCTTGAATACACTTTATTTGAAGCTCTTGAACGTTATTTTTCATCGCATGCGAACGAAGTTTTTGTAATTTATACCTAAACTTATTTAGTGTTCGGAATTTTGAAACGATTTTTCAGCTTTCCTACGAGTTCTCTTTCTCATTTTCCTATATTTTTGAATTAACCTAAAATTGATCAAAATCTTTGTTTCTCAAAATTGTATTATTTTCTTGAAACATGATTGAACATGACTGATCTGGAATCTCTGGTCTCCAGTAAATCGCCAATTCGCTTCTCGAACAGCCTATACCAATTGCTCAATAGAAACTCTTGTAAATGAATAAAATTAAATTTGATTGATGGGACCTCCAATTCTTTTTGATAAAGTTTTTCCTTTAAATGAAGCTAGAAAAAAGCGTGAGAATCAGAAATATTCTCCTTCATTAGTTACAGCTAACATCTACTTTTCGTCATTATCGTCACACATTTGCTACTTTCATCATCCACTTATGTACAAGTAACATTTCTTCTAGTTATTGATGTTTAAATATCTTAACTCTCGGTAGGGGCGAGCGTCAGTGCCAGGCATCCGATCGTAAGTCTCATTGATGTGTCTTTGTGTGTGTAGGTGTGTGGTTGTGGGAGTGCCCCTTGTTAATTGAAATTGAACGCTACATTCTAATTTTCAAACAAACTTTTTATATGTCAATCATTGATTACTCAGCTTCTATATAAGCTAGAGAATTAGAGATGGTATTGCTGGAAAGAGAAGTAAATTTAAAAAATTTCCATTTGATTTTCTAACCATCGTCGCTAACTTAGAAATGAACAAAGGGAAAAAAACGCAAATAAAAGAAAATTTGCCATTTTTTGGATTCTAGAAACTTCTCATCTTTCACTCAATGATTCCCCAGCCACTATTAAAGTTAGAGAGCTAAAGGTATTATTGGAAAGAAGAGAAAATCAGCATAAATCTATTATCCATATAATTGTTTCTATTATCTTTAGCAGTTTGAAAAGAGACAAAATAAAAAACCTTAATTTGTGGAAAATTTGCTATTCTAGTAAGTATTATTATAAGTGATTTCAGGTTATCACTTTGGGAGATATTTGATTCCGCACAATCAACGTATCGATTGCATGCCTGTTCCTACATGGAGATGGATTGATTGTGCGCAGGTTCATTTGTGGACAGGTATTGATGGTTTACTGTTATAAATATAAGTAAAATAACCCCTTGCGTTGTAATTGCAGAAAAAATACTTCAAGCAACACAGGCGACTTGCTTATTTCTAGACATTTTTTTGTTTTACATTTTTCTTGGAAACTATTGAATTAGTAAGCATTAAACTTCCATCAGACCTGATCCAACATAAGAACTACATCTCAAGAAAATTTCAGCCCTTCACTTTCGTAGTTTTCTCACAACTTTGAACCCAAGCTTTTCTCCAGCAATATCTTTTTTCCCAGTTTTCTTAAAAACTGCAGAATGAATGGTTACCAATCTCCAAACTTCTACTAGACTTCCATATACATATGAACAATGTATCATGGAACTTTCTGCCTGATTCTTTTGATAGTTTTCTCAAATTCCTGGAAAAACCAGTTTTCTGCGAATTCTTTGTCTCCAATTTTTTTGCAAACTACTGAACCAATAGGCAACAAACTCCTGTCACACCTGGTCCTTTGTAATGATTACCTTTCCTGAAAATTTCTATTTTATCCATTTTGCATTTTTTTCAAAACTTTGAATACAAACTTTGGATGATACATATAAAATTATATACATATATATAAATGAAAAAAAATTCGGTGAAATGGGAAAAGTAATGTTTAAACTGTTGAAAATAAAAAGAGTGCTATGGATACACATGTGTAAACAAACCTGCGTGCTATTGATTTATAGGTTAACCTCTAAGTAGCCACAAAATGGAAAGTAAAAGTAGATGAATTCATTTCACATACTTAGTTATACTAATATAAGGACCAAATTTTCAGCCTTTAAAATCCCATCTCTATGATGAAACGGACTCAGAACTATGCAAATTTTCAGAATTTGATGTTATTAAAAACCTGCATTTCTGGAATCATCAGAAATTGTCCAGGGTTGCCCTTTGAATATTATGTTTTCCTCATGCGTATGTAACACCATACTAGAAGCAAGTGAAGTATTATCAACTCTGTTAAAACAGTATATGAAAACTTGAAAATAACTGGAAAATCCATTTTTGCTTTTACGCAACCTGTCCAGTTTGGACAAAATCCATTTCTAAACTTTGTTCCATACCATCGTATGTAGTAATCACAGTGAAACACCCGTACAAATTGGAATTAGGATAAAGGTTTTTCTGGATCTGGAACTGCACCTGGATCAAAATTCCTTAGTGTAAAGCCGGTCCCACGCAATGCGCGTATTCGGCGAATGTTATTTGGCAAATATTCGGCTGAAACATTTGCCTCGCTGCTTTGCAGCTCCTACATTACACCATGAATATATGAACTTATTCATGCGCGTCATGTAGGAGCCATCTGCAAGCATTCAAATATTTGTCATCCCTTTGACTCGCAAATTATTTACCAACAACTGCCGGAACCTAGACGAATGTTTGCCGAATGTTCGGCAATGCCAAACATTCGCATTGGCATTTCTCCCACATGATGTGCAAATGTAGACAAATGCCAAATGTTTGCCAAATACGCGCATCATGTGGGACAGGCTTAAGAAAAAAAAAAGAAGGAAAGCACATTTGTTCCTCATTAGTGTTTGTAGTCTGAAGTCCAAAAACTAAAACTATGCAAGACTGTATTATCAGTATTACCTAAACTGGAAATTATGATGGTCTCTTACCATCAGAATAAAATTTCACCCTTTAATACTAAATGAAGATGATGCAGTTCGAGAGATACTTATTACGTTTATTGGAATTTATTCCACATTATTGAACATATTTCTATAATATGAATACTGTCGTCCTCTAAAAATTTTGAGATTTGTGATATAAGGGACTGTAATGATATTTCTATACGAATCATTTCAAATACTCTCATACATTCTAAATTTGTATTCTCCTATATCATTCTTCATATTTTTGTATATTTATTCTTCCTTTCATTCACGTCATTTTAGACTAATCCAAACTTATCTTTCAAGTCTTGACTTGTATGATGACATCACCTTCTGTACACTATAAACTGTACTCGTCTATATTCCATGACGTCATCTTTTCCACGAATGTATTTTGATACCTTGCACTAATTCCAATTCCTGTTAATTTCTTAAACACTCCTACTTTATGTCATTTACTTCACATTTCATTAGTTTTATCCAAATTACATTTTCCTCAAACATCCAATCATATTCATATCTCCCACAACCCCCAATTTAAATCACTCGAACTTCACCCTTATATAATAGTTTAATGTTCTGTACAAATATTCATTCATTATTCATTATTCATTATTCATTATTATTCATTCTTACATTGTTCACACTCTTGTAATAATCTGTTCACCTTTTTATAATAATATACACTTAAACTATTGTCGTGTATTGTCTTGTAACAACTATACCATTACAGGGACCATAACAGAAGTTACAAATCTACTTTCAACAAAATTATCAGTCTACAATCTTCATATGACATACTGTGTGGAACTATTATGAAAGAACAGAATCATGAAAAAATCTAATTTCTTCATTTTGCTTTCGGAATAAGATTATTCTCATAGGTGAGAAAGAGAAAAGAAACATTAACTTTGTTCCATATCATCATATATAAGACCTGTTAAATGAAAAAAAAAAACAAATATATATATATATATTTTAGATTCAGGAAATTTTGGCTCTGGAAATGCCTTATTTGAAAAATCCATATTACCATGGGGGGAACCTAACGAGGACTATTGATCTATTTTATACCAGTGAATAGTTTATACGGTATTACATAGCCATGAGATAAACATAATATTCAGAGGGCAACCCTGGACAACTGATGATTTTGGAAATGCAGGTTTTTAATCACATCAAATTTTCAAAATTTACTTAATTCCGAGCCCGTTCATCATATAGATGGGATTTTAAAGGCTGAAGATTTGGTCCGTATATTAGTACAACTAAGTATTTGAAATGAGTTCATCTGCCTTTACATTCTATTTTGTATCTATCTAGAGGTTAAACACCCCTTGAGGCCAATGATGTCTTTCATATTTTATTTTTCTTATCCTGCCAAAAAATCTTGCACGCAATCGATGTGTTTTTAATTATTTCGCGTGCAATTGAATGACACCCAGTGCATCAACATCAGTCTTTTATGAGTGTACTTACAGCGGCACTCACTTATTTTTTTATTCTTCTACTTCAAGCAAAAATGTATGTAAAGTATTTCTTATTTTTGAAGTTGATTCTTTCATGGCGTGTCTATCTCTTTTGGTACAGAATCTTTGGTTTTTTTGTTGTTCTTATTTTTATATTTTTTTAATCGTAGTTGAAAATTTTCTCTTCTCTGTGGGAAAACACTAGTATTGTCATTAATCTTCTAAACTTGAACTTTGGGTTCTTGGTTCGGTGCTACTCTTCATAATTTTGTGTTTTAAAATTTTTACTTGAAACATCGTTATAGTTTTGTCTGTAAGAGGTTATAATGTCAAAATATCGTATTACAAGGCAGTAAAACAGATCGAGTTGATTTCTATTCTTTGATTCCACTCTGTAATAAGTTTTATCGAGTTGAAAATTGTATTACGTTCTTTGTGTTGCTCATGAAAATAATTTTTTCAAGTTTTTTGTTTTGTGATTTTTATGTGCTCGCTTTCATGATGAACTGCAAACTTATTCTTTGCCTGGTAGGTTGATAAGCGGCAAAAATTAGCTCAATAACCTGTTGCACAGCTTACGCGATGGAGGAAAAAAGGGTATGCATAACCGGTTTTCAAATCTTACTCGGAATCGGATATAAATTTTAAAGCAGTACACCTCGAGCGTTTGGGAACTTTTTATCGACGATTTTCGTGTTTTTTTTATTTTTTTTATTTATTATTATTTAAATAATGTACCTATTTGAAAAAAATTCTTCTTTTCAAGAAATTAGTATGAATTGTTCCACATTATTGTTTTTGTTTTCATTTTCATAACTAGGGAATATTGACTTTTATCGTACAAGTTTTTTCGTTTTAAATGCTCTAATTACTTTCCATTTTAACTCACTTTTGAGTCAAAGAAGTATCACTCTCTTTAATGATTTTTATGTCGATATTAAAATGAATAAAATAATAAAATTCGAAATCATGATGGTATTATAGCGTACTCGTTCAACGTTCAGAAATTTTTGGATGTATGTCTACTTTATTTTTTCTGTTTTTACGCTCGTTGAGCTCCATAAAGACCTGAGGAGATGGAGGAAAAGAGAATATAATGTTATATTACAATTCCTAATTTTACGAAGTATTGTCCTTACACTTTTGTTAAGAGTAGGACAGTTCGTTGCCCCCTCAATGTATGAAGTCGATTCCGAATTCCGCATAAATTACGAAAACATTTTTCCTGTTGCCGAAGCGAATGAAAAATGATTCCGAAAACTGAAAAAAATCTTAGAGCAGAATATTTTATAAATTTCTGAATTTTATCATTGTTGATGGTATGTATTTAGTTTTCAGAGTGTATTGTGTTTCTTAAATTGCAGAATAATAACGTACATTACGGAATGTTGAAAATTTGGAAAAAAACGCTTCATTGTTTAATATTATGAAACATAATCATTGGTAATGAACTGACTATAATTATTGTTCGCCTAAAACTTGTGGCGTTTTAAAATTCATCCAGTAAAATGGATTAGAATTAAAGAGCCTAGTGTATATTTTCTTTTATTGAAATTTTAATTTTTGTCTGCACTAGCGTATAGAAAAATACTTTTTTTTGAAGTAAAATCATGGTGGTAGCAATATACAGTGAGAGTAGATAAAACTTCATTTCGTACATCTGCTGGAGTCTGTGTCTTTGTTTCTGTTTTATTTACTTTTCTTCCTCGTTATTCAAGATCAAATTATTTAAACCAGTTTTCTCGTCGTTGTATCTTTCAGCATTGAAAATTTGCATTTAAAAATGGTACCTATTTCTTTAATGGGTTTTGAATTCATTAATTGTCTGCTAAATTTAAAAAAAAAGCGAAGTAAACTCATTATCATAATTTTCTAAACATTATATTTTCTCCCAAAGTTTTGAAAATAATAAAAATTTAAGCCATATGCTTTTTTTCGACCAGTTCTAGCCTGCACAAACTTTTTTTCTACACCTCGATTGTAATCAGTTGACTAGAAATCAGTTTTTTCTGTTTCAAATTTGTTCTTCGTTGAAAAATCTATCAAAATAAATTTTGGAAAATGAAAACCAACATTACAGATTATGTACAGATTATTTTTTGGTGTTTTAAGATCATCAAGTTCGGTACGCTCTATGCGTTTTAATTTCTATAAAATAGGCCAAGCAGTGAAAATGTGTGGCAAAAACAGGATTAAAAATGAACAACGATCTTTTTTCGGACGTATTTTCGAGCTTAGAAGGGACTCCAATCCGAAACTTCCCGCTCTCTTCTCTTATGATTTCAACTACATTCATTTGTAAATGTCACGATGAAAGTTTTTCGCGAACTGAATCTGATAAATTTTGAGATTAAAATAATGGAATGTTACGTTCTTAAAAAAAGATTTGCAAATATGTCTCATGTACCTGCACAAAATGATTGAAGAAATGAAGTTAAAAATAACGTACTTATTGTATTGTGTAGTACTGAAAATTTTCACCTCTGCATTTGAGCACTCCCGCATTTACATATTTGGTAAATAAACTTCAAATGAGTAAAATATTCCTGATTTAACCTTTGACTTCATAAATTTCGTTATGAACAAAGGTTATATACATTTGGAGTTTCATTGTCACCCTCGGTAATCGCATACTTTCCGCTCCTGTCGCGTAATCTACTATTTCATTTCAAGAAATAATGCTTTTAAATTTCACTTCGTCTAATATTTTGTCAGCAGCTAACAAATTTCATACAATCATAACATACCATTAACGCATATAAACTTACAGACAATTAATGTGACCATCAAAATTCATAATTCTTTTTCTTGAAAACCTACTTTTTCTAACGAGGCTTGCTGCGCTAGAGTTTTTGAAAATTATTTTAGATCTAATATTCACCAAGTGCTTTTCCTGAAAATTGTATGCCCAAAATTTTGTTTGTTATTTAAATTCAAAGACCCGGTTTATCGAGTACCGTAGTTGATAACTAATGTTCACTGAAACATAAAAAACTTTTCAAATTCAATATCCAAATTCAAATTCAACAATAAAATTCTATATCATAAGTAGATGTCAAATTATTATTTAACTGGAATTCAAGATCGATTATGAGACATTTTGTATTCGT
Organism: Ericerus pela; assembly: GCA_011428145.1. NCBI lineage: Eukaryota > Metazoa > Arthropoda > Insecta > Hemiptera > Coccidae > Ericerus > Ericerus pela. The sequence goes on from WOFM01000610.1 coordinate 861,870, forward strand.
TGTGTTTAGCATTAATCACAAAATTTGATTATATGCAGATTGCAAATCTAAAAATCACGTTCATTTCAGGCGGTATTATCACTTACTGCTGATTGGTAGATTGAGATGCTCATATCTCTGTTCAGCGAATTTTCTCAAACTTCGGACTTATCTAGATCGTTTTCTCGCGCCTTAAAATCCCTATTTCCTAAATTTCAGCCACATTGTTGGTGTAGTTATTCAGAACGCGTTTACCCACAAACATACATACAAACGTACATACGTACGCACATACATAATTATATTATACATACATGCATACATAAAAATATTGCACGTATTATAGTTTAGGATTTTCTGTTTCTCTTGTGTTTCGCGATTTTTTCTATTCCAATTGTATTTTCTTTCGTATTGATTTTTTTTAAATTCTAAATTTTGATTATTATTAAATTGATCACGGAATTAATAACTTGAGCTTGTTTTCTTCCTTTAAGTTTAGCTTTTTTTTTTTGTTTTTTCCGGTAATTTCGATATGTACAACTAGTTTAATGCAATAACGATCCAGTATTTTTTAGATTATGAGTGGCATAAATTCTGAATTATAGATGTTTTTTGAATTCTGAATTCGTCTTGTATACATTTTAATTAGTTAGCCAAATGAGTCAAAGTTTTTGTGCACTTCCTTCGTGCATATTTTTTTCTCGCCTGCTGTCTTTTTTGTTTATAATATATGCTTCTGGTTTATGATAAATTCGATTTACTATTCATTTAGTTCGTTTAATTGGCTTATAACCTCGACATATTTCAGATTTTAATTTATAACGAATAAACGAGTGTTTGTTTTGCATTTTGAACCTATATTGTCATAATTTATCTTTACCGCTGCTCGTATATCTTGGTAATAATGTTTTTTTCTCCGATACTACGATCGTTTTCGATGAATGATGCGCCAGATATAAGAGCCATTTTAGGCGCATTAATGACTTGAAATCGACGTTAACAATTATTATCAATAAATATAAATGGAATTTGCAAAACACGAATGTCTGTTGAAAAAAACTGAGTGGTTTTGTGGAATCGAAAATAAGTAAAATTATCGTTGAAAATGAAATTAGTAAGTGTGCAAAATACAGCGCAATTTTCGTCATTTTTACTGTGGTCATCGCATTTTTGTAGCTAGTCCAATGATCACCTACGCAATTATTTGTCTGTTGCTTAATTTCATGTATTGCAACCCACGCCCCAAATTCCGCTCTACTCATTCAGTTTTAACTCGACGAAAATTAACGAAAACTGTATGAATTGTGAAACGACATGCAGATTTTTGCGTGTTGTACTTCTTGTTGTGTGCATTGAGCAAAAATTTCGTCGAGAAGACGTACACCCATGACCATGCTCCCTGCACTGTTCCATCTGATTAGTGGCGAATACGCTCGGGCGGGGCTACAGGGGCTATTGATCACCGCTGCGGATGCAAATATACATGGGATAAAACTATCCTTTCCTCAGTTTAGCTGTAACCTACTGTCTACCCATTATCCAAAAAAAAACAATTTTTTTAGACCGTTGAATAGGAGTTAAAGGGCAAGCTGTTGTTGATTATGAACATTTAATATTATACTAAATTTAAGCTCCCTCTTGGGCTTTATCTGGAACCGACATTGCTTCTGATTATCGATATACTGCATTTGTTTCTTAAAAATCACAAGGGTTTCTAGTGGTTAACGATGAATTCTCCAAATGCTGATTATCTCGTAAAAAAATATTTACGCAGAAAGCGAGTAATGGTATAAAATTTTTCGAAAATACTTTTTACTCGCCACCGTCGAACTGTTGAGGGTAGGTTTGAGCATATGAAATGAAGTGGTCAAATGAATTTGATGAGTCAAAAACATTTTCTAAGGAAAGAAATTCGAAGAAAAGAAACTCGATAAACTAATTACTTGTTCCAAAATCAGTTTTAAAAGAATTCCAGGCTAGTGTGATTGAGTGTAATGATTCCAGCAGACATGTGTAAGAGGGCTGTGCATCTAACTTCTGATCGTTTTGAATTCTTTATTCTTCATGGAGATGAAAAAATTTTTGTGGCCTATGTAATTTTGGACTAAAAAAATTTATTTGCTTTTTTTTTTTTGTATTTCCCTCTTCCAATTTGAATTGTTTAATTCATTTTGTTATGAAACTATGCAAATTTCGAAATGCTTGGCAGTACCTATCTCTCTCGCTCTCTGAGTTGATGAGAAGCAGACCAAGAATAACCCTTCACTTCATATATATGAACCTGCTTTCAACAGTTCGATGGTGACATAACGGAAAAATTTTTCGGAAAATCTCCATAAAGCTACTTTCACATGCTACTTTTTTTTTTCCGAATTGCTAAAGTATTGATGCGTTGAGTATACCAAAATACAGTGGTTGAGTGAGTGATACGCGGGTGAACGTATCACGTGAATGCTCTCCATTTGTCCAATTTGTATTTTGGATACATTCAGTAAAATAAACGTAGCATATGAAAGTAGCTTAAAAGTGTTTAACATATTTCTGGGCATATTATATACATTCCTAAAATATTTATCAATCTGCTGATTGCTGATTGTTACAGAACCTGAAAAGGTTGTACATGCTCCATATTGGAAAGTGGAGGCTTCACAAGGAACGCTAAGTTCGTCTCATATCACAGGATGAAAACAGTTGGATGTATTTTTCCGTAAAAAAATAAAAGAGTTTGAATTGATTTTCTGAGAATGTTAAAGACTAAAATATGGATGAACATTAATCATTAGAGGATAATCTTTAAATCTTACTCAATTGTAACGATAAAGACCTATTTTGAAATAGTTATTTGTGATACAGGTGTATAAAGTACGTTATTTTGATCCTAGTGTAAATTGCACCATTATCAATAACCTACTATATATATGTGTCACATACTGTTTCGCAACACCGCCTCCTCCTAAAAAAAATTGAGATAAATAAATATTTTTGCAATTGGGAATAATATAAGCGCAAACTATCCCCTAACTTTCAACCAAGCCTTGTGGCATAATGGTTATGGTAAGGCTTTTTAATTTTTCTGAATGCTGTTGTATTCTGCTCGTTTAACATACTTATTGTCAGTGGAACAAAAAAACAGGTGATAGGAAAAATTACGATCCGAAGTGGCATATGTCTCAACCTATACTGTGATTATACTTCTCTAGTTAGGTACTGGCTCACAAATTTAAATGTCCGATATTTGAATCCCCGCAGTAGAGACTTTTACAGAAAAACAAATATTGAAGAAAATTATGAAGAAGACTATGCAGTAAGTAGGATCAGTGTATCAAATGACACATGTGCGTATGACTATGTATAGTGTAAAAACTTTATACATCTAAAGGTGGGTACAAATTTGTATCATTTACTTGTATCATCTGGAATCGCGAAATTTTGAACAGAATTTAAGGGTATGATACAATCCCAGGCAACGCCTCACAAAATAGAGCCGTACCATCAGTGCGTATTGTATCATGATATGCACCGATAATACTGTATGGTAGAATGATATAAATGTGTACCCGCCTTTACTTTATACATCGGCCCTAGTTGGTTTTAAAATTTCCAGACACCGTCAAGGTGCGTTTAAAAATATGGTTTATCAGGAGATTTTGCAAAAATAAATTTTTGCATTACAAGATACATGCATTTATATCTATTTTCATTCATTATCCTGTTTTTGGGTGATTAGTAACTTCGCCACCAGAGTGTGTATCTTATACCTCCACTTTCCAATAAGTATTGCGATTTTTATAAAGAGTTTCGTAAATCGTATAGCGTTCATGTTAACTTGAAATTTGACTTGAGTTTTCTCCCAGTATTGCAATTTTTAATTTAATCATTACATTTTTTCCATACCCTCTTTATTAGTCCTCATCTGTGTAAATGGGATACGGTTTTAATTACGAACTACGTAGCCCGTTATCCTTCCCCCGGTAAATAATTTGTGCTTTCGATTAAAAGGAGCAAAATAGAAATGAAATAAGAAAATAACTCACGAAATCTTCAAAAATTATGCCAAACTTAGTTAATTATCACATCACACGTTGTCACTGGCTTATAGTAAAACCAAAAAATAAAAATAAATAAACGAAGTAAATTTCCAAAAATTGACTTGAAAGTGAAGATTAAGAAAGAAGAGAAAAATGATATTGAAAAAGAAAAATGAAGAAAACAGATGTATTTTTAGAGGAAACAGCAGATTAGAGTATTTTTAATTGGGTGTTTTTTTTTTTTTGTTTTTTTTCAATCTCTTATCATAGAAATATTCCAAACATTGACGTCAGTTGTTTTATTTTCGAGTACATCCGATAAGAACGAAGTAATTAATTCATCCAAATGAAGAGAATGATAATATTATATGTCGAGAGTATCATGTTCTTTGCTGTGTGGTTGCTTGTTTTGGGTAAGTTTATAGGATAATTAATATAGAGTATAATGAAAGAATTGGAAGCCTCATCTATTATTTATTGTATCCTTTTTGATATTCAAAAATATTTGTCTCATTGACTGGAAAAAAGTTGGCGGTATATTGCAGTATTTTCTGATGCGCGAAGAGCGAGAAAAAATCCCTTATCACTTTTTTTGTAAATTTAAAAAAAAAACTGAAAAAACTGCTATTTCCTCTTTGATTATGGCAAGTATTCGATTGGTAAATGAGACCGTTTAAAAAAATAGAAACCTCCCTTTTCTTCCCTCCGTACAATTACAGTGCCCATTCATCTTCTCGAGCACATAATTCAACGGCAAGTCGATGTGCAGCTAACAATAAAAATGAAAATATGCAGTTCCGATGAGTAGAAATTGTATCTTTTCATGTGGCGATGATAACTAGATGCAAAGTAAGATTTGCATCGAGAATTTGAAAACTGGTCAGCATCCGTCCGAATAGACCAGCGAGAATTAGACACCTAATCATTCTTTTTGACACAATAACACACAGCATTTAACAAGTTTCGGAAGAAAGAAAAAAAAAATAATAAAAAAGATACATTTGAAGATTCTGCGAAGTGCTCCCGAACAAAAAAACAGTATGAAGAAAAGAAGCTTAGGTAACCCTTCGATGCATATACGGCGAATATGAAGGTGCTCGCGGATAACCGGTTTTTGTTCGCTAGTTACAAGGAAAAAAGAGAAAGAAACAAATAAAAAATGAAGAAAAAAAACACCCGAAAGAAAAGGCGGCGTCGTAGCACATTTTTTGACCGACCTTTGTTGATCGACAACAATCAAATGTCCATCATCAGGGTCTGCCAACATCATTTTTCGGTTATTGTTGCAAACTTGTAGTACAAGCAACGTTTAACAGTTTTGAATTAAACATTAAATAAAGGTAAAAGAGTTCGAAGGGAAAAAATGGTTACATTACTGGAACGTAAACTGCAGAGGAAAGGAAAAATTTTCACTGGATTCTCTGGCCCCAAGTATGCTGCATCGAAAGAATCCAATTACATCGTGTTTGTGTGTATATATACATATATAAAATTATATATATGTTTTTTTTATTTTTTTTTATTCTTATTTGTGAATATTTGTTTTGGAAAAACAGGTTTTCATGTGCAAACCGAATGGTTTAACGTTTTTCTTCCTTTTGGCATTCATCCAGTTGGTGCAAAGAACCATTCCATTATTAATATTTGCTGGTGTCTGGTCGAAGTTCGTGTTTGATTTAGAAGTGAGCCAGATGGAAGAAACAGAAAATTCGTTTACTGAAATTGATATTTCATAGATCTCACGTTGATTTCAATTAAATTTAATGACATTATTTTGTTGAGACTGAGAGTTAATAAGCATGCTGGGTAAATTTAATTGAAACTTGTAGGCAGAGTTTGGCGAATTGGTCTGTCTGATGAGGAAAATTGTGATCATCTTATGGAAAAAAACATGAAAAAAATTAAGAATTATGATTTCAAAAATTTTCATGGCAGGCTAAGCGCATGTAAGTTATTTTCAAAAAAACTGCGCGTGATAAAAATGTTACAGGCCTGATAATAAATTCCTTGAGGTAAATTACCACTACAGGCACTTTTTTTGACCTTCTTTCATTAGCCAGAAAATTTATTGAACGATTTTTAGTTGAAAAATCGAAGAATAATTCATTCAGTCATATTCTGATTTCGCTTTACTTTAGCTCAGAAAAATTTAAATTTCTAAATTTAGGCTTCAGTATTTGTTTTACTAGTGTAATTTGCGGTTGCTCTATTTATATTGAAGATTATGGATGAATTATGTGGAAGTATTCTAGTATTGTTGTATGTCCCAAAACTATGCATCAGATCAGAATTGACTTCAGGTCGGAGCTTGTACGATGATAAGTTTTTGTGAGTTTAAATTTATTTTGTAATGTTATGAAATGTTTAGATTTTTGACTAAATAAATATTTATGTACAGTAGGGTTATGTTCGTTGGAAAAAATGATTAAGAATACGGAATGGGGCAGTGAAAGAATTAATTTTTTATATCCCCTTGATTTATGGAAAACTTCTAATTAACGTCGAACTCTTCATTATGTTTACATTAAACTTCTTTATGAATATTTTATGCTTGGTAATTTGAGATTATTGTCATTTTCTTTTCACTATTGCGAAATTTTCTGTGTGTGCATTTTGTTTTCTTTTCGATGTTTGTATTCTGTGAAAATAAATTTCCAACATTGTAACTGCTGGTTTGTTTACTTCTCATCATAGGGCATTCTGTGTTGTGAAAATGTGTTTTGGTGTTCGGTGCGCATTCGTATTTAAATTTCACGTCTTATTTACATTCGATATTAATCATCCTGAGAAATTTCTCGCTGAAAAATGCGAATTCGTATTACATAATTGAATTTTGTTGTCGAAGTATTTTTTCATCGTTTTCTTACGAAACGAGGTTGTTTGTCTAGACGTAACTTCCTTAATGTGTTACTAAAACGATAGTAATTGCAAAAATAAATGAAAAGTTTAGGTACTTAAGTCTTGATAAGATTTTTTCATATATTTTTTGGTGTTATTTTGAATTGCACTTTTTGCCCAAACTGAGATGTATTTTTTTGGACGTTCGGTATTTTTTTCGTATTTTTTATGTTGAAAAAAACTGGGTAGGCTTATGCCCGAAGAATTCGGATTTGGCATTCCCCTTGGAAAATCCTTTATCCGCCATTTTCGCTGTTGTTCATTAAAAGCTATTTATATTCTTACTAGTATATTTTCTCTAACTATTGCATTCTGTGCAATGGTGGGACCTCGGGGTGCGACCTGTGAGAAAGTGTCTGATCCTGAGTCGTAGAACACGAATATATAGGTCACTCAAATTCTTCTGTACACGCATATATACATAGCTTTCACTTCGAGATTCGCCTAACTTTATATTTTCCCACTTTTTACCCACTTTGGAAATTTTTAGAAGTCGAAGGAGCCTCCACTTTTTGACCTATGGTAATGAAACTTGGAACTGTGTTAAAGGTTTTCATGTGTTACACAATCGTGTTAAAATTTTTGAAATTCATCCTGTAGTTTTGGAGGGAGGAATTTTCAAAGTTTTGCAAACCCATCATGTTGTCAAGGCATTTTCCAAACCTAGTTTTGACTAGTCTGTACTAGATTGGTCAAACGTCATTTTCCAATTCTAGTTTAGACTAGTCGAAACTAGAAATAACCGAATTCTAGTTTTGATGATACACATATATATGTATGGGTTACGTATAGTAAAATTTGTCAACAAACTGAAGGGCGTATTTCTTCAGGATCTGGGCGAAATTTGGCATGTGTGTACTTAGGTCTATATTTCGATCAAGTTCGAAGATAGACGGAATTTTCCGGGTAGTTTCAAAATAACGACTGTTTGAATTTGAAATTTTTAAACAACAGCTACAGGGTGCACTTCTTTATGGATCGAGACAAAATTCGACGTATACATTCTTTGAATCTGTATATCTGTCAAGTTCAAAGATAAGCCAAATCAACCGTTAGTTTATGAATTATGGTTTTTTGTCATTTTCATTATGGTACAGAATTCTTAGAATCTATAATGAACGCAACCCGCAATACACATAATTTGAAAACGTCCACTCTAATCGAATTTTATTTTTCCTAATGGCATCCCATTTGGCATTTTTGTACCCTATTTCCTCAAAAAAGGGTGAGGGTGGGTATGATGAAAATTATCCATTTCATGAGAAAAGAACTCGATTGGTACCATTTTTTCATTTAGAACTAATTCTTTTCGTGTGGGTGGTTGTGTGTGTGTGCGTGTGTATGTATGTGTATATATGTGTGTGTGTGTGTGTGTATGTATGTATGTATGTATGTATGTATGTATGTATGTATTTATGTATGTATGTATGTATGTATGTATATATGTATGTATGTATGTATACATGTATGTATGTATGTATGTATGTATGTATGTATGTATGTATGTATGTATGTATGTATGTATGTTTGTATACCTGTAAATTTCCATCTCCATCTCATCTCTATCTCCATCTGCAAATTGGGTTTTTTTAGCAAAGCATTGTTCTGTTAGAGGTTTTTTTTGTTTTTTTTTTTTTTTTTGTTCAAATAGCCAACCATTCTGGATTATTATGAGAAACTGGAATAATGTACCAATAATTATCTTTTTTATATGAAGAAAAAAGCATTTTCATGTTTACCTTCGTATTTGTGCCATTTTCAACAGCTAAATTGAGTAGGTAGCTTGTTATTTTGTAAACCGCGTTTAACAGAATTTTGGGAGGAAGCGAAAGGAAGTCAACTTTTAGGTGTATTTTCCACATTCGTCATTTGAGCGGATTCATAAAATATGAAAATTTTAGCGTGTAGTTGGTTCGTACTTGCGAATGTAGACTAGCTTCTTGAAATATTTTAGCGTAAAAGCTGGGTGTTAAGGGTTGCATTTCACCTTTATGTGTACTTACAGTTTTCTGATTCGTATTTAATTTGAAACAAGAAGCTCATTAATTTGCTGATGAAAAAGGTAAATTTATGCAACCTTTTGTTGAGCCGAAAACAACTTTTAATTTTGTTAGAAAGTTTGATAAGCCCTCAGAGATGTGTCGAAAAAAATACACAACTCTTAATTATAAGTTTTCCCATGTTGAATATTTATTTTTTTTTATTTTTTAATTTTTTGAATCATTAAAAGCATTATTTTGAAATAATTTTCATCTATTCGAGCATACTTATCATTCGTATTCCAAAAATCCGTAGGTTAACTTTGATATGCTACCTAGCTACAAATTTTTCTTAAATTTGCGGTATTATTGTAAACTTATTTTTTATTCGTTCAAAAAATATAATTATTCATTATCAGGTTTGTTCAACTGATGAATTTTTACGTGAAATACTTCAGCATATTCGTCGTGTGTTCGATAGATCACCAGTTAAAACGAGGTTTTGATTGAGGTCTTCCATTCGCGATTCGCGCACGTGTGTAATTATTGTTGCCATGCTCCGTAATCCATTCCCAATCTTATTTGAAGTAAATCTCATCAATTAACCTATGTAATCTGTATTGATTGGAATGTTGAAGCTTACGCAAATTACCGATGTATTTAATTTACACTTTATTATTGTTTCGCTATCTATGTTGCGTATTATTCATACTGAAGTTTCGAGTGAAAAAGTTTTTTCTTTGAAATCATGAGGGTTGGATGTTTTGAAGTGTTATTATGATTCGGACTTTTTTCAAACACTTTTATTTAACGTAATTTAAGAACAGAATTTAAACTTTTTAATTATAAATGGATTGCGCCTGCGCCCTACAGTCTTACAATCGCTTACAATCGCCTGATTTTTATCTCGATGTTTTTTAGTAGTGTTAAGTGGATAGCGGTGCTACCTTTAACTGACTATAGTATCTCTTAGGTCCATTTCACAGGCCTCCTTTTCAAATTTTGACCTAAAAATTTTTGGCCTAATTATGTTCGGTTTGTGCTAATTTGTGCCATCTGTTTCAGATTTTTTGTTCACCACCTTCCTTAGATATAAACAAAAGTGTCTGGGGGGCTGGAGAAATGCTTGCCCTCCATCTTTAATTTCATCTTAAAACTTTTCATACTAATTGTGCTCAATTTGTGCCAAACATTTCAGAATTTGTGCTCAAAGTTGGTTAATAGGTCAACTCTGAAGTTTCAGTTCATGTCTTTTTATCATATCTGTGAAGGGAGAAAAACCAAATATAACTGTTTGTCTCAAATTGAAAAATATTGAAGAAATTTTTTGGTCATTGGGAAATAACACACAGGAGCTATGATATAAATACAATCACATTTGTACTCAAAAACATTTCATCAACATTTAGTCATCTATATGGGCCAAGAAATTGGTTAGATTTTGAGAATTTTTTCATTTTTCTGGTTTTTACCCTAGAAAATGGTATTTTATCTTCATAAATCGCTCTTCTGTTGCAATATCGTCATAACTCAAAATTGGCAATTTTTCAAGAGAAGAGGAGGAGAATGTTATTTTGGGAATATTTTCTAGAAAAATTTTAAAGAATTATGTACCTATTAGAATAAATAATTATAACTTTAAAAATTTTTTAGCCAGTTATTTAACTGATAATGACCTTATTTTGATGAGTAAATCCGAAGCAATTTTGACTTAGACCTCTTTACTGCTGAAATTTTACATTGAGTATGTTATATTTTGAGATAGAACGTTATTGTCAGTAAAATAAAACTTTTTTTTGAGTTGGGACATATAAAAAATATTAATGAACACTCCTAAATGAATCAAAATTTAATATAAAAAAGGAATTGAAACAAACAAAACATTCAAAAATTGTCACGTTGTAAAATTAATTAACAAATGGAAAAATTTGACCTTTAAACTGTAGTGAGGCTGTTCAATTTACCCGGGTAAAACTGAAAAGAAACGTTTTTGCTCAAAAGTGCGGAATTGGAATAAAACCTGACCCTATGGTCAGCGAGTAGGTTCGAAAAAAGTTCTTTAACTTATTTGTATCACATGCCATTTTATATACAACAAAAAACGGTTTATTGTTCTATTTATTCGAGTTTTTGAGTTTTTTCCATTTCACAAAACTGAAATCGAACTATAACCGGAAAGTAAAACTTCGAACCAATTTTTTACAACACCCTTCTCAAAGAAACGTTTTTTTACGCCCCTTGATGAAACAAAAAGTAGCGAATTCTGATAAGAAGTCAATCATCTTCTGCATATGCCCACTTGCAATTTTAAATTCTCATTCATCTCGATGAATTTCTCGCATGGGTTGGCTACTCTCTCAGTTTTTATTATTTCTTGCTAGGAACTAAATACCGTATTTTCCAAAAACATTCTAAAACAAGAAAATTGGAGAAAAAAAAAATTTTGGTTCAAAAAGAAATAAAATTATTGATTATTATTTGAATCTGACAAAAAAAAAATTCATTGCCATATTTTGGGGGGACAGTAGAGGGTGTTGCAAAAAATAGTGTGTGACAAAAGTGCAAAGTAGGTGAAGGATACTCGTGTGATTTGCAGTATTTGCCTTCAGCTTGTGCTGCAAAATTCACACTCCTATCAAATCACCTACTTTTTGCATTTCTATCACAAATAAATATTTTGAGGAACCAAACCCACTGTAAAACTTCGTAAAAATTTTTGCCATATCGAATTAAATTGATATGATAGTGACTACTTAAGTACTTCTAAAATTCTTGTTTTTACAGTGTTCTTACATTTTTTGAGGAAAAATGTCAATGATTATTGTCGTACAGGGTTAGTTAGGTTTTGACTCAACGTAGAAAAGTTTTATTAGCTGCATGCAAATACGACTGAACATGCACATTTCTATACTTAGTCAGATTTCGACGCAGCATTGCAAAGGAAAATATTGAATCGAGGTGTTATAACAAATTGTGTTGCAGCAAAGTGGAGCACCATGTAAGTATAAAGCCTATATGTGGTAAAGGAAAACAGCGCCGACTTCAATAATTTCAGTCCCTAGACCTAGATCTTGCTGGAGAAAATTTAAAAGAATTAGTTTTCCCTGTTCAGTAAATTTTTATTGCTTTTTTTTAAAGTCAGTTCTATTTTAAAAAAAAAATTTTTTTTAACGACTTTTCATTTCTATCGTTAGCATTATTTTGAAACTAGCAGTTTGTTTGTTTAAAAAAAACTTCAAAGCTACATCGATTCTTAAAAAAATTTCATGGGACCATCATGCGATCATTCTCTATTATTAAAAAATGCCGATTGAGGTGGTATAATAAATTATGTTGCAGCAAAGTGGAGCAATAGTAGAAGAACACGCAAGTAACAGATTTATACTATGCTGCATCGAAATCTAAGTCTAAAAATGAACTTTGTGCGTCATATTTGCATGCAGCTAATGGAATTTTCCTATGCTGCGCCAAAACCTGACTAACCCTGTATAGATAATATCATTATTTGGAAAATTGCACTTTTTGATTCTCTAAAAAACTTGATACGTATTCATTGAACGAATCGTGATTTTTCCTGCAAATAGGATGAAAAAATCCGTTCTTTATTCGTACTGTCGTGTGTTGCGTCATAATCATAAAATCCTTTCTCCCTTTTACCTCTACACCCTTACTGAAAAGCGTGTAATCCAAGCTACACCACTCACAGAAATGAAAAACTGTTAATAATACGAGACGTGTGGCTTACAGAATTTTTTGCCATCACATTTTGCTAAATCATTGCGGCGACAATCGGATTTATTCTCAAGCGTTCGTGCAGTGCCAATCTGGCGGCCAACATAGAGCACAATTGCCGAAGAAACATAAATCATAACTCCTTGGGTTGAACGATGAATTTTTTATTTTTTATTTAAAAAAAATACTTTTTTTTTCCCGTTCCGCCCTTGATGCCAAAAATATGAAAAGAATATCCCTTTTTTTCCTGTATAAACGTACGCAAAATGCCAGATGCGAATTATTTTTATTTTTTTATTGCGAACGAAAATTGTTAGATATACTGTGTCCTTTAAAAAATTCTATTTTTTTCTCTCATTTTTTTTCGACATTCCTAAATTACCTCTTTCGTTGAATGCTGAGGAAGAAAAAAACAATTTACGATGATTTTCTTTGGGTTATACAACCTCCTTTGTCTTTTATTTCCCTAATTTTATATTACTTTTGTTGCAGTGATGCCGTGTGATCTTTGTACGCGTATTATATTTTCTCTTTTTTTTAACTCCTTTGTGTGATGATGAATGATCGAAGAATTCTACAAATTAGAAGGATTGGGGGATCTATTTATAATGATGAAATTCAAAAGCGCCTATCGCACAATCTCCGTCATTATTGGAGGTTTCCTTGTGGGTTACGTAACTGCTCGGGTGGAGGATCCCAAAGGTGGGTGTTCCATTTTCGGGGTTTTCTCCGGTGCTTTTGGAGGTGAACTAGAGGAGGGAGGAGTGCAGACATAGTTTTAATTGTGTCTGTAGCCGCGGTTGTATCCATTAAGAGCTCGTTTTCAATCCTTTCAAGCTCCTTTTTATGGTCCATTTTATCCTATGTCTTGATAGGCTCGGGATTAGGCAGCACTACAAATTGAAACTTTGGGACTGAAAACGATGTATTCATTGGGGATGACGTTGTAAAGAAATATAGAAATAGGAAAAGAAAATAGCTTAGGAAATGAGAGGTAAAAAGTTCGGCTAATTTAGTTGGGCAGCAAAAAGTGAGTGAAGAACGTTGCGAGAATTTATTCGATCGCAGCTTTGTTCCATCTTGTTATTTGGCTTCAGACTTATGTGGAGGGGATAGCGCAAAAAATATTCTACCACTTAAAAGTTTTCCAGTCAAATTCTGTTGAGTTTAAGCAAAGTTAAGCATGTTTGAATTTCAAGTGTATTCAAAATTCTTCATTTCACAAAGGAATGCGCTTTTTGTTTGTGATGTCACAGCGTATTAACATTTTGCTTATCTCTTATTCTGACAATGGAAACACGTTGCGATGTTTTTTTCCATATCGCACGTGGGTTTGTTTATTCCTGTCTTGTTTTTACTGCACGCATTTTTTCTTTGCTTATCTGCGGAATTTATTTTGTTTGTAGAAACTCTGGATTCTTGCTTATTTTTGAGTGGGTTTTCAGAATTTGTATCGAGTATTAATTTTCTTGGGTATATTTTATTTTCTTCGCATTAATCTCTCAGATTTGCGAGTTGGAGTTTGGTTCTTTAACTTTCTGCCACCAAGGGGCCTGCCTTGTTTTTGTGGGCATAAGATTTTCTTCTACTTCCTTCTGTATATATTTTTTTGCTGCTCTTTGGAGCATTTTTCTGTCGTCATTGATAAGGTATGCAGGTTTCAATCTATCGATTGAAATGGTTTTTTCATCACCTGCGATTAGTATCATGAAGTTTTTGTCATCTCGTGATAGAATATGGTTTCTCCAACAAAGATCTTATTTTTTGTGTCGGACAAAACATGATATGTTGTGGCCAAGTGTTTGGAGACATAAATCTTCGGTTGGCCATGACGAGCTGCCTGCTTCAAAAAACTGTTAGCATCAGTCCTTATGTTTTGAACAAGCGTTTTGGGGCTAATTTTTTTCAAGTGGGTGAAAAAGTCCCCTGGGAGGCGTTGCTCTTCATCAAGCACTAACTGCACTGTAGAGTGACCTGTATCAGTTTGAAGAGCAGATCAAAGGCTCAAGAGGATGGTTGGTACTATGTCAACCCATCTCTTGGTGTGGCAAGCCATAATTGATGCTTTCAAAGCTTTGTGCCATCGCTCAACTTTTCCATTAGCTTGAGGATGGTAAGCTGTAGTGTGGTTGTGTTGTGTATCAAGCTTCTTAGACAGCTCTCAAAAGAGTGAACTTACAAATTGGCAACCCTGGTCCATAATGATGACTTCAGGTATGCCATAGTGGGCAATCCAGGTGTCATATAACCTGCAGCTACTGTAGGAGCTGTCATCTCATAAAGAGGAACTGCCTCTGGCCATCGAGTTGCTCTATCTATCATCATCAACGGGTATCTGTATCCTTGTGATGGGGGTAATGGACCCACCAAGTCTATATGTATGGTTTCCAACCACTCCATTTGTTTAAAAGATTTAAGAGGCAAACGAGTATGTCTTCCCACTTTGGACCCTTGGCAATTCAGGCAACTGCGAGCCCATTTGTTGTAGTCAGACTTCATTCATGGCAAAACAAATTTAGATGATACTAACCCAGCAGTTCATTTTGGTGCAGGGTGCAATAAATTGCGCATGCTATTGAAAGCTAATTTGCGATAATTTGCTGACAAGAAACTTCGCATGGATCAGGCTTAGGTACAGTTTTAAACCAAAATCATTTTTGTATGACATACATAATTATAATCGATGCTTTTTTAAGTAGATTTTTAAAAGAAATTTGAAATTGCCTGATTACTCGGACCCAGGATCCCTTTTTGCGTTGAGTCCATATCTAGATGTAGTTTTGATCACATGGTTTCAAAATTTGAAAGACATATTCAGATCCCCCTAAGGAAGAATCCTATTGTTTTTGGTCCATATCGGGCGCATGATCAGTCCAGTAGATGAATTTATATGCATTGTTCATTGAAAAGTGTATAGGTCGCAATTTTCAATCGATAGGCCTAAAATTTGGTATACATATTACGTGCTTTAAGTCAAGGACAATATCTACCAATTTTGGTGTAGATAGGCCTTACAATTTGTCTGAGAGGCGATTTTGTTGCACTTTTGGCAGGTTAATGGCTCTAAAGGGAGTAACTTTCAAGCTATAGTTACAAAATTAGGTATAAGTATTGATTTAAAGTATATCTAACATGCTTCTAAATTTAGTTCCTATTGGTATTATTGTTCATTCCCTGGAGATGTTGGAGGTGCTAATTTTTCATGTTATCTCAATAAAAGTTGCAATTCTCTTTCAATAGTCACAAAATGTAGTACAAACAGTACCTCTCGTACAAGGACCAGACCTACCAATTTTGGTTTTGATTGGTCGATTTGTTCTTAACTTATTAGCTACTCAGTGTGATTTTCCGTACTTTACCCTTCGAATAATCGTTCTGAAAATTAATTTTCTAGGCTTCATCTAGAAAAACATTCGTTTTAGCCTAAAAACCAGACGATCTCAGCAAAAGATCAGTTTTCGCCCACTCTCCGTCCGTTTCCGTGCAGTGGGTTTGAACACGGACCCAGCATGTAGACAACTCCACTATAC
Source organism: Ericerus pela (assembly GCA_011428145.1). Classification (NCBI taxonomy): domain Eukaryota; kingdom Metazoa; phylum Arthropoda; class Insecta; order Hemiptera; family Coccidae; genus Ericerus; species Ericerus pela. The sequence goes on from WOFM01000610.1 coordinate 878,016, forward strand.
TTTGTTTTGCAATGTGGGAGATTTTTTTCGCATATAATTTTTTTTTTTTATATAATCTACAATTCTAGTCACTGCAGGAAAGAGAACCATCGAATTATTTTCTAAAATCGTGATAGAACTTCAAATAATTTTTCATTTCACCAAAAAATAATGATTTTTGACACAAAAATTAAACATTATTGATAAAATATTTTTAAAACATGATACTGAATCAATATATTTTATCGCATGCTTCGTATTTATGTGATATTAGTAATTTTTTGTAAAAAATAAAAATAATAGGTGTATATATTAATTTACTAAAAGAATGTTTGTGACAGTGATGATTTTTAAACAAAGAAAATGTACTTTTTCTTGCGAAACTTGCAGCGCAAGAGCTTCTTGAGACTTTTTTCTCCAGACTTCTTTTTCAGACTCTTGAAAATCTTAAAATCTCTGCTCAGATCAGGCTTATAATTTAATACAAAAATCATTGAATTTATATTATCTTTTTTATGATTTATATTGTAGATACTATTTTTTTCTGACTTTTTTAAAACTCAAAACTTGCACAGATCAGACCTACAATTTAAGACCAAAATCGTCAATCATCTTTGTATGATATACATGTAGGAGCTTTTATTCACACTTTTTTCCACACTTTTTTCAGACTTTCTTTTCAAACTTTTTTAAATCCTAAAACCTTGCCACAAATGAAACCAACAATTTGAGATAAATATCATCGCATTTAGTCGTATAATAGACACATTTTTCATAATCTTTTATTCTACTCACTACTGCAATTTTAATATATACCAATACTGCAGCCAACTTTTCGCAACGAAATAATATTTATTTCGCATAAAGCTAGTTAAAAATAAATAATATAAAAAGTAAAAGCTTATTTTTTTTTAAATTCGTTTTTAACGTAAACTTATATTATTATACTTTTTTTTCAGACTCCCTCAACCTAAAACTTTCCCGCGGATGAAACCAACTATTTAAGTTCAATATCGTCTCATTTGGTTTTCAATAATGACAGAGTTTTTCCAGTTGACATTTTTGAGTTTAATCTTTATATAACAAATAATCTGTTTAAAAGGAGCCAATAACTGGTCTGTCAAGAGTTTGTTGCCTACCGATTCAGTATTTTCCAAAAAAAAAAAAGAAAAAAGAAAATGCAAAACATGAAACTGTTGGAGAAAAGCAAGTCGCTTGTGTTACTTGAAGTTCTTTGTGCTAACGGCGCAAGGAGTTCCTAACATCTTTTCTGCATTACACTTTGCAGAAATTTTATATTTAATGTGCAATGAGCTGCGATGTTAATGAGGCTTCTTAATTTATTATATTCCAGAATACCAGGAAACAGCGAGGGCACTCTGAAATGTTGAAAATTTAAGCTAAGATTTGTTAATTTGTACTATTATGTTGGTTATGTTTTTTCTCCAAGTTACATGGTTGTTAGTGTTTAATATCTCCAAAAATATATATGTAATCGGAAAAATCAGTATACCAAATTGATGGATTTAAAAATAAATTAGAAAAATAAGTTGAAAAATGTTGCAACGCGACGAAGTCGCGGATTTATTGCTTGATTCTAATGGGCCCTCTCTTATTTCTTATGATGTCCTGCCACTACAGTTCGAATATTTTAATGGATGACGAATAATTTAAGCGTTTTTTTGTGGTATAAGTTATATCGAGTAAAAAAAAAAAACAATTTGCAGTTTCCTTGATGTTGTTGGCTGCGTACCAAAAGTTTTTGATGTGACACGAGGGGAAGTGGAGTGTCGGGCTGAATGACGACAATGCAAAAATTGCGGTCAACGGTGTTCAGCGGTGTTTTTTGCTGCGATGTACTGCATTTATTTGTTTTACCTTTCTTTTCTGCTGTAGAGAAAGAGAAATAACGAAAACAGTTGTTGAAACGACGTTGGAAGAGCATAAAAATAAATCTCGACTTTGACTGTTTGGAGATTAATTTTTTTTCTTTCTACAGCACAGAATCTGAGGAAGTTCAAATCAAATAGTCAACTTGAGCATTCTTCAATCTTCATTGTCAGAGGCGCAGTTAAAGGTGGAACTGGTGGTGCTGTGTTCCTCCGCAAAATCAAATATGAAGAGCCGCATGTTGCCCACTCCCCTCCCAAAAAGTTACTTGAGTAGTCTTGCTGAAATTCTTCAAAGATGTCATATCTTATCAATAATAATTTCTTCTTACATAACGACCTTAACCCCTGTCCTCAATTGCTGCTTCCCATAAGTTCCTTCGATCTTTTGTATTTTGTTGGCTCCCCGGGAATTATTTTATATTGACCCCTATTTTTTGTTATCAATTTGATGAATATTTCTTCACTAATCAATAAGTGTAGGCTGAGGATCTAATTTGTAGTTTCAGTTTTGTAGTAATGTTGTTGATTTATTATTTTTAATTTTATTAGTCAATATACAATGTAGCTAAAAATTATGAAAGAGGAGAAGAAAGAATAACTGAAAAAACTCTAGCGCAGCAAGCCTCGCTAGAAAAATAAGAGAAAGAATTATGAATTTTGATGGTTACATTAATTGTCTGTGAGTTTATATGCGTTAATGGTATGTTATGATTGTATGAAATGTGTTAGCTGCTGTTAAAAATTAGACGATGTGAAATTTTAAAGCATTATTTCTTGAAAAAATGAAAAATAAATTAAGATGGTAAAGTATGGTACATCATCATATAATTTAAAATGAAACCAATGAAATATAATAAAGTTATGAAAAAAAAAAAGAAGAAAACATGAGCATGTGGTTAATTTTTGTAAAAAAAAAAGGTTCGTGCAATTAGAAAAAAGATACAAAAAAAGCTTCACAAGAAGTACCGTTTGGTCGATTCGCAACAAAATTGATAGCATGCTACAATAAATTATAATGAATATTTAATTCAAATTTCGTACATATGGTTCTAAAATTTCCCATCAAAATAAATATTTACTCCGAATTTCGTGGCTGTTGGTGCAAAACTGAGCATTTTATAGCCAAAATAAAAATAAAAATGGTGGTACCGAAAGTCAAGCCAGTCCGTTCTAAAATCATTGGCGTAGTAAAAATGTTTGTACCAAATTTCGTGATTATCGGACAAAAATTGTGATCTGTACCGTGGGAACTAGAAATTGGCTATATATTAAGAATTTGAGTTATTGGTGCCAAAATTTTCCGGAGATCATGAAACGAAAAACATACCCACCCCCAACGCTGGGGACTAATGCCGCATGAAGTGTAAATAGTAGATTTTCTAAAGGAAACCTACTAAAAATATTTGTTCTGAATTTCGAAACTACACAGTTTGGAACCATTAAAAACAAAAATTGACTTGAAAGAAATACCATCCTGTCGATCTACACGAAAACTGGTGGAATGTTACAGTCAATTATAATAAATATTTGTTTAAAATTAAGCATTTTATTGCCTGACTAAAAGCGAAAAGAAATATCTTTACCAGAAGTACCAAAACTGATAGTATGCTACAATAAATTATAATTAATATTTGTTTCAAATTTCGTACATATTGTTCCAAAATTGCGCATTTTGTGACCAATATAAGAAAAATAGCGGTACCGGAAGTACCGTCCGGCCGATGTACGCCAAAATTGGTAACGTATTACAATAATTTATAGTTACTGTTGCAAAAATAAAAACAAAAATGGTGGTTCTGGAAGAACCGTTCGGCCGATCCGTACCAAAATCAATAGGTCTGGTCCTTGGCTTAGTATAAATGTTCGTACCAAATTTCGTGATTATCTGATGAAAATTTCGGCCTGTACCGTGAGAACAAGAAATGGATTTCCATCTATCTATCTATCTAATCTATGTACCCACTCCCACCCTGGGACCTAATATCAATCTAAAAAAATTGTTTTTAGTGTTGAATGTTTGTCTTGGCCGAAGGGAAAGTAGCAAAGGGGAATAATCCTCAGAAAAAACCTCATTACTCCTTCCCTCAGTAATTTCTAACGAAAACGAGCATTCAGAAATTTAATGAGTGAAACTTCTCTCCGTTTCTCCATTTTTTTTCAAATTTCAAAATTAATACAAAGACTGAATAACCTTGTTCATGAATATCAATTATTTTTTTGCATCTCATTGAATGTGTTCTTTCAAAAATAAATTATTTAGATTTCTTCTAAAATTGAGTATTAGGTTGTTTGATGTCATGATAAATATTTTGTTGATCTTTCCAATCCATTTTAGGGTTTTAATAAGGAGATTAATTTGACGAATTTTATTCGAACCTCCTCCTCGTTGAAAATTTGAAAACCAGTAAAGTTTAGATTAACCACTAATGTAAATAATCAGTGGTACATTGAAGGAGAATTAATCTTTTAACTGCGCATGGCCATGACTAATTAAACATCAAGATTATACTCCGTTTCAAATAAGAAAGTCAACGTCACCAAAACAATTACATTTCACAGCTCCGTAAAGCTAAAAATATTGGTGTAAACCAAACAATTTTTGATTCAGCCTTTACTGAATAGGGTGAATTTCTACCTTTTCCTTTCCGCCTTAAAGATGGTTTATACTCGTTGATTTATTCTCTATGATCTAATACGTAAAAAATTTACTAAAGGGAAAGACTGAGTTGTTATGGTTTATACTGTTTCTTTTGATTTATTCTCTAAAAGTTAGAATTTTCCAACTTCACAGAATACAGATTAGAGATTGGAGAATAGAGATGTGAGTTTAAACTCTGCTTTAGTCCATCAACGAATATGACGTCATGTCTTTCTTATTTGGAATAGAGCATGAGCTCTGGTTCAGTTCAATAGAACGTAAGTTAATTCATATGAAGTTATTGACGTACCTAGAAAAAATACCGAAGTAGGAACGAATACTCCATACATTTGCTTAACCATATGTATGTGTCGCAAGTAACAACAATTCATCAATATATACATATATATATTTTTTTTTGAAATTTAACTAGAACCAATTATCTCGGCCCTCTTCCGGTACACGTCACTGCATAAAGTTAATGCGGATAAAGCCCATAGGCGCCACTTCCGGAATGTGGGATGTCCAATTGCACCACTTACTATTTCATATCAGGCTTCAGAATCTGTTGAGAAACAATCCCAGAAGACCCAAGTGTAAAATACACTTATGGTTAGGGTTCACAGATTTTTTTCTGAGAAAAAACAGTAGGTATACGACAAAATTGACAAGTAGGGAATAAGTTAAGTTAAAAACGAGTTTTTAAAAAATACGCTTTTATAATTTGAAGAAGAAAATAACGGCGAAAGAGAAAATAAAATTTCTCACTTTTTTTTTCGAGATAGAAAGAAACAAAAATTGAAAAAAACAACTGATAAAAACAGGTATAAGTGTATGCGTGCGTATGTCGCGACACGTGAAAGCAGCGCTGAAGTTGGTCATCCGGTGTACTTCAACAAATTGAGTGAGTAGAATAAAAGCGTGTAAAAAAAGTCACGATGATTCAGTTGTTTCCAAGAAAAATGTAAAACAAAAAAAAATTGTAGAAGAAAATTAAGTCGCCTGTGTTGCTTGAGGTATCTTTTCCATATTTGCGGCGCAAGGGGTTAACTTATTTTATTTGATTATTTTACTTAAAACTGTAGCAATAAAATTTCGATAAATCGATATGTTCGTTAGATGTCAGTAACTATGATTATTTTATGCAATTTTTTTACACATTTTGAATTCAGGATTGTTGAACTATAGATGTAAATTGGAAAACTGGGTTTTCTAGCGATGTATTGTTCTCTTATTTAAGATGTCTCATGGATGTGATTTCTAAACTTTATTTCATACCTACATAGACAGTAATCATGATCGAACAGAAGTGCAGATTAGATTTTGAAAAAATTGTTTCTGGGCCTGGAACTGTACCTGGATCAAAGTTCCATTCTGTCAGAAAAAGAATAATGAGGGGAGTACATTTTTTTCATCCTTGTGTATAGAGTTTGAAGCCTAAAAACTGAACAACAATGTAAAATTTCATCATCAAAATTATCAGAGCTGGAAATAAGCTTTAAACATTTATACATCAAAAAGTATTTTCATAGCTGTGAGTATATACATGATGTTATTCCATAAACACAATTGGAAACTACAAAATTCTCTTACTACCATATATTATAACTCAAGAAAGTGAAGAACAGGGTGTGGAATAAAATTAAGTAAAATATGGTTTCTTACTAAAAATCAAGATAAAATTTCACCCTTAGATATTGAATGAAGATAGTCCATTTAGGAGATACTTATTACATTTATTGGAATTTATTCCTCATAATTGGACAAATTACTATAATGTGAGAAATATCATCGTAGAAAAATTTTTCAATTGGGTGAAATGGATCCAGAGATTACACAATTATAATGAAGAATAGAACTTTTCTCCAATTCAGCTCTGTGAAAGCTTCCGCTGAGTTTTTGATTCTGAATCCAGAAACACACCTTTTTCTGAAATCAGTCTGTTCGTGTGTTTTATTGTGATTACTGTCTATGATGGTATGAAACAAAGTTCGGAAATTGGTTTAGTCCAATCTGGGTGGATTACATAATAACAAAAATTGATTTTGAAGGTATTTTTTGATATTTTTGGATTTTCTTATACTTTTTTAATGGTGTTATGTAATGTTTCATTAGTTCTATATACTGGGTTATATACCAATGAGATGAATTGTTCAAAGTACAACCCAGGTTAACCTTTGATGATTCATGTAATTGCCAGGTTTTGACTGCATCAAATTTTGAAAATTTCCCTATTTGTGGGTCCATTTTATCATACAGACTCTATTTTAAAAGTTGAAAATTTGGTCCTTATATTAGTGTAACTAAGTATATGAAATGAATTAATTTACATAATTTACTTAGCATTTTGTGGCTACTCGGAGCTTAAAATTGAGATGCGATGTTTTTCGTAAACTGAATCGGCGTAATCAAATAATTTTTCTCTTATGATTTGTGTGAATTAATTTTGAACTTGGTGTTTATTGATATTTTTATTCATAAAAATTCTCCTACTGATCATTATTTTTCTCTTTTTTGTTTGCAGGTATGGTGATAAATAATAATTCAGAAGCCAAAAGCAGCTTATTTGTTTTTATTATGTTATGATGCATAATGCAACTAAAAAATGGATGAGAAATTGTTTTATCTGAAGATTGAAAACAGTGTAGGTAAGTAGTGTGATGTGAGAATTAAAAAGCTCAATTTTGATACTACATTACTGAATATTAGTCTAATGATTATTTAGGAAAAATTTTATGGAGACTTGCTCATTGAAACTCAAAAACTTTAGTTTTTATTGAAAAATGTCTTCTTAAATTATTGTTGGTTAGAAGATGTAATTCAGTCATTGGTGCTATTTTGTAAGTATAAGAGCATAGGTTCCTTTAACCTCTAAGTACCCATAAAATGAAAAGTAAAAGTAGATGAATCCATTTCACATACTTAATTGTACTAATATATAAGGATCAAATCTTCAGCCTTTAAAACTCCATCTATATGATGAAACGGGCTCAAAATTACACAAATTTTCAAAATTTGATGTTATTAAAAACCTGTATTTCTGGAATCATTAAAGGTTGTATAGAGTTGCCCTTTCAATATTACGTTTATCTCATGAGTATGTAACACCATACATGGAACAAATGAGTATTATCAAACTCAGTTAAAACAAAATATGAAAACCTGAAAATAACTGGAAAATCCATTTTTGCTTTTATGCAATCTGTCCAAATTGGACAAAATCCATTTCTTAACTTTGTTCCATACAATCATATATAGTAATCACAGTCAAACACATGTACAGATTGGATTTAGAATAAAGGTTTTTCTAGACCTGGAAGTGCGCCTGGATCAAAGTGCCTTACCTTAGGAAACAAAAAGAAGGAAAGAAAATTTATTCCATATTAGTGTTTATAATCTGAAGTCCATAAACTGTAAAACTATACAAGACTTTGTTATCAGTTATACCCAAATTGAAAATTATATTGGTCTCTTACCATCAAAATTAAACTTCACCTTTTAATAGTAAATGAAGGTGATACAGTTTGAGAGATACTTATTACATTTATTGGAATTTATTCCATATAATTGAACATATTTCTATAATATGAATACCATCATCTTCTAAAATCTTCAATTTGTTGAAATGGATCCGGAAATTACGAACTTCTAAAATTCTAAAATTTGTGAAATATGGGACTATAAAACGAGTTACAAAGCTACTTACAACAAAATTGTCAGTCTGCAAACTTCATATTAAATACTGTGTGGAACAATTATTAAAACAACTATCACAATAGTACTCGAATTAAAAACCAGAATCATGAAAAATCTAATATCTTCATTTTGTCTTCAGAATAAGATTATTCTCATAGGAGGGAAAGAGAAAAGAAACATTAACTTTGTTCCATATCATCATATATAATACCTGTTAAATGAAGAAAAAATAATAATATATTTTAGATTCAGGAAATTTTGGCTCTGGAAATGCCTTATTTGAAAAATCCATATTACCATAGGGGAAACCTAACAAGGTCTATTGATCTATTTTATATCAGTGAATAATTTATGAAGTTTGGAAACTGTAAACAATGGGAGACTTCATTATAATTATTTATCAAACCAGAAATAATTGTGAAACATCTACATCCCTGAATGCTGTTTCATAAACATGGATATATGGGCATGATTACAAAATTTTTTCTAGTACACGATTGGAAACTATTGAATTTGGTGTTACCACCAAGTATTATAAAACAAGAAAACCACGAATATAGCGCGAATTAAAATTTAGAAAAACAATAATCTATTACTAGAAATCAATGCAAAATTTCACTTCTAAATTCTAGATGAAAATATCAGTGTTGTGGAGATTCTCTTTACATTTAAATAATTAGTTCCGCATATTCAGTCAAATAAGTATAGTGTGAAAATTAGGATTTTCATAATCTTTTCAATCAGTTTAAATGTATCCGAAAATTACAAATTACAAAAAATGAAACTTTTCTCAAATCCAGTTCTGTGAAATTTCTTACTAAGTTTTTCATTTCTGGCCCAGGAACTTCTGTATCCTAAATCCAATCTTTAAGTGTATTCTACTGTGATTACTGTTTATGATGGTATGGAACTAAGTTTAGAAATGGATTTTGTCTAATCTGGATGGATTACATAAAAGCAAAAATGGAATTTCAAGTTATTTTCAGATTTTCTTACATTTTTTTAACGTAGTAGGGTAATACTTCACTTGTTCCATGTACAGTATTACATACTCATGAGATAAACATAATATTCTAAATGCAACCTTGGAAAACCTCTGATGATTCCGGAAATGCAGATTTCTAGTCACATCAGATTTTGAAAATTGACATATTTCCAAGCCCATTTCATCATACAGATGGGATTTTATAGGCTAAATATTTGGTCCTTATATTAGTATAACTAAGTATGTGAAATGAGTTCATCTACCTTCACTTTCCATTTTTTGCCTACCTAAAGGTAAATCTCTCAAACATGACAGATATTTACAAAATAGCGCCACAAAAATACGAATCTGATTCATTGAATCCATTCCATTCAAAAGAAACATAGATAATGTCTTTGTGGGGACTCAACGGTATGAGGTAAGGGGCTCGGACCCCTTGACGACAGTCGCCGCCCCAAAGGGCAGCCTAACTTATTCGTCTATATGACGTTAAACGAAACACAAAATACGTTCGATCGTAATTACCTACAAGTACGTGCAGGTAATGTACGAGTACCGAATCGTGACATCACCAAACAATGTCACGATCCGTACACAAACTGGCCAGCCATCTCTTATCATGGTAGGGGATGATTCGACCTGGCCGCTCTCACTGACATACGTATTTTCATACGTACGTGTGTTTGTGTGCGCACGAATAAGCCGTATAAAAACCACCCGAACCGGCTCTAAAATCACCAGTGTTCGGTCTGGTTCTGGCTTACCCATACGCTTGTATGTAGTGGCTGAACACGCTTAAATTCTGTTGAATTTCCTTCTGGTGAGAATATCTCTCACGACAAGGTATTCCACAGTCTTTTTGCTATTTTTTTTTTTATTTTTCAGTTTATTATACGTTGTTGAAGCTGAAACTTCCCTATGTATTCACTCCAGAACAACATTTATTATGACGTATTGCTCCAACTAAAAATTACCAAAATTCTCTGAGAACTATATCAAGTTAAGCCCGATGTGTTGACAAACCTTGATTTTTAAAATTCTATGTACTAAAACAAAAGTTTTGTTTTCTCTTTTTTTTTTTTGAAATTTCTATTTTTTCGGTGCAGAATCTTTAATAGGCAATGGGTTAGGATTTTATATTTCCAAAAATTAAGGAATGTGTATCATTGAATAGGTTTGTTGTGGTGTTAAGTTCTACTTTTTAGTTTATTTTCTGATTAAACCGCTTGTAACGAGAATACTGGTTACAAAAGTAATTTAAGTACTCGTAGTTTGAAAAGGTTATATTATACACAATATAAAACAGTTAACTCGTAAGTTTAACATAAAAGGTAAGATGAGAAAGATAGATTTAGATTGATAAAAGTAGACAAATTGTACATGGTTACATGAGTTTTTATAGTTAAGTGTTTTGGGAGGAGAATATGGCGATTTCTTGGAGAGTGGAAATGGTAGTAATATGATTGGAGAATTATGACAATACAAGTTTAGAATTGTCCAATAGGAGTTTAAGGAAATGACATAAATGGTGATTTTGGGTATTTGCAATATCTGCAGAATGGTTTCATAGAAAAGAGTTGTTATGAAAAGTGTATTTATGTTTGTTTATAAACACAATATGTAGAACAAATGAGTCAGTAAAGGCAAGTAATGACTTGTTTACATGACGTCATTATAATAAGAATTGTTTTAGGTGATTGATATATATATGAAATATATATTGAAGAGAGAAATATTATGAATGATACGAAATTATCATTACATAATAATGCTGGGTATTTTGAAATTCATTGTTTTAGTTAAAACATGAATTTGAGTGAAAATGAAAGTAAAATGGAAGGATATGGGAATATGGAACATAGTAAATATACAAATATATAAAATTCATACAATTTTCGTAAATAACATAAAATACATTGAATTTCCAAGTTTTAGAAATGACAAGTTTGTATCGATATATAAATGTTTTTTCTCATAATACAAATATTCATTGACAATGTATATATATATATATTATAAATTTGACATTATTCTTTTTCTTCATTTAGTAACAATTTCTTCGTCTAAGCTTTTAGCTTTTGTTTTCATAGGGCTTGTTAATTCATTTAGTAACTGAGTTACATGTTGACTTTGTATTGGTTGTTTAATATAATTGAAAAATAGATATAATAAAATTATTATAATAATAGTATTTAAACTTAACCATATTATTACAAATAGTTGGATTAAAGTTAAAGAACTGTTTTCATTGAATTTATGATATTTTATTTCTAAATTATCAAGTTTATATTGGAGTTCGTTGGTTGGGGTTATAGGTGAGAAATGTGGAACATACATGGTCCAGTTGGGGTTATAAGCATTGATGCTTGGTAATGCTATAGTATTTCTAATGTTGGAATCTACGATTACGTCGTAATTTGTCCATGGTAAAGGAATATGATGTTCAATGGTTACATCATTGGACATATCCAGGGGGCAAGGAAATCCTGGAGGGATGATAACCTCTGAATATCCGTTGGTGTCTTTATTTAAGACTTTGATGTGACAGGGTACTGTCAATAGGATGGTTCCTGGAAGATTATTGTCGATGTTTATGATATTAATTTCATTCGAAACTATATCATATGTAGAAAGTGAATTGTGATTAGTGATGGCAAATTTATTTTGGGAAAATTGGTGGACTAATATTTTCTTATTATTAGTTTCGCATCTGAAAATACATGATTTTATAAGTTCTTCATAGGGTTTTTTAAGGAATAAAGTTTTAGCACATGAAGAAACTTTATCTGAACCTCTGTTATCTGGGAGATAGCATAGGGGTTTTTCTGGGTTACAGTAATGTAAATCTGTTCCTGAGATATATCGTACTGAATTATCTTCTGAATTATGGATAATAATAGAAGGTTCTTGATCCCATGAGCATAAATTGTCATCGTGAGATCTGAAGGTTAGGGGAATGAATTTATATGCTGAAAAAATAGCATTAAGTTGTTTGACGGGAACTTTAAGTTCAATTTCTAGATTATCATTGTGAACATGACAATTGATAAGATCTAGATGATAATAGTTGAGAAAATCGTGTTCGGGAATGGTAAGTTCCATGTTGTTTTTCAACAAAAGGGGTTTGAGTTTACGTAGATCTTCTTGAAGTGTATTAGTTGATACAATTGAGGATGGTAGATTGTGATCTTTACATGCATTAAGCACGTAACTTATCTTCATGGAATGTTGAAGATAGGAATTATAGTACATTCGTACTGAATTTTCGTAATTGGTAACTTCACCAATAATATAATTTTCTTCATTAAATTGACTTATAGTATTTTCTAGATATTTCTTTGCATGAAAGAAATCGTCGTAAAAATACTGAAAGTTTTTTGTGAAGGATTTTAAATTTTCGGTGACGTTAAGTAGGGTTGAATGATCTTCTAATACTGCTGATTTGAGAATATCATATTGGGATTTGAGGGAATGTTCGTTGTCTAAGAGTGATTGTCCATCTCTGTAGGTTAATACTCTACAGCATATGGAGAGAAGATCTCCGAAAATGTCTCTTGACTTTCGTCACGACAGTTTCTCTTTTATTACGTAAATTGTTTGGTTTTTGGTCAAAATCTTGTATCAGTGCGAGATTTGATTCGATGAGAGATTCGAATAAGATAGTATATCTTTTTGATATTCTGTGTAGACGGCATTTTAATTCGTCCCAGTTGCAATTGTCTTTGTATTTAGTATAAATATGCGTTCGTATGAATTCTGCTGAATCTGTTAGGTTCAATTGTACCGTATACAGAATTGGTATGGTTTGCTGATATATACGAATATGGTCATATTCTTCGAAATATGCTCCTGTTGAAGCGGTAATAGACGTTGTAACGGGTCTATTTGCTTTTATGCTGATTGATAGTGGAATTGATAGAAGAGTCAAAAGTATCGAAAAGAAACGGTATCTGCAACATACAAAAATTGCAAGATGTGAACGGTTTGCAAAAATTTAAAGTACCGTAATTGAATTTATCGGAATTATGTTCGATGGTCTATATCAAAATTTTGAAAAGTCACGTATTGCTGATTTAGGGTGATGTCACTAATTTGATCGTATGTGATCTAATTGTGAAAAGGGGAATATCGTATGGATATTTAATGATGTGGAATTGAGTTAACAATTCAGTTCGTCTTCAGCTTTATTTCGTGTTCTAGTCGAAATAATTTTTCGTATTTTTCGTGTGCTTTATCGGTGTGTTCTTGTTCGTGTGTTTCGAGAGTTCAACGAATATTATTTTCGTGTTTTTCCGGATAGAAAATATATTCGCGAGATCGTCGAATCTTTTTTCGAACAGAAAACTTAAAGCAAAATAAAATTTTTTATTTTTTTGCAATTTTTATTTTCTCGTGTTGCGATCGGAAATTTTTTGATAAAAATATTTTCCGTTTTCGATTTTTTGTGCGTAGTTCGCTTTTTGTTTATGAAACCTGTTGGGTTTTGTAAACCTGAAATACAGTTTACAGACGTGGTAAGTCGTTACGATCATATTCGGAAAATGGAGTCAATCCAAAAGGGGTTAAAGAAATTGCGTTTGGACTCGAGAGGAAAAATGCTATCTAGAACTGAATGTAGATATCCTGAGAAATCATTCGACGAAAAGGTTCAAGACCTTGTCGAGATGAGGGGTGCTAGAAGTGTTTTGGATAGTCGTATTTTTCCTAGAGGTGGTGTTGCACTTGCTGATGAGACTATTACATTTGATGACGTAACGCTCGATCTGATATCAGCTTGGATAGGGTGTCGTTGCTATCGTCGAGCCTTATCTGTAATACACAGACAGGTTTGGACAATGGTGAATTACATCACTCATCCTGACCAACCTTCATGTCAAGAGAGCCAGATGATGAGGTGGGGTCATACTGATCATGTGAACTTTCGTTCAGTCAGATGGATGCATCTCTGCGATCTTACGGTGTGCGATGAGGCTGTAGTATTTGTCTGTGGTTTGTTGTCGTCGCTTGCTCCATACATTCCTAATGGGGTTGAGCTAAAAATTGGTTGCTCTTTTGCTTTATCCAAAGCAGAGGAGCTAACTCCTGAGTGTGCTGTTCCTCTGTCTTTTTTGACAGGGGTGTTAGCTTCGTTGCTGATGATACAGCATGAGACTAACGAAATTGTGGAGTGTCGGTTCCTACATCTCCGACATGTGGATGTTATTCACATGACTCGAGATGGGAATCTCCATCGGTTGCGTGAGTACATTAGGGAAAAATGGGGATCTACAGTGGAGATAACACCTGCTTCCAACTTCGTAATATTCAAACGAATATTGCGACCTGGGTATATGATTGGTCTTGCCAAAATACGTGAGCGGGTAGTTATACCACATGTGGATACCAGATATCCTTATGTGTTCACAGGGGCTACACAATTAAAGGAGGAGTTAAATGCTCTACGCTATAGGGATGTAGACTATGTTCCTATCACTAGACGTGAGAAGGATAATAAGTCTATTCAGGTGGATGTCTCTACTATGAAGAAGGATCCTAGCGACAAAATACTTTCGGCTAGTCCGAAGGTGTTTTCGGCAAATGGAATTTCTTCTTCTGTGAGGGACAATCCTCAAGTTCAGCTAACTCGCGTTGATACGCTGAATACGTGTGGTGAGGCAATGCGTACTGAACAACATTCGACAAATGCTAGTACCGTTAAGATTGTTGCTTGCGCAAACAAATCTCTGAATCGTGCTACCACTCCTGAAATAAATTCGACTTCCGACACTGAAGAAATTAGCAGGGAGAAAGATAAAGAATTCGCTAAACGGGTCGAAAACTTAAGAAAGCGAATCCAGGATGACAAATCAAGGAGGGTTTCTCCTGGAAATGTTCTGACAAGGAGGGCTACTCCTGTGCCTATTCCATCTCTGCCTTACGTTTTTTCCGGAAGAGATCGAAATGCTTCGAGAGAAGACTCTGAGCATCGGGGAAGAACATTTATTCCTATACGTCCGTCTAAGTCCTCGATGGCCAGACGTGGAGGTCGTCGTCCGTATAAGAATGTTTAAATTTCGAACTTCAATGAAAATAGTTGGTGAGTAAAATTATAAATTATTAATTAACATCTTAGATTATAATTTTTCTTATTCATTCACAATTTGATAATTTTCATTTTTCTTCATTTTATTTGACATGTGTACACACTTTTTTATTAACATTTAATTTTTATAATTCTTCGTATATAATTTTTATATATGCCCTTTTTTCTTAAATTTAATTGATGTTCCTTTCTGTTTCCCTTGGTTTGAGTTGATGTTTGAAGATATGTTCTGCGTGATTGGAGTTTTTTGGGTTTTCGCATATTCTCGATGTTTTGTATGAGGATTGGAAGGATAATTTTTACAAGGTAGAATATTTTGGAGTGAGTAAAATGATAATATATATGGGAGTATGTACGTGGATAAAATATGTATATGTACATGGGAAAATATGGATAAAATATATACAGGGGTTTAAAGTATATATATGGAATAATATGAACGTAAAGATTTTTTTAGCCTATTGGGTTTTTTCTAGGTCTACCTGGTTTACGTTTCATAGATTTTTCTATATCAGATTTTGCATCTTCGTTATTTTCTTCTTCTGATACGTCTTCTAATGTAGGTTTTTCGTAAGATTTTTTATCCTCTTGAATTTTAATATCTTCAAGTTTGGAATATATTTTAATTTCTGGAGGGATAATATCTTCTTTGGTATTGTCTTGTCTTTGGTGGTAGGGAATTAATCTTCTGACATGAAGATTTTCTTCTGTCGGTGGTAGATTTTTGTTCGTATACTGTACTGTATAGTTAAGATCTGAATTTTTCTTTACTATTCTAAATGGTCCTTTGAACTTGTTCTTGTTCTTCGCAACGTTTTTACTTTGTCTGATTAAAACTAGGTCATTAGTTTTAAATTCTCGAACTATTTTGTTTTTGTTGTAGTTGCGGGAATTTATTTCTGCTGCTTTTTGTTTTAATTCTGCAATGTTATTTTTCGTAGTTTGCAAATTTTCTAGAACGTTTTGACGTTCGGTCATTGGCTTTGTTGTTGTTATCGCGTATTTATTTTCTATCGTTGTTCGTGGGTTATATCCGTGAAGAAAGAAATATGGAGAGACATTGTTGAGATAGTGTATGGGTGATGTATTATACGCATACACGACATTGAAGAGTGTGTCAATCCATTCTTCTTCTGTTTTTGGATTATACTTCGTTAAGCATTTTTTTATTATGCCATTAGTTCGTTCAACTAGTCCTTGTGTTTGTGGACTATATGCTGATGAATGTATTATTTTGATGTTATTTTCTTTGCAGAAATTATGTACAAGGTCGTTCCTAAAATGTGTGCCATTGTCACACGATATTATTTTAGGTTTTCCGTGTGTCGTCATAATTTTTTTAATAAATTTGATGACACTTTGGGCGTTAGGATGTCTGACAGGTTCTACAATGCAAAAGTTTGTGCATCTGTCTACTCCTACAATTATATATCTTTTTTCGTAGTCGTTGTCAAATTTTCCTACGAAATCTATTTCGATGTGGGAAAATGGATCGAATTCCTTGATAGGAATTGGTTTCATCATTCCTATTTCTTTTGGGTTTCGTTGGTTCATTTGGCATTCGTGACATGAATTGATATAGTCATTGACTTTTTTGACTATATTAAGCATAAAATATCTTGATTTGATTTTTTCCAAAGTTTTTTGTCTTCCGAAATGTCCTCCGTTGATGGGATCGTCATGCATTTCTTTCAAAATGCTATGAGTTAGTGCATCAGGTATAACAGGTACATCCTGATATGGATTACTATTTTTTGATTTTTTCTTGTAAATAATATCGTCTTTTCCTAGATAATATTTATGTGCATGTCTTTCTATTTGTTTTAGTAGTTGTCTATCGAAAATAAAGTCTTTGACAAAAAATTTATAGACTTGTCCCCAGTAATCATCTAACTGTTGATAATCAGCTAGGGTTTCTATAGGAATATCTTTTCCGTAAACTAATGTTTTTATTTCTCCTTTTTTAGGGATTTCATTTTCTTTGATTCCATCTTTATTTTTTCCTGTTATTGGGTTGAAAATATTTTCTTCTTTTTGTTTTAGATTTTTGTTCTTGAGTTATGTTCTTCGAAATTTTTACTTCTATTCCTTCTGGGTCACAAAGTTTTGTGTGTGTAACACATATTTTTTGTTTTTCAGGAATTTCGTTAACTACATATCTTAACGTTCCTAATACTTGATTCTTACGTATCCTTTTTGTGTTAGACGTAGGGTTATATACTTTTAAAACTTCCTCATTTTTAATAATTAACTTTGTTTTATTAATAAATTTTTCATTTGTTAAAATTTCTGTAAATGGAGGTAAAGTTTGTAGATATATCGTCTCGTAAGGATTTATAATATAATCTATATTGGCACGTATTAATGTTACTTGTTCTTCTTCTGGTCTGTTAATTGATGATTTTTTTGGAATTGATATTGATATGGTTCTATCTTCACATGGAATTGAAAATTTTCCATTAGAGAAATCTATGATTGTCCTATATTTCTCTAGGAAATCGTAACCTATAATAATGTTTTCGATTAGATCCTCTACGATATATGCTTTGATCGGAAATGAACGTCCTTTAAAGATAATTGGAATTGTTGAAATTCCTTTTATTTTGAGTTGAATTTCATTTGCTGCATATAATGTATCGTAAGTAGGTTCTAACATCACATTTTTTACAAGTTTTTGATGTATGAGTGTTGATTCTGCTCCACAGTCAATAAGACCATAGGTATCAATACCTAGTACATTGCACGGTAGGTACAAACGACATTGGATTTCGTTTTTTCCACTTGGTGCTATAATTGTAATGTTCGGTTTTTTTGGTATTTTCATGCTTTTTCTTGACATCTCCGATTTGTCAATTAGTTTAGGTGGTGATTCACCTGCTTCCCGTACAACATGATGTTGGTTCGTTGCCGGGGCATCTACTCGTTTTTTGAGACGGTAGTGCTCTGTTGTGGGTAAGTAATCGCTGGGATGTTATTCTGTGGGTTTTGAATAACATTCTGGTTTTGTGTTGTACCTTGAGTATTCTGGACTGGTACATACATCATAGGAATTTGATTGTTGTAATTTTGATATTGAGGGTAATTATTGTAATTATTACGATAGTATCCTCTTTGAAATCTATTGTTTTGATTTCTAAAATTATTTCCTCTATAATTTTGATTTGGAAAATTTTGATTTGGGTTTGGAGGTTGGGAGGGATAATTATTATTATAATTATTATAATTATTTCCATTATAATATCCTTTTCCTCTACTTCTTCCTCTGAAGTTTCCTCGGAAATTGTTTCCTTGATTATTAAATTTTTGTGATGGATTGGAATTATTGGAATTATTTTTTTGGGTCATAATTGCTGCTGTTAGTTTCTTGATTTCGGCAATTATATTAGGTTTTTCTTTTTCTTCGAATTTTTCTTCTTCTTCTTCATTATCTTCATCATCATCTTTCTTTTTTACAGTATTAATTTGTTTTTTCGAAGATGTTTTTATTTTTTGTAGTTCATTATTTGCTTCTTCCATCGCTATTCTGTATGTTTCTAATTGTTTTTTTACTTTTTCTAATTCTAAAGCATAAATAGGATCTACAGGGATTCTTGTTTTATCCTTGCAGTATAGATAATCGTCGAAAGCTATGTGTAATGCTTGTAGGGTTTTAGGTTTTGCTTTGACTATGTGTTCTCTTTCTTTTTCTCCTATAGATCTGTAGATGTGATCTATAATCCTTTCTTCTGTGATGTCTGGTTCTATTTCTTTTAGGGTATTGGACACAAATATTACAAAATCTACAAAATCATCGTCTCCTCTATATAGACGTTTGCATAACCTTTCTCTTAATTGAGGTTTTGTTTTCCTAAAAATTTCTTCTAATTTTGGTTTTAAAATTTTCCAATTTATTAACGTATCATCGTCTGAAATTAGTTCGTTAAAAATTATTTGTGCATTTCCAGTAAATGCAATTTTTATTTTTTTCATTTTTATTGCATAATCTGTCCATCCAAAAGCTTCGCATTCATTTTCGAATTGCTTTAGGAATGTTTTTATATTTTCTGAAGATGTGTTCGAAAATGTTGAGGGTCTGATATTAGAATTTGTTTCGTTAACCATTTTTATTTTTTCGGGTATTCTAAATGATTTATTTATATCTTTTGGAGGTGATATTAAATCTATTAGAGATTCTTGTGAACTAATCTCTATTGTTTCTTCTTCAGGTTCTGTTTTAGATTCACTTGTTTTGTTTTTATCACAGGTATTTGATATTAATTTTATGGCTTTATTTTTAGCTTCACGATTAATTTTTAAAGGTGATATTAAATCTTTTACGTTATCTTTTTTAAGGAGAGTGTTAATTATAGGATCTGGATGGGATTGGATATAGAGACTGATAGCTAATTGGATTTCTGGTCTAGAATTTTCTGAAGGAAAGGGTTGAGGATTTATATTTGACCATAGATTTTTTAAATCTTTGTTTGTTAAGGATGTAATCCAGTGGTTTGCTTTGAATGAAGGTGCGTTTGGAGTTACTTGAGTATCCCAATCTTCGTTGTGCATGGGTTTAATTTTTATAAACTTACAGGATTTTGTTGTTTCTTTTGTTTCCACAGGTGTTTTGGATTCTGCACATGGTTGGTAACTGCACGATAATACCTGGAATGGTTTCCTTGGACAGCAAAATTTTTGATGGTTCCGGATTTTTTAAATTTCTTTCGAAAAAATATTTTTTATTTCCGTTCTGCACTTTAAATGTGCCAAAAATTTTTTTACACTTTTTGTAAATTTTTTAATAAAAAATTTTTATAAAATTTCACACTTTTTTAGACTTTTCTTTGAAAAAACAAAACACAGGATTTTTTATGTTCGGGCGCCAATATTTTGTAACGAGAATACTGGTTACAAAAGTAATTTAAGTACTCGTAGTTTGAAAAGGTTATATTATACACAATATAAAACAGTTAACTCGTAAGTTTAACATAAAAGGTAAGATGAGAAAGATAGATTTAGATTGATAAAAGTAGACAAATTGTACATGGTTACATGAGTTTTTATAGTTAAGTGTTTTGGGAGGAGAATATGGCGATTTCTTGGAGAGTGGAAATGGTAGTAATATGATTGGAGAATTATGACAATACAAGTTTAGAATTGTCCAATAGGAGTTTAAGGAAATGACATAAATGGTGATTTTGGGTATTTGCAATATCTGCAGAATGGTTTCATAGAAAAGAGTTGTTATGAAAAGTGTATTTATGTTTGTTTATAAACACAATATGTAGAACAAATGAGTCAGTAAAGGCAAGTAATGACTTGTTTACATGACGTCATTATAATAAGAATTGTTTTAGGTGATTGATATATATATGAAATATATATTGAAGAGAGAAATATTATGAATGATACGAAATTATCATTACACCGCTAATTGGGCTCCCTTTGATCCCAAAAATGGTTTAGAATAATTGGTTTTAACATTTTATTGTGTAACACATCTTCGGATATGTTTATTGAAGTGGAAAGTTTCACTTTTAACATTTTTGATGTGGCTCAGTTACACTTTTTTGTTTGGAGGGGGTCATTCTAGGTAGCCAATTTCATTTCAGTTATGGTTATGGCGTTCTCTTGCAACGCACGAATCCCACCTAGTTATGTAAACTATTAATATGTGTTGTGTCAACACGTTCTAAGATCCTCGACGAATGTTGAGAATGAGTGAGGATTTATAATATATTCTCCGATATTTTTGAAAGAAAATTTCTTTTTGTACCTCAGTGGTAATGGTGTATTAAAAACTTTCCTTGTTCAAAGATATTTTATTTGTTGCGTTCTGAAAAGGATTTTATTCTCATTATAAATAAGCCAGTTATTTTTTACATGATTTGAGCAGCTGAAAGTGACAGTATTGTATTAATGATACAATTATTTTGTTACCAATTGAGGACCCATATACAATGTGAGGAATTCCTTTCTTTATTAGTTTTGCACCTTATATAATTCACAGATCTTATTCATAATAATTGTTATTTTATGGGTTATTAACAAAAAAGTTAGTGTGCAACATTGGTTCATTCTTCCACCCACTTCATTATTAGCATCTATTGTAGTGTATGTACAGGTTAATTTGTAGTTTAAGATTTTTTTTCAGGAATACTTGCTATTTTCTGGCTCAGTTCAGTTTATTTGAATGAATTACAAGTACATGAATGTATTCTTTGGTTATGCACTTCAGACTTAATTGTTTCACTGGTTACATGCACCCCGAAAATTTGAGGTAGATTTCAGTTCGATATAACTTTCGATCAAACAAAAGAAACAATTAGTCCATTGAACTACTTCGTCAAGGACAGCGAGATCCCATCGGCGATAAAAAGAAAATGGTATTTCTATTCTTATATTGTACATTACTCTTGAATTCCAAGAAGTATATAAGTTCATCGTGTATTCTTATTAAGTCCTTCATCTCTAGAGAAGTGAAGAAAAAAAAATAAAAGAAAAGAAATGGCACGTGTGCATCAGTTCACCAGGAAGGTTGAATTTTATTAGATTTCCTTTTTTTTCTTGTGCGTCAAGAAAGCGAAAATTGCGATGCGAAACATGTTCTGGAGAAATAAAAGTACTTCCTCTCGTCAGTTGTCATCTACTTTACCTGTTCCCCATTTGTTCTTCTGCTTCAGAAGCAGTGCTCATTAACTCGGTTTTTAATATAGCTGGTTACAAATTTCCTCTCCCTTTCTTTATTCCCGAGACTTTTCTTTTGTTTTTTATTTTTCCGTTTGTTTTGTCTTTCCTCTTTCGCAAAGGGAACTTTATGCAAAAATGAAACTCTTCTGAGATTTTCTTGCGAAAAAATTTATTTTTTGTTTCTTGTGGATGAAATTATAGTCTCAACTTCCGATTTATATAGTCAAGTTTCCTCTTTAGATGAGTGAGTGATGGGACTAGTTTTGCTTTTTTCGTTCATGCTACGTATTAATGACCATTGGCTTTTACTGGAAGTGATTTCATAAATGATTTCATAAGCGATGTCATATTGATGCGTTCTGTTTCTTTAGATCCCTTGTGAGCAGGCCAATGGGAAAACATTTAATAGTATATTACACACCAAGGTTCAAAAGTAAGCGTTTATTGTGGGATCCTGGACCCACCCAAATGTTTGAATTACAGACGTTGCCGTTAATAATATTCTGTTTGCTGTCATAATTTACCTGGCCAGTAAATTATTAAGTCTGTTTCTATTCCCGTAAAGATGACAGCAGATATTCTAACAAGAATATAATACATTCTTGGATTTATTATTGTATTAAGTTGGTAATGTATTTGTGGCGGCCGCCACACTACGTCGGCACATAACAGTACTCACTCCCTCGATCACCATCACCCGGCACCGTGGCCGAGTGAGTACGGTGCTGTCTTTTGTGACGGTGAACGAGGGAGGTTTTAGGTGTTTGGCCGGTACGGGTTCAAATCCCCGTGCCGCCTCTAGGAGCCTCGTGGGGTGTTGTTAGAATATGGATCTACTCCCTTGCTTTTTTCAAAGTTACATCGACGTTTATTGTTGCTGTGAATTATCAGTCGCATACCACCAAGAACCAAGACCTTTACAATACCATCCAAATTATATTTTACTGAGTATATGTTGGCTAATGTGCCAATGTAAAGTTATTTTGCTTTGAAAATTTTCCGCTTCAGCGCTTTTTAATTGATATGAGTCGAGTTGATTTAAAGTCGTTTGGATTGAAATCTCATTTTTATTTACCCTAGTTCTTTCGCATTACTCATTATTTGAAAAAGGAGAAAAATGATTGATTTAATTTTGAGTTACATAGGTATGTAAAATAATGTATAGTTAGAAGCATTGAATGAACCGGTTGAAATTTGTTAGGGTCCCTATTTCATTCTTGTAGGAAGTTTGACGTCTGTTGGAGTAAAAGTTGGTTGAAATTTTTCATTTTTGTGAACAAATTTTTTGGGGTTTTTGTTTGGAACTGAAATTATACCTGTAGTACTCGATTGGATCGACTTATTATGTGCCGTGGCTGAGCTAGGAGAAGTTTGACAAGACATTTGAAAATACTTTTCTCTTATTTCAGCTATTGAATCCAGTATTATTTTCTCTGAATTGCACCTTGAAAACTGTGAGTAAAATTGCATGATTCATGACAAAAAAATGAAATTCATGAAAAAATTTATCATTGACGTTAGTAATTTTCAACCTGAGTAGATATAGTTCTTGTTTTTGTTGATTTTTTTATTCCAATTTATTGACTGATAATCTGGAAGGTACAGATAAGAAATGCATTTTTAATAGTTGGGTACTTTTTATAATAGATCAAGAGGACTAAGTTGGTGGCTGACAAATATTCCGAAGATCTGCTCCAGAACATCTTTTTTTTCCCTCAATATCTACTCCAATATTTTTCAACAGTCCGTTTGTCTCAAAATTCAATTAAAGTCGTGTACTTTTTGTTGGGGAAGAATATGTTATTTTTAATGATTTTTCCCTCTCCTCATATTTTACTGCACAAACTTGGTGATATAATTTCCCTGGAATTCTCTTGGAAATGTCCCCGTAGCACATCTCAATAAAATGTGAAGAATTTGTCCAGTCAGCATTCATTGAAAAGGATGGAAAAAAAGTAATCCTCTGAAAGATATTAGTCTTGTAAAAAAAATTTACAATATGAAGTAGTCTCTTTTTCATCTCGTCAAAGAACTGCTTTGATGGAATGTGAGAATTTGAAGAAGGGTAACAGTGACTTAGTTCCAAAATTACCTTGGAAATAAAGAGAATGAGTACTATATGTATAAAATGTCAAATAGTCAAGAAATTGTTAAATAAATTACTTTACAAACTTTGACTATACATAACTATATGGACTCAGCATAGTGATAAAAACGTGAAGGCAACATATCAAAGTAACTAGAATATCTCGTCACCTAATAAAGCTACGATGAGGAATGAGAAGTTAAAATATTTGGGACATTATACTTGATCGAATGAGTCCTCATTCATTTTATTTGGTCCATTTGGACCAGTGTTACAGGTAAATATGAAAAGAGAAACACTTTCCAAGTCTGTTCCTGTCTCATTAAAACAAAACTGTCATGACATCTGATGGAGTTAGAGTAGATTATATGAGCTCATGATACTGGGGATGTTATGGATTACTGAATAAGCCCTCATTCATTTCATTTGGAACATTTGGAGTAAAGTTATGATGGAACGATGTTCAGTCCAGATCACCTGTCATTCGAACTATAATACCAAAGATCTAATCTAACAAAAATGACGCATATGATCTTCAATTGATCAAGACATGCTAATGAGTTTTTAAAAAAACGATAGTATAAGGTGTGCATAGTCCCATGTCCAAAATTCTGAAATAAACGTAAAACAAAAAAATAATGGTTGAAGAAATTTGTCTTGAAAAAGGAAGCACCTTGATAAATACTAACCTATTGGCTTTAACAACTAAATTTAATTGTAGCGCCACCAGATGTTAGTACAAAAACTACGTCGCATTCCACGTTAGTGACTTATAAAAAGCGGATAAATAAGTTGGGTAAAAATGAATTTTTAAAAACATGCTTTTATAAGATGAATAAAACTCCTCCCACCAACGTTCAGTGTTCAAAACTATGAAAAAAACTTATATTAGAAAAGCAAAAAAACCTGAAATTGTGGGAATTTGAACACGATAACCCTCAATCTGTCGTGCCACGTTTCTACGACGATATAAAAATGGTTAGATAAATGAAAAGTAACTTTAGTTGAAAGAAAAGCATCTTGATAAGAGATAACTGATAACAACAATCAGCGTCCCCAGATGTTGGTACCAGAACTATGTTACATTTTGTCGAGTTAGTATCTGCAATAAAATATTATAATAAAAAAAGCTATTTTGTATAAAAAATTGGTTTTAATGGTTACTGAAGTTCGAAGTTGCTGATCAGTTTTTTTTTCACATTTATGATTCACATGTTCAATTTTTGCAGACTTGTCAATATTGAAGGTAAAATTGAGAATTTTTTTCTGCTTTGTTTTTTTAGTTTCATCTTTTTACTTTATCAGAAAATTATTTTGTTCGAAATTTTATTTTTTTTTCAAAATGTAATTCTTCCGATTTGTTGAGCTATCTAATGGTGAATATATCGAAGTGTGATATTTTATTGTTAAGGAGGGAAACCCTCAATTGGTAAGGGGGATCAAAGCACCACTGTGACGTAACATCTGTGTTTACAATTTACGTTATTTTTGATTTACTCTAGTGACATTTTGGATTGAATGTCCTGATAATTTGTTTAACGGCTGATAATCAGCAAAGATGACGTAAATGTTTCAGTTCGAAATGGACATAATATTATAAAAATGAAAATTTTTTACACTTTTATCGACATGAAAGCCTGCTCTCATCTCATATAATATGTTCGTGGTAAATTTGAATATCAAACGTTTAATTCAAGTAAATGTTATCTGGGACTACTTCAAATAATTAACGTCAAGTACTTACTTAATACATAGTTCATCTTAAAATAGAAATGAAACGCAATGGTCAAGTCCGAAATGAGTTATATAATTATGAATATCTCATGCTGAGTACGAATTTATCCACTAACATATTTATACCAACCGCGGCCCTTCTATTTTTTATCAGCTAAATTTTTGGACCGCAACGTTCGAATACCCACAGTGTTTCTTTTGAAAAAATTATGCGTGTACGTATGTTTGTGTTTGCAAATGTATGTATTTTCGTATATTTAAAAAAAATAAAAATAAAAAGAGTAGATGAAAAAAAAAGGGTTAGCTTTCGGGTCGTAGATTGTTACATAATTGCGGTATGTTAAATGCATACTATTTCCAGAGAATGCACTTTTTGCATGGAACCGAAGAAAATTTTTTTTTTTTTTTCGTCCCCAATCAAACAATGTAGCAATGAGTTTATTACGTGGAGTGACAAGGGTGATAACTGACCACCTTAGTGTGGTGTGTGGTGCAGAAAGGGGTTAGATTGGATGTACGGCGGGTACTCAGTGGACTCGTTATATGATTGACAGGTCGCGTTTTTCTTGTGAAAGGGAGGGAAGGAAAAGGGTGTCTATTACCCTCTTGTGTTCTCACGACTTGTCGAGTAGCGGCAAGAAAACAAAAAAAAAGATGGCGGTGGGGGGGTTTAAATGCGGTGTTACCGACAGTATTCCTAGCGTCCTTATTCTTTCATTGCATCCCACAGCACATTGCTTTGTGTGCGTGTGTGCGTTCGTGTGTGACTGTATGTGTTACATTTCGTAAGCAAAAATTTTTCTATTACCACCCCTTCTTGAACGCATTTTTTTTAACATTCTGATTAAAGCACGCGTCACTCGTTTCTTTCGTACGAGAGCCAGATTAGATAATTGTTGGCGACTTTTGGCGCCATATTTCCTTACATACTGGGATGAAAAGTGTTTTCAAGTGTTCTTCTCCGATTAATTATAATTTACTAATTAACGTCGTAGTCGGGCGAAAGATAAAGACAATTGGCGAATGCAAAAGCGAAAGAAAATTACGTTAACGTGGAAAAGATTGATCGATGAAAAAAAAATTCCGAGTGCTCTGGACCGACCAACTGAATCGGTCAATAGTGATTCCGGTGACGAACATAATTTTATCATTTTTTCGAAAAAATATTCATTTTAAAAACTCAAAGTTTTTATAATTGGTAGAAAATTTGGTGAAATGCGCGAATTTCTTGCGATAATGAGAACTAACATGGTGTATGAGAGTTGAATGACTTCATGTTTTATGTATTCGTATTCATTATCAACCAAGTTGCATTCGACCGCCATGGTTGTTTCGCGAGATTTGATTTTAGCTACTAATTCCAGACCAACATTATGGATTTTGTGTTCTTGATGACGGTACATTTCTTCCGGTTATTTTTAAATAATATTTATGAGATTTCGGCTTGAAGTCGCTATTGCCCTATGTCTGGAGATTTGACTGATGTCGCATGTCGGTGGCTTGTTGGAAGGTGTGCCAGTCGAATTTTTTCACTTATATGAAAGAGCACCAATGGAACCTTACCAAAGAAACAGCCATTTTGGGTTGCCATTGTGCCCAGAGTCTGAGGGATATATTGTCTCAGTTTCTTAGCCGAACTCTAAAACCTGATGCTATTTTGTCCATTTCTGGTCATTATTTTGTTCTATATTAGTGATTGTTGTTGATATTTTTTCTTTGGCGTAGTTTCATGTAGCATAGTTATAGCATCTTTCAAGAAGAGATTTTGTCGCGTGGTGAACTCAGATTTTTTGCCCTAAAGTGCCATGTACCATCATTCCAAATTTTTATGCAACAATCAATTGTTATAGTTTTTTTTTCTTTTCTTTTCTTTTAAATAGGGAGGAGGTTTTTATAGATTTTGTGAGTATATTAGTTAAAACATACGGAACAGCCATTTTTGGAAGCATTTTATTTTATTTTATTTTATTGAGCTTTAAGACATTTAATCTAGCGGCAGGAGATTGTTGATATCGTTATGGGTTGCAGAGGAGAGTCGAGATCAGGTGGCCAATATCCTTTCTGCATGAATTTTCCAATTACATGTTGTAGCATCAACTGAACTTTCATCTTAATGTTGCAATGAAAAATGGTACTACTTTCGAAGACATTTGCCCTACTCTTTTAGTACTAAATTTGAATTTCCTTGCCTCTCATTCGGGCCCATGAGAAATAATCAGAAATTTTTTTTTTTAAATGATTTAATTAGATGAATAAATGAATATCATTATTAATTTCGAAATCACAATCAGAATTAATTTCATCGATAAAAATGAGATAAAAAATTGTCGGTGCTTTAGGAATTGAGGATATTATAGTCGTGAAAGTGGTGCCGTTTTTTGTTTCACATGCGTCCGCTACTACGTTGAATACTCTGGTCGTCTAAAATTGAATTTTGAGGCGTTTTCTTTGTATTTTTCTAGTTGATTTCGGCTTCTTTATTCTTTTGCTATTTTTTGATTTTTTCCTTTGGCTAAAAGATTTACTCAACTTATGTGTTGACCCCCTAATTTTCTCTCCTTTCCTTACTCTAATTTCTGCTCTCATTTAAAATATTTCATTATGAATATAGATTTATGATTAGCCTCCCATGGAGTCAGCTTGGCTTGACAGATGCTTAGGACCTTTGATCCTAACCCTGAGCTAAATGTTCACTGACATATTACGCAACAAAATCAGAAAACATTAAATTCTCCCCTTTCATGGCCCAACGGTGGTCGAAGAATGGGTCTAATAATAAAATGAATATCAAA
The DNA here is from genome assembly GCA_011428145.1 of Ericerus pela. NCBI lineage: Eukaryota > Metazoa > Arthropoda > Insecta > Hemiptera > Coccidae > Ericerus > Ericerus pela. The sequence continues at coordinate 906,566 of WOFM01000610.1, forward strand.
TTGGAAGTCAAGTCACTTTGAAAAACATATCCGATGATATATAACATAATAAAATTTTTAAATAAAAAGTTCTCCAATTTTTTGGCCCAGTGAGGGTCGAAGAATGGGTCTAATGATAAAATTAACATCAAACTCAAATTCATCGCCTCAAAACACATGTCCGGTGGTATATTACGTAATAAAATATGAAAATTAAAATTCTCTCTTTTTTGGGCCCAAGAAGGTTTACAAATAAATTAAACGATAAAATGAACATCAAATTCGAATTCATTGTTTCAAAACTCGTGTCCAATGATGTAAATTTAAGAATCAAGAAAAGGCCACTAAATGAAACTGTAATAAGTTTGCATAATGTTTTTTCTCTGTTCACTTTATGTACACGCAGCGCTATTAGTCCAGCCTTCATCGATTTTCTTTTATAAATAAGTTTTCCGAAGTGATAAAATGAAATAAAACCAAGCCTAGAACGTTCCTAGGTTCATAAAGAATGCACGTAAAAAAATTCATCAACATCGATTTGGTAAATCCCGAGATTACCCTAACATACACTTTCCAAATTTTCGTATATTAGTATATTAGTATAGATGAAAAATCTTCTCGGCCAATAGATTTTCCATTTTAGTGCTCACCGTCTTTCTCCAATTAGTTCACATTCGGAGCAAGGAGACCTGAAAAAAGCTAAGTCACGATCATCAAACTTGTTGAAGCCTACTCCACCATTTCCCATTCTTAGAAAAATTTGACAATGTTTTCTGTTGAGAAAAACAAAAAAATGATATTGACCTTCAGGCCTGTCCCCTCAGAAGTTTTATCCTAGTTTCGCCTTTGAGGTAATTAGTGATCGATTGAAAAATGTAACCTGCGAAGTATAAATTAATTTATATTGAGAATATTATCGACCTTTCATTTCAGTTTCTAGACCAATACACATTGATTTAGGTATCCGCATGATCCGCTCGTAATGCCGAACAACTAAAAAAGCAAAATTTTTCGATGAACTCGTTAGAAAAATGTGATGGTTTATTTGTCGTGTGTAAGTTTGGCTTTTTGCAAGTTCTTTAGAAATCCTGAAATATTAATTTATTTCCATAGTCGCGAGAGTTCGTGACTTGAAACAAAATTGAAATTAAATATGCCTTTTTGCCGACAGTCATTTTATGGAGAAAGAAAAAAAAAAAGAAGGATTTTTGAGATATTAAAATTTTATGATGTAAACGTAAAAAGAGATGAAGGGAACTAGGTAGAGGGGTATGACCAACCAAATGAAGCCGAAGAGTGAAAATTAATTAGTTTTTTAACTATGCGAATTGAGTACCCAAAGCCTATAAACGAAATTTTCGTGTTTCTCGTTTACATCGTAAATTCTGTTTCTGTTATCAATCGATGAAAAAATACAGTAAAATTTAGGAAAAAAAAATTATCTGTAGAAACTCTGTAGAACGAAAAAACAAAAAGATTATTCACATCTCAGTATTAAATTGAAAAAATTAATTATGGTAAGAGCTGCCGTACTGTTTTCAAAGTTAATTTTGGTATATATTTTGAATTTATTTGAATTCGTCAAATCGGCGAGATGAACTCGGGTGTATTTGTATAATTATGTTCATATTTTTCGGTAGATTTCGTAGAATCTACTTATTGAGGAGAATGACTTATCACGACTTCGGGAAAATTTCACTTGAGTTTTTCTGATCATGGTCTCTAGACTCCAAGAACATCCTCCTCTCATTAAGTTTATACATATTATGAGATATGACAAAATTTGTCAACAAACTAGACGGAGTATTTCTTTACGGATCGGGATGAAATTTGGAATGTGTGTACTTATGTAAATTATTAAAACCTCTAATGAACGCAATCCTTAATACACATAATTTGAAATTCTGTCTATTAACGAAATCTACCCCTTCGGTCTCCGACTAGCGTGCCATCGGCATTTTTTCTTTTAGTACCATATTTTCCGTCTTTTGATATCAGGGCAATTTTCACCATGGATACGAAAAATGCGAATATCGAACTTTATGAGATATCTGCCAATTTCAGATTTTGTACCGCACCCCTATCCCCCGAAATATCTAATTACCATTTTTAAGATTTTATGACAGTGATTTTTTTTTTTTCTTCGACGGATTATCAACGAATGTGTGTGTCCATTATACCCTTGACGATATTTAAAATTCATTCATCTAAAAATTTCACCTCTGAAAAAGTCCGATTGTTTTTTCTTTAGTCTTTTTAATGAAAATTGTTTTCAAATGTCATAATTTTTAATCCAGTTTCCAGAAATGGTATATTCGAATACTATCTAAAAATTGTTTCAGATCATCATAATAATGAAATGATTCGTTGCTAATGGTTAGATAAATTTCTGAAATTACTAGGTTCTTACGCTAGATCTGGTTTTTAGTTTTATTGTTACTTCGCCGCTTTTTTGTCCTTTTCGTTTTGATTTCGAAGGAAATAATGATGTATATGGTGATATGCAAACCTTAATCTTTTTTTTTAATTTTTTTTTAATTTTTTTTTTCTGAAGTATTGGTTATTGAGAGGGGCTTGTAAAAAGTATATGTGGTATCTGTGCGGATTCGTATTTACTTTTACTGCTCTACGATTTGGTTAGAAGTCCTATAAACGCAAATAGTACTGTGAATTTGTGATTTATTATCAAAAAACATTGTCACTGTTTTTCTCGTTTGGCACCTTTTCTAAAATTCAAATAAGAGGTTTTACAATACTTCCACTACGTCCGATTTCTTTGAAATTCGTTTCGTGAGAAGTCAGAGTTCGCAAGATATTGTGGATGATGATTATAGTGATGATGGAAAAAGCGAAGTACATTTGAATAGGTTTGAACTGTTGATGTGTTGAATATTGAGATGTCGTTGCTGAACATTCCGAAATGTTTGAACTCAGAAGTGTTATCAATATTAAGCTTGATTGAAGAAAACACGCGAAAATACTATTGATTTAAAACTCGAATTACAAATAAGTGATTTTCGTTACATAATGAAATTTCTAAGTTAAGTTTTGAAACGAATTTCAATTTTTTTCCCCGGTTATTAACGCGAAAAAAAAAAGTGAAAATAATTTTTTTTCTTTTGAATTTCCTGGGAAGAGGCAGATGACCCATATCCTCTTGGCTATAGTCATAGGCTCCTGTATGATACGGGTCTTTTCTTTCGAATTGAAGTTCTTTGTCACTACTCGTGTGGTTTTATTTATTGGTTTCTCACTTTTTTATCGCTTAATTTTGTGTAATGCAGTTGATCGCTAATTTATGATATCGTATTTTGATTTGACCATTGCATTTAAAAGAGTTGATATTTGCGGGTAACTTGTAGAAGTCTTCGCACGTGCGGTGTTCAAGTAACTGGTGAGGAATTTCAAACAGTTTCAACTCCATCGTGCAGGTGCATTGTTCTTGCATTGTTCTTTCTACGTACTTCAGTGCACTACCTAACTTGCATTTTCATGTTTCAGTGATATTGCAGGGGTGAGATTAATTTTGAATTGAGGAATGGGATTGACCTACTAAGAACTATTTCATTTGATGTAACACGGTATGAACGTTGAAGTCAAGATTTGTTTGTAGGTTTTCGAAAACCTACATATTGAAATTGATCAGATATCGAGAGGAAGTTCGTTTTTCGTTGGTACGCTTTTTTGGATCTAAATAAGGAGGAACCCTGGGGCGCGTTTAAAATGAACAACCAACACAACCATGGCTGTAGGATACAGTCGAAAATTTACCCCAAGTTCACTCGATTCAAAACGAACGATTTCTCCGAATCTCAGGGTAAATAATTAAAACACAATGGATTGTTATAAATTATTTTACGTTTATTATCAAAATAATACCGCAACAACTAATCAGAATCGTTAGGGTAAAGTTTCATCATTGTTTACCGGGATAAAACTTACCCTACCCAGGTAAAACAACCAGATCATTCTAAATGACTTGGGTGATTATCAGGGTAAAACAATAGTCCATTTTAAATCGTTGGAATGTTCTGGTTGTTACCCTACCCCGGTGTTACTTGGACCACTGTTGTTTTTGATCCAGATTGGCCGTATGGTCTGTTTTTTGAGTAGGGGAAAGGCCGGTAAGAGTACGCACTTAAGGTTTGACCTCATGTAACTGAGTCAAAACTTGAGGGATTTTGTTCAAATTTGGTGTAGCTATGCTGTGAACCTTTATTTACTTATTCCCTACCTTAAAAATTTTCAAGAGCCTCTCAAATTGTTTAGGGGGGTAAAAGTATAAAAAAACCCAAATGCGCACTCTTACATGACATGGCATCTAAGAGTACGCATTTGAGTTTGTAAGAGTACGCAACTAATTTTTTTCATTGATTATGAGATATTGAATAGTCTGAAATATATATTTATTTCATACGAACGTCAACACAAATCACAAACAAATTTATTGATTCCCAAATAACTAGTGCAGGATTCATGCCACTAATGTTTACATTTGTCACACATAATCCAATCTTCTGCAGGCGGATCAGAAAAAAGTTCTTCACAGGCTGGGCATGAAATTTCCTCTTTTTTGGAGGTAAGTTTTTTAGCACTTGTCGTCTTTAGTTTTGCTTTTATTTCAATCCAGTTTTCTTTTGTGAAGAATTGTTTTTGTTTTGTGGACCTTTTTTCATAAGAAACAAATAAATTAGTAGTAGGAACAAAATGCGTACTCTTACGCACTTGTGAGTTTTACCAATAATATCAGTTTTACTAACTGATAACAAAATACATTGGTAACTAAAGATATATGAAAAGGTAGCAAAAAGTATGTAGTTTGAATAATTATGATTATTTACTCAGTCATTTTCAATAATAGTCACTGAATCCTTATTCCGTGCTTTGAAAATATTATATCAGAAATAAAAAAATACAAAAATTTGTCATAAAAGCGAAAATAATGATTATAAATTCATGTTTTTTGGCATGAAGGAGGAGTATTTGAAGTAGAACAACATAAAAGATGGAGCAGTGTTGCCAATCTTTCAGTTGCAGAAAAAAAAGCAATGCGTACTCTTACAGACTGTGTACTCTTACCGGCCTTTCCCCTATGTATGTTATGAAGGGCTGATTCGTATAACATTTCTGTAGGTAGTTACTATCAGACAGATAGCGATTTTGAGGAATGAAATTACACCATTTTGCATGTGACTATATATATAGGAATATATAGATATACATCTTACAATGATTTCATTCCGCAAAATACTCTATCATTGAAGAATGGAACTAGGAGAATCAACCCTCTATTATATACATACTTAAAGGGTATGTCCAATACATTGTATTATATACCATTTTTGTGGATTGAATGGTTTTAAAATATGTAATTTTTGAGCAATAGGTGCGAAATTTTGTACATACATTGAATATATCATATTCTAATATTTGGAAAAATTTGGTTTCTGTTGGCTCAATGGTTGTTCATGCATAGAAATGATTGGAAAAAATCTTCAGCTATTGCTAAGGAGAGGAGGTAACTCAAGATGAAGCAAAAAAATTGTGTGGAAATTAAGCTTGCTATTATTTTCTTTGCTAAGCTCACCTTCGTTTTTTGCGATGAGCAGGAGCATAATAAGAATGTAAGAGCTGTATACAGTGTATATATGCTGCGGGCCTTACTATCAATGTGGGTAAAAGTTTATACAAAAACAAACTAAAATTGACTTTCTCAGCTACAAGGTCTCAACCAAAGGCACTTCCCCATTGAAGGCAAAAATCGATCCAATTTTGAATTTCCCAAAGTCCTTAAATGTTGCTGAACTTAAAACAGTTCTTGAAGATGGTGAATTTTTATGGATGTTGTATGAAAAATGTAACAGATGAACAAAGTAAGCTGTTTGCACTGATAAAACATAAAACTTCACTTTATTAGAATGAAGAAGCAAAACAGGCCTTTGAGAAAATCAAAGAAACACTGGCAAATACATAGTTATTGGCTCATCCAAAAAAAAGTCTGCCATTATGTGTAGGTACCGATGTATCAGACTTTTTAATTGGTGCAACATTGTACCAACTGGATAAAGAGAAAAAGAAATTACCACTGGCTTTCTTTTCCAGGAAGCTGTTAAAAATATAAAAAAAATATAACACATATGATAGGAAATTTCTTGGAATTTTTTCTGTGCTGAAACATTTTTGGCATCAACTAGAGGGTAAATGTTTTACTGTGTATACAGATCATAAACTCCTCACATATGCTTTCATGCAAAAGGCAGAACAGCATCACAGAGAAGAGCACAACATTTAGACTATATTGGTCAATTGACTACAGACATCCTGTACATAAGTGGAGAACTTAATACTCCAGCTGATGCTCTTAGTAGAATCGAAGATATCTCAGCCCCTGCCCAGTTACCATATGCTGAAATAGCTAAAGAACAGCTCAAGGATGTAAAATTGCAAGAACTGTTATCAAATGATGGTACAGCTCTAAAATTTAGGCAGAGATAAATTCCCGGTACTGTTGTTTTATTAACAAGACTTTAGTACTGGTAAGAATAGGGTATTTTTACCAAAAAAATACTGCAAATTGGCATTCAACAGTATACTCAACTTGTCACACTCTGGATCAAAATGCAGTGCTAATTTAATTTCTTCAAGGTTGGTTTGGCCCTAAATTAAGTCAGATTCCAACAAAAGGGCTCGCAATTGCCTGAACTGCTGAGAGTCCAAAGTAGGAAGGCACACTCAGTCACCCCTCAAATCCTTTAAACAAACAGAGTGGTTAAAAACAGTTCATATGGATTTAGTAAGTCTGCCACCATTAAAAGGACACAGATACTTGTTAACAATAATATATGGGCAATTTGGTGGCCAGAAGCAATTTCTCTCTACGAGATGACAGCCCCAGCTGTGGCTGCCAGGTTATACAATATCTCAATTGCAAGATTTGGCATTCCTGAATCCATAATTATGGACTGAGGTCACCAATTTGAGAGCTCACTCTTTAAATAGTTGTCTAAGAAGCTTGGTGTACAACACAGTCACACCACACAGTTTACCATCCACAAGATAATGACAAAATAGAAAGATGGCACAGAGTACTCAAAGCCTCAACTATGGCTCACAATATCAAGAGATGGGTGTAGGTGCTTCCTACCATCCTCTTGGGCCTCCAATATACCCTAAAAACTGATATAGAACATTCTGCAATGCAATTAGCATTCAGAGGAGAGCTACACCTACCACAGGACTTCTTCAAAAAATTGACAGAAGTTAGCCCCGAAATAATGGTACAAAATATAAGAAATTATGCCAATAATTTTCTAAAACAGGCAGCTCAACACCTTTGTGAATACTTCTTCATAGGACTTAAGCATGATTACAGGTTCTATTAACATTGGTGAAATAGGCCTGCTAGATATCCTATACTAAATGATCGAAGGAGCCAGAAGATTTGTGCTGTGTACTTGTGTTGAGTGTTATGTTGGAAAACATAAAAATAAATCTGCAATCTGCTTCTTAAGTTATAAGAAAAATATTTGTGATAATTGATAAATGGATTTGAAAAATTTTAAATACAAATCCTTTTTAAACCCTAGGATTTGGATTTGTGATTCCAGTAATTTTTTACTACAAGGATTCGTATGCGTGACTGAATCATTTTTTACTATGAAGATTCAAATTCATGAATTGAATCTAGTTCCCAATCAACACTTGGGAACAATTGCGTTATTAATTTATTGTTTGTAGGGGGCTAAAACAGTTTGCGCACAATCAAAGATCTATCTCCCTTTCAATATGTAGAAGGTGGGAGATGCTGTATGTACGGCAGTAGCCCTCAAGTGGTACCGCCTCGGTTGCTCATTGGCCCCCTCTTCACAAATCCGGCCCTGAAATCATACATGGCGATTTGGAAAGAGAATCTCCGAAGAAGAAGGCCTTTATTTGTTCAATTTCGTCATTACCGTGGTGGACTTGCCGTGATTTTCATTAGCTAAAAAACCTCTTGAAAAGTAAAGTAGTATCGTTGACCTAATTCTTCCATGAGAAGGGGTGTTTAAGTTTTGAGAAGATGACAAAAAAGTGCCGATAGAGAAGAGAGGAAGAGTGACAGTGAGTGGGCGCAAAATTCTGATTCTGGTAAAGAGATGATATATCAAGAAAAGAATCAGAATTGGATGAGTGAGACGAATAGAGAACGAATGAAATGGGAACGAGCAAGTGAAATAAAAAACAAGAGCTCTGCGTTTATTTTTTTTATTTTTTTTTTAGCAGAATCTTTTTATTTTTTAAGGTTGGTAGCCAGCGACGAAGCGGAGAGTAACGATTATCTTTTGTACAAAAGGAGCGCGTGCGTGTGCCAGTGCGGGCGTTCGGGTGCGAGGTCGTCGCCATTGCTGAATATATGACCACCAGTTTGTGTATGCCTGTGATGATGATGATGATGGCTGGCTGGCTGGCTGGCTGGCTGGCTGGCTGGGGAGTGAGGAATTAGTGATATAGATACGGAAAGGGAGGGAGTAGTGGAAGAGTTTATTGCGAGACAGCGACGCAAACGCCCTTCTCCCCTTAGCCGCACCCGTCGCCGAACAGCATTTGGTCAAACGCGCACTCCGCTGGCTGTGCTTTCCTGCGCAAGGCCCGCCATTACCGCATCATCACCATCATCACCATCAACAACATCAACATCGTGAATCGTCGTGGTCGTCGTAGTCGTCGACTCGTCGTTGTCATTATCATCATCGTCGTCATGGGTAGCAGCAGCCTGCAAAGTGTATGGGTATCATGCCCGGAGTGTGGGAGGGGGAGAAGGCGACGATCGTGGCGATCAGAACTACTCGACTGGCTGTGGTGCGAGTATAGCGAGGAACGCGAACGTGTGTTCATGTCAGTATGTGTCTGTGCGTGCAGATGTATTTATGTGTGAGTGAACGGTGATCCTCTCCCACCTATCAGACCGCGAACCAAATCGCGGAGGACGTTAACCCGACGCCGACGTCGCTACAATCGACGCGCTTCAGTGTTGCCACAATCGGCGACGGACTTTCTATGTCGTCAATTTTTTTGTAGCATGAATGTTTGACTGGTGTGGAGTTGATTGTTGACTCTTTTAGCGTGTTTTTATTTTTTTCGATATAGAGCTTCGTAGTTACTACGTAGCTAATAGTGTAATACACATCTACCGCATTGAAACGATAAAGGCTTCAGCACACTGGTGCGATACTGAGTAGAGATGTGTCGGTTGACCGAGAACTAATTCATTTGAACTAATCTTTTCAAAGACCTAATCGAAGGAGATCGAAAGAGAAGAATGAACTAGTTCACTGTGAACTATCGGGGATAATCATTAATTTTCAGTCCTGATTGAATGAGAACGAGAATGAAAATTTCATCTGTTGATTAAAGTGAACGAATGTGGTAAACTTAAATTTTGATAATTTATGGTAACTATATTTCATAGAATGGATCATTTAATTTACCTATGCAAAACAAATAAAATATTAATTCATGGCTCATGCAAAGGAAATAAATACATCATTATTATTGATGAGAATTGTCAGCTGTGAATATCTAGTTCAAAATTTCAGACTATGCTATAGGGCAGTGTCGAATTAACTTTATGGATAAGGTTAGCAATTGTGCAGGGGTTCGTGGCTTCAAGTGGAGCCCTTCTGGGTTTTGAAAAAATGTTTTTAATCAAATACTCCATTAAAATGCTTGTGGAATGTGGAAAACTTTTATATTGTTATGCATCAAATGAAACTCATATCCATTTTAATTTTACTGATTTAGGTGTTTATTGTTGGCATGGATTTATGTGTTTACCTGAATATCCAGTAGACCAATACTAAATGATCGAAGTCTCGTTCTTTGTTTTCACTTTTCTAACTTTTCTGTGCATTTTTGTTAAAATTAAAAAAAAAAAATTTCACAAGGTCAAACTCAATTGAATGTTAATATAGAAAAAAAATTATTCGTGATTCGTAGGGTTCATTTTTGTGGATTCGAGGCAAGAATCCTTCTTTTTTAGAAATTTGAAAAAGGAATCGAATCAGTTTACGAATCCAAATCCAAGATTTCATGATTCAAATCCGGATTCGAATCTTGCCTGACACTGTTTGCCTGCCATGAATCAATAGGCAGACCATGAAGATTTAGCTCTTAATTTTGGTGTGGTGCTGCTTTGGGCCATAACAGTTTCACTGCAAGCTGAATGGAGAAATACTCGGTTATCTAGCTTCTTGTTATCTTTTCAATGTGTCAGTAAGATACTGACATCATCTATACAAATGGGTCATATCGTGTCATCGTTTTATTTTTTAAGACAATAAATGGATACGACGAAGATATGTTACGCTGTAATAATGTGTATCTGGCTTAAAAATGACTTGAGAGACTTTATTGTTTATTGGTTCTCTTTGATCTTTCACTGTAGTGCTTCACACAATACAGTTGGGTGGCAGTAGTTAAGTCGAAAGTGGTAGAATATCTACTCCTACTTTTCCCTTATTTTTGTAAATCATATACTGTCGAAAGGTACAGAGGGCATCTCAGTGCCTTGAGGAGGCATGATTATATAACAGGTATGTGGTTAGGTGGTAGTGAGGATAACGAAAAAGGAAAGACATCAGAAACGTATCATTGCATTTATAATGTATTTTTAGTCTATTAATGTATCTTTTCAAAGCTTTTATTTCTAGGAGGAATTTCCCCATGGTTGCACTGCACGTAGAGAATTTTTTAAATGAAAAAAGTCACTACTTCAGGAGCTCTTCAATTGGAATGATGTTGGCCAATTTTTTTGTTGAAACCACCAAAAGAGGGTTGAGAAAATTTATCGTTGAATATGTTTTTTGAAGCGCTGAATTCAAATTATTCAAATTTTACCATTTCGGGTCCATTGTTGGATTGTATCAATTATTGTACATCCTTTGGGGACCCCAAAAAGGGAGAAAGGTCCACGTTCAAACAAAGATTATATTTTTATTTGTGTTATTTTAGGTTATCGTAATTGTTTTAATGTCATGTTCTCTGTAATGATGTTTAAAAGTGAAATTTTGCAAGCTCCTCTGTTGCTCCTTGGTATGAGATGTGAGCTATCAGTCTGGCAATCCACGTTCGAATCCTTATTGAAATGAAATTTTTTTTGATTGTTATTTTGTTTTTTCAGTATTGTTTATTTACTTTGTATCTTTGAGAGTGAATTTGCCAAATTTTGCGTTGCATATAAAAAGGTAAAAACAGCGGAAGTCTGAATACTCTTGTCTCGCACACTTTTTCTGAAATCCTCTTTGTCTGATTCCAAACGCTTGTCAAAAAGATGGTTAAGAAAAGTTTTTCATTAATTATTTAGTCATAAATCGCGAGGTGTGTTTAAATAGAATAAATTTTTGATCTCTTTGGAGAAACAAAAAAGTTGTTTTCACTTATTATTGAGTGATACATCGTGGTATATGTTTTTTGGGAGCCGAATTTTAAATTTTGTTCGATATTTTTATTTTGTTTTACTTGTTTTTGACTAACAGTTCCTATACTATTCAAATTACTAGTGCTCGATTCGTTAATTTTCAGATAATTATTTTTCTTCCCAGTGTTTTATAATTTTTTTGTAATCTTGAACTTTTTTAATATCGATTGTATTTTTACACAAAGTGAAAGGAGTGAGAAGAAAATTCGCGGTTTAATCAGACTGTAGTGCGTGGGAATTTTTATGTTACGGAGTTGGCAACGTGAGTCGGCGTTAAGGCGCGCGGCGCTGCTTGCCTGGCTGCGAGTGCACCGACGACGAATTTTTTTTTCTTCATGTTGGGTAGATAACCTTGGTTGGTAACGAATCGCGGAGCCTTACCGCATCGACCAGACAGTTTCTATCTGTCTGCACGTCTGTCTGTCTTCCCTCTGACGTTCGATGCCGACGTCGTCGTCACCGTCGTAGTCGTCGTTGCCGCTGCTGTTTTGACTTCTTTTGCATTGGTAGCATGGGTAATAGTATATGCCTATGGTATCTGACGAAGATATGAATATTAAATATTACACTGTACACATACGAGTATACAGTACATATGTGTGTGAATATGAGAGTGTGTTTATTCGTGTATGCACTTATGAGACGATCGTGTGTGAGTTTACATTAACGTCGACCTCTGACTGATTAGTTCTATGCCTCTACCGTGCGGCGGCGGCAGTAGCAGCGGCAGGCTTACCTCAGAGTGATCGTGAAGGTAGACGTGAAATGCCAAGACAGTCATGTAGTGCCATTCACGTTGTATAGGTACCTTGTTGTAGTTCATCGACTTTTTTTTTTTTCTTTTTTTTCGTGTGTTCTGTATTTTGCGTAACCAACGAAGCATACCACTTTTTTCCTTTTTTTCCCGTTTTTTTTCACCTTTCTTTTTTCCATTACCTACGTTGCACATATGCGAAAAGATGGGAAAATGTACCTTGCAAAGAGATTCTTTCGAGAGGAGTTGGCGAATTCTATTGATACTTCGATTTTTGATAGTAGGTCCGTTACGAGTTATCTTATTTGAAGACCTTCTCCGTAGTTTGCTGTTCATGCGGAATTAATGATAGTTTGTATTGGTGCCGATGAACTACAGAGGTCTGTTGAAATCCTCGCATAACATGGACTAACTTCTAATCTTCGATATGGAGAGACCAATCAGTGCAAGTTTGATTAAAGAGATTGTTGTAGTTTGGGAGTAAAGTGATATATTAGAAAAACGTATACACATGTGACTTGATCGCAGTGTTTATTGTACAACGAACATACAAGGAATGATACAGAAGAGAACTAAGATGGCGATTAAGTCTTCAACGATTATTCGTAGAACATTCTGGAAGTTCGATATAATATCGATATTATATCGATAGTTAGTTGCTTATATCTTGTTAAGTTCTACACCTGTTTTATATATGTCGAGTTCTTTATTATCAGTACTAAGTTCTCTTAATTTACTTTTCTAGTAATGTTGGCTACAAAATGCTTTTTGGTTCATGAGAATTGACTGAAAATTGACAGAGATATGAGATAATGAAATTAACTGAGTTGATGAATTGTAAAAAATTCTTAAAAATTGTTTAGAGTTTTTTAACTCTAGTTCATTATTGACAAAATTTCAATCATTATATAGTCTTGAAAATAAAAATAAACGGCTGCAGTTGTATTTTTTCATAAATTTTGTGAATGTATATGAGGGGTTGGGTTGAGGAAGGTGTACTTGCCCCTCTGTCAAGCTGAAAAAAAGGAAAAATTCAATCCAGGAGAGTGCAAAATGGCTAAAAATTTTGAATAAAAATTGGTGCTAAATTTTAATTTTTTGCCTGCCCCACAAATTCCCCCGTCACCTTGCTAATATCCAAAGTCATTATCTTCATCATTGCTGAAAGCGGATGAAATAAACCAAAAAAAAGTAAAAAAGAGACAAAAAGGTAAGAATAAAAAAAACACACATTTATCATTTGCATATAATATCACATTTCCAACCATCCCATTTCTTATAACTTTCGCCACTACATGGCGCTCTCGGAGGTGCTTACCTACCCTATATTCCAATATATTTATGCCAGCCTGACCACGAATCCAGTTGGCTTAATTTATTTTTTGTTTCAAATATTTTCAGATCTTCCCAACCAGCATTACCACAAATTCAATTTCTAGACTTTGTGGTAGTCTAGTAGACTTCCACCTTTTTAAACACTTTTATTCTAGTCCGATTGGGAACAGAATTTAGACTTTGTTTATCGCTCGTATGCGGATGGAGTATAAAATAGTTTGAATTTGCAGCTGGAGTGTTTAAGTAGCGTATTTTTACTTCTCTTATCCCTGTGGCTTTTTTCTTTATTTTGTGTTAGGGTCCCTCTTTACTGCTAATAATACAACAGTAATTATCCTCACTTTCATATGTGTATCACTGACGTGGTATGTAATAAAATCAAAAATTCCCTTAAACTAAAAAATAAAAAAGTAAAAAATAATTTTTAAGTAAACGCTTTTATTTAAGTTAAGCGCCCTAAAAATGAGAAAATAAAATAATTTTATTTTGTTTATATTATCTAGAAATGGCATCAAATAAAAGCATGGGGTGGACATAATGGCAAATTAGTATAGTAATTTAATGTCAGTAGTGTGATGCTATTGTTTCAATATAGTTTATATTGATGGTAGTGAAGAGAGATGACTGATACAGGGCCATATTCTTAGTTAATTTTTTACCTCAGGGAAAGCACTTTAATAACCTTTCCCTTATAGGTACTTAAGTACTGAAACCACAGATCAAATATCACTGAAGTGGTATTTTATTTGAAAGCTGAGGATTGTCTAGGAATATGGCCCATTTTGATGCATCAAAATTATATTGACCCCTCAGAGGCTTGTAATTATGTCCTCCTCCCAGGCTGAATTAAGTTGGTATGGAATGGCACGGATAAATTTGAATTCATTAAATTTGGATATTGTTGTTCGCCCCGCTTTAATTTGATGCCATTTCTAAATGATACAAACAAAATATAATTATTTTATTTTCTCCTTTTTAGTGTGCTTAACTTGAATAAAAGCGTTTACCTAAAAATTATTTTTTACTTTTTTATTATTAATTCTCTAACTACGAATATAAATTTTTATTTTTATTTTCAGAATAATTGTGATAAATCAAGTTGGGACAAAAGAGACCCGTGTGAGACTTTATCAAAAGTCTGCTTCTCTCCATTCATTAATGGACTTTAAATACTGTTAGTACACTTCTCCTTTCCTAATTCGGTTTTTTAGTCCGTTTTCACTTTTAATATGGTGACCAAACAAAAATTTCAATTATCAACGGTTTTCTGTTGCGAAAATTAACATATATTTTTCATCTGATGTAAGGAAAGATTGAAGGAAATTCTAATTCCCTCTTAATGGCATGTCCATGGCATGTAAGATACATTAATTAATTTCGAAAAAAATACATGCAACGAGCTATGTATGTATTCGACCCGTTCGATTTTATATTGTGACTAAGTTGTTTTTTAGTGACGCGCGTCTCAGATACATCAAGATTATTATAAGGCTTTTTGTTAAGTTTGAGAAGTTGCGAGATTTTGCAGTCTGAAAAAAAAATTATTTTGAGGTTATCTTTTTTTCACCAAGGGCCCGATTATAATCCGGTCATTTCCAAATTGACTGAAAATGTGGATTACTAGAAACTTTCTCCCAAGATGTGGTTCTGGATAACTTACCATCGTGTCAAGGTGAAGTAAATTACCGTAGTAATAACCATCCATTTCAGAATTTATCAGAATTCATACTTATTCAAATGTGGTTGTGACGTGTAACTGTTTTTAGGTTATTCACTTTTGAGTTACGTTTTAATCATCGAATCTATAAAAATTAGGCTTGTACTCTAAACCAATTCTTATTTATTTACAAATTGCAGATCGCGTATTTCCGAAACGTCAATTGGACGAGTACAACTGAAGGGGCCAGTTATAAAACGTGGTTGATCGAAAAAAGTGATAAGTATTTAGCAACACTATCTAGTTGCCAAAATCGTTCCGAATATGGGTACCTGTAAAACAGCTGTTAGTCCATCTTAATTTTTGTGATCCAGTCTTCAGACGCTTGAAAATCGTACTTCATATACATGTTGCTATTAGTCAAGTATATATTTTTATGAATATAAGTATTATAATATGCAGTCGTTTCGGCGCCAACCAAAATAAAAAAAAATTAAACAAAAATGAACGCTGAAATCTTGAAACTTGATCAAGATTTCAGCTACCTGTAGCCTACGTCTTGTGGCTTGTTGTGAAAATACTGAATTTCATTCTAAACTTTTTTTGGGCTTTTGGTTAAACTTTTTTTTAAATTATTAAAAAAATAAACTAATAGTTTCAACTTACTTGCTCTCATTTTTTTCTCTCAAAAAATAATACCCCACATCCTTGTCTATGATTTAAAGTTCTTTTTAACCTTCGGTTGACAATTGAAAGCTGGAGCTTGGTTGTATTAAAAAAACACTCCGTTATTTCGTCAGCAAATCACAGCTGTATATGCACGGGAATGCCCAATAATATAAGTGAATTGTAATAAAAATGGACGGAGGAAATTTTTACCTGAAGGATAACGTGTTGCAATGTTGATACTTTAATCTTAAGCACTCCAGTTTGAAAATTTCATATAACTTCGGGTTATTAAATTTCTTATATTGAAAAACTGATTCGCTCTGTTATGTATGTATTTTGCTGGTCTTGTCCTTAGCTTTTCTTCGAAAATTGTATTTTATTCTTATTAATCCATTCTATAATGTGAGGACAGATTTTCTTTTTTTCATAATGTTTTCTAAAATAACGTTCTGTTGTTGTGTTAAGTGTTGACTAAATTTTTTTTCCTTAGTATATCAACTTTTTAAATCTACAGATTCTGTAAAACGCCGGTATTATAATAAATGTTCATTTATTTTTCATTGTGCTGGCTCCAACATACCTCGATAATTCAAGAAAATTGTTATGAACGCGGCATAGCGATCGAATCGGGTAAAATGGAAGGAAACAGAACGAGGGGTGTGACGTACTTTTCCCTTCTCTCTGTTTCTCAAAAATCGATATTTCGCCATCACCTGACATCGTGTGTTGCGAAAAAATTTTTAAATACACGCGAGTAGACGCTGATATTCATGAACGATGTGAAAGTGTGGGGGAAATAAATAGTTTTTCTTTAGGCTGAATGTCGATCTGAAAAGAACTGAATATTCAATTTTTTTTTTTCTACAGATAATTGAATGAACGTTTCAGTGTGAAGGTGAACTGTGAAATCCATTACTAGTGAGAGTGCTGCCTCGATGGAGACCTACGCAAACGCAAAGATGGATGGCTTGAATATTGATCTGGACCAGATTTACGAATCACATGTAAATATTTAGATCGCCAAGCCCTATATTCCGGTTTGATTTTGAAATTGTTGGGGAAAAATATGAAAATTTGCTGTAGTTTTTTCTTTTTTACATCTTCTGATGAAACGTTTTCCAATCTTTAAAAACTGAATATTCTCCAGTCCGAGAAAGCAATCAGTTTTTTTTTTTAATTCTCACCGCACCTGTTGTTAAATATGAGTACCTGCAAAAGTGTATGTGTCTGTGTGTATTTTTCTTCGAGATGATCGAAAGAACTAGAAAAACAAGTAGTCAACTTTTTTCCTTTAGGCACTGCACCTTTAACGCCGCTTTAATTATTTTGACCTCTTCGAATCGTTTCTTTTTCTTGCATTACATTAGCGAATACAACTAGCGGGTTATCGAGAATACAATAAAATAAAAGAGAAAAAAAAGAGCGGCGGTACACCGTCTTCATTAATGTAAGCTGTAATGTTATAGCCGTTGTTCGGCTGAACAAACCGTCATTTTATTTTTGGTTTGAAAGTGTCGAAATATCATCATGACATTCAGATGAAAATCTGACAAAAAAGACATCATTTCGGTGCGGTGTTTTGAAATTTTTCTTAACCTAAACACCATCTTGTATCAGTAGACTAAACATTGTAAAGAAAGAAAAAAATCCATATACGATATAGCGTATTGTCAAAATCAAATCTCCTCATTGTAGCAGTTCCAGGCAGAAATCATACCCGCTAATATAGCATCCACACAGGTAAGATCTATCCAAAAATGCAGTGCAAGATTAGAGTACACTGTTGCTCAGTTCAAATTTTTAATCGCGGCCCCCAGCCATTGTCCCATATAATATTATATAAAATATAATTATTCTATTTTATATGTTTTTAAAAGAGAAAAAAAAAGAAATTTCCTTGCTCAAAAATTTGCTGCCTCAAGAATTTGCGGCGCTGTTCGACCACGTAATTTTCACTTAGTGTAGATCTAGCACTATAAAAATATTGAATACACCAAGAATTTAATAAATACTTACAAATGGATAAGGGGGGATGTTGAGTAAGAAGACTTATGTTTTACAACTGCGAGGAAAAACATTTTTTTTCTGTAAAATAAGCGTTTTAAATCAATAAACAGAATTAATTGAGTGTTTGGTAGCATAATGGGTCAAATGTTATAGTTAATAAATTAAAAATAATGTAAGTGCGTATACTTGGCAAATGTTCTTTATGGGTGTTAGTGGTGAAATAAACAAAAATAACCTTAAAAATAATTCAACGAAAAAATTAATATTAGGTATTCGACTATCTATCAAACAGGTGTGTATAACGCCGATTTTCAATAAATAAAGTGATCTATCTGATTCTACCAAACAGATGAAAGATTTTTTCTCTCATTTTCCATTAATTAGCCTATATTAATTTGTATGCATCCGAATCAAGAAAATTACAAACATTTACTTACCACAACAAAAAATCATTTGAAACTCCCTCATCCAGAACATCTCAGAACAAAAAAATATTACCATAAATACTTAAAAATCCTAGTGAATGGCTATTGAGTCATCATTGGTACAAAATAGTACAGCCAAGCACTTTCAAGAAATTTAGACTAAAATGATTGAATAATTGTTTTCATAATTTGGGATAAGTCAGTGGATTGAGATAAACTATGTGCTTCTGCAGTCGGAGACAAGTACGTACTTAGGATTATTAGCTGAATTTGACAAGGACGAGTAAGGCTACTAGATTAAAACGAATAGGGTAATGACCTACATAATTACCTCCTCTTGACTTGCGCGGAACTGTTGTAACCTCAACTGACTGTTGTATAACTGACCCTGAGAGAAATGGTGCATAGAAATACGCAAGTCTGTTCGACCAGTGGCTGTGCACCAAAAGTTGTACCTGTATCCTGATTTATAGGGCCTAGTCCTACATAAAAAAATACTGTTCTTTTTGCACCACAAAATGTATTTTATCCGTAGTTTCTGAAATTACTGGTTACAATCTAACCTGAACAGAAAGGTAAATTTATTTGAATATGTTACTCTAAATTGACTGATTCACAATTTTAATCCAGAATTTTAAAGAAATAACTGTGTCCATACTTTTCTCTTGGCTACTATTGATAATTCTACAGTAGCCTAGATATCTACTTGAATATACGAGTATAACCTTTCTTGAATTTTGGAAAATTTCATCACTTTTTCAATTTTAAATTTTGAATGGAAATCTATTTTTCATATTTAGTATTTTCGGTTAGTTGTGAAAGATTTAAATATGTTTATTACATGTACCTATTTAAGTGTGATTTTGTCCTTGAGTGAAATGAAAATTAGTAAAGTTCGAGATAATGTACGATGTGTTGCTTTTCATTGCCCCCTTGTGTTTTAAATGGTTTTTTAAAATCGGCTAGCCTCGGGCAAATTTTTCTTTCATTTCACGTTCCAAAATTTTTAATCTTACGTTGTTCCCTTAGCGGAAACAGCAATTCTGATTTTGTTGAATGTATGCAAAAATTTATTTTATGTTTTCCGCCGCTCGCAAAAGAACACATGCATCTCTGATATTTGTGCATGAAAGTTATGATTTGTTGAAATTTTGCTTAAATAGATTGTAAGAGAATTGTTTCCAAGCATGGCACTGTTGTACGTTATGATAGGGATGAATAATGAGCTCATGTGTGATGACTGATGTCGACTGCTTCAGCTGTGGGATACGTACATCTGTATAAATTATATGTTCAAAAAAATCGTGGAAAGGTGATTTTTATACCTGTTTGCCGGAAGGGCGCTAATTTTCAGGAGAACCCCTACTCGATGTCTATGCGGTTTCTCTTTGTAATTGGTTCATTATTATACTTTTCGGTTGTGATGATCCATTTGCGGAAAAATCAAATAGACAAACAAATGGTTTTAAATAATGCTCAATTTTTGTATCACCTTTTGCGTGTAACCCTAGCAGCACTTTTTTCCCCTTATTATTTGGTATACGTGTACCGCATACTACCCAAGCTTTATTTTGTATTTGCTCAACGTGAATTCGAAATCAAATACGAAGTATCTGTCATTTCATGAAGCCAATCTAAATTGGCTACCTATAAGTCAAAATTCAAATTTGACTTGGATTTTTGTGTTTTGCTTTGTATTTTCAATAATTCATCTAAAGGAGGCTAAAACATTGCTAATTATTGCATATTTCAAGAAAGCAATACGTATCTATGTAAGTTACCAATGTTGAAAATTTAATTTGTCGTCGTTTTATTCTGAGATTGTATCTGAAATTTGTTTGCTGCAAAATTGATTTCAATCGCCTCAAATAAACCATGGTTATGCAACTTGCATTCCACGTTTTTACATTTTTGTTTTCCCCTTGAGCGTTAATTTATTTTTAAAAATTCAAGATTAGGCGATGAAAATTTTGGATAAAAAGTGTAAAAAATGTGGATAAAAACAAAAACTAGTATTATTTCTACGAGTGTTAAGGTGCTGTTTCTTGTTATAATTTTACTTCTATCTTTGTGTTTATTACTGTTTCTGAAAGATCTCTTTACAATTTTACACGTGCCTGCACTAATTTTATTCGACTTCATATTCTTCATGCTGTCATAATTTTATTCTACAGTGTAGTCTTGAACGCTGGCTGTATTCGCTGCGGAACTTTCATAGCTCATGTCAGACAAGGAAAAAAAAAAAAAACTCCAGCCAAGAACTCTTGTATTTATGTGATGAATAATATTTGTGAATATTGATATAAACTTGTTTTTCGGTGCATTTACTCTTACAACTTGTTAACATTACTTTTCTTTCTTTTTCACTTGAGTTTCTACCTTGTTGTAAATGTGCCAACAAATACGGATATATATGTATCTTAAGTTGGTTGATCGTTTAGGGTGAAATCTTGGCTTAATTTCAGAATAATTTAGTTGTGGTGTTTAATCGGTGACCAGCTTGTTTCGTGAAATTATGATTGTGATTATATTTCCTGATATGTTTGTTTTTTCATACCTATTTATTATTTTTAGAAGACCAATCACTCCTAAATTTTTCTATATATTCCAAGAAACCCGCATATATTGCATTTATAGCCTTGAAAACAAATGTATTTTTCCTAATTGTGGAAAATTTTCTTCACTCCTTAGTAGCAGTTCCAGGAAAGTTACACGTTTTCGAATTAAATTTAACATATAGTTGACTCTTGGGTTCGAATCTAGAAACTATTGATGTGCTATTGTTTTTTTTTTTTTTTTTTTAAAATAACCTAGCGATTGATGGTGGTACCGAGAGTTCGAGACTTTTATTTTAATTTTATTTACCAAATTTTAAGTCTATTTCGGCGAAGATATTAATCGAATATGCTGTAATTGGCAAAGAAAGATTGGCAACATTGTTTTAGGTGTTCGAACCATTCGATTTCAGTTTCATGGATTATGAAAAGAAATAACAAAGTTTCCTGCTTAGTTAGCGTAGAAAATTATGTTTTAACGATATTTCAAACTTTTCACCGAATGGAGGAAAGCTCTTAAATTCAAAATATGGTATCGAACTTTGTGCCGAGACTCGTAGAGAATTGTGATTGAACGACTGAGAAGAGAGAAGTGAAATTAGGAAGAGTAAGTCAGTTTTCATGTGTTGACAGTCTCGTATATGTACATTCCAATCTGAAAAAAGGGAAATAATTTTGGCTTGATGATTACCTCTTATTGATGGCATTACTGTCTGTATTAAAAATGATTTATCATTTTAGTTTTCTGTATTCTGTTTTCGTTTTCTTTCAGCCTCAAAGCGTTTTGAAGTCAAGAAACTAAAGTTCTTGTTTTTTTCTTTGTTTTCCTTCTGAGTATATATGTAATGGAGAGCTGATTCTCCTAGTTTGGTTCTTCAAAGATGATGTGTTTCTGAGATGAAATTATCATGAGATGTATATCTATATACAAACGAATGGCGCTTTGGCTTGTGCCGGCCCTGAATTTCTAGTAGCACTGTAAGGAGACAACGAACTTTTTTTTCATGTCTTTGTGTGACTTATCTAACAAATTATGCGGAACTAATTATTCGAATGTAATGAGAATCTCGACAACACTGGTATCTTTGAAATACGCCTAATGAAAATTTGACATGTAATTCGGGCCGAATAGAAATTTCGGGCCCAAAAGAAATAAATTGAGAGGCCCTATTAATGCCAGCTGCCGGATTCACGTTTATGGTGAATGTTTATGAAGGAATAAAAAATTGTAAGGTAATTTTTGTAATTTAGTACATGTATTTTAGTAACTTCTTTTCAGCCTTGGGGGATTTAATACCCAAGAACCCCCTTTGTGGATCGGTATACATTTTCTTGAAAATTTCTGTTTATTTCAAAATTTTAACTCTTTTGAGCCTTCTGAAAAATTCCGGTACCGGTACTTTTGGTATCCTTTTCCTCTCCCTCTTTCAGGCTCTTCTTGTAGCTGTTGATCGTGAACAAAAACCCTGTTTCCCACCAGTTGGGGGTGAAGGGAGTGGGAAGTTGAGTTTGAGAAATTAGGTGTGAAGTATAGCTAAATTCATTAGAAATAAACGTATTTTGAAAAACGTAATGTTATTGTTGAAAAAGTTTCCCGGCGGTTATGTTTCCTCTCCGTGTAATCTGTAACGGAACAAACACTTTTTTGTACTCCATCTCTTCTTTGGTAAATTTTTCTTTTGTTACTGTTTTGTATATATTTCTTCCTTGGATTACCGAAATATAAGTTACAGCTTCCACCTGTACGCGTGGATACAAATGCTTGTCAAATTTTTGGGCAAATAAATCCGGAAATACTCCAAAAAATAAAAAAAGAAAAGTTTGATACCGTCCGGTTGCCTATGAATGTTCGCATGTCTATCCGTAAGAGGGGGCATTGACAAAAGAGCGAGCTTCTTTGTTTTTTTGAATGCGACTGTTAATAATAATTAATGCAGATGTTGCAACCGAGATAACACATATAGATAAAGTTTGTTCGTTTTGCAAACAGTAAAACATGAACGTCCTCCGAACAGGTGATATTCATCGGTTATGGTGTGGTTTTTTTTTTTTTTTTTTTTTTTGCTTTCCTTTCTGCTGTTATTACTGTTTAAGAAGCGACCTGCACGCGTGCATATGTGTGTGTTTATATTGGGTCAAAACAATTTGCAGGTGCATTACGATCGGTGGTGTGTGTGTGTGTGTGCGCGCGCGTGCGTGCGTGTGTGTGTATTTTCTGTGGAAGAAAACAACTATGTGGTGCGAACGGTCCGAGAGTGAAAATGAAGTCTTGGAAGATGAAAAAGAAGGGCATTGCTCCGTTGCTATTCAACACATGTACATATCGTCCTCTTCTCCTCCGTCTCTCTTTCCTTTGCCCGGTCAGCGTATCTTTTGTGTGTGCATTGTCGAACGTTGGCCATCATTCAAAGCTGTTCGATATACTAGGACAAGAGAGTTGAAAAATTGATACGCGTAGAGAGGACTTTTGATTGCCAAAAAAAATAAAATGAAATAAATTGTTACTTTCTTTTTAGACTGTGGTCGAATGTTTTTTTATAACCGAAACATACGACCGAATTGGAACTGTCAATAAAATACTACCTAGTTTCTATCACTAGCCTATTGATTTTTCTATCCGTACTTGAAAAGGGGGTATCTTGCATCAAATCAACTTAATTGGCAATTGATATCTATAATCTGTAGGCTATGCGAAGAATAGCTGATTCATGAATGCAAAATCGAAGTTTCGAAATTTTTCCAAATATGTCAATCGATTATGATGAATTTCGAGAAAAATTTTCTGTTAAAAACCATAAGTTGAAAACCTTTTGCTGAAATATTACAACGTGTGATGAGAATTTTCTCCCTTGAAAACTGAAATTATTCTTTGCAAAAGATTCTAGTACTCATCATATTCAATATTAAGGTCACCACACCTATTTCTCCCTTTCGCGCCAGAATGGATGTCAGAATTTCATGAAAAAGGTATCAATAGAAAGGGTTTGGTGAGTAGAATGCCGGAATGGCATTAATATTTTCCAAAATTGTAATGGGAAGTGAATGCTAGTTTGAAAAGAGAAAAGGCGTATCCAGACCGATTGCACCAGAACGGATGAACGGATCAGTAATCATCAATGTCAATGTGATCTGTGCAAATGAGTTTACAATAATTGAAAACATTACCTTTGACTAATGAAACAGCTTACTGAAACTTCTCAAAAATAAAATATTAATGTGCATGTTTAGCAGAAAGTGAAATCATACTTGATATCCATTATTTAAGTGACATTTCTTGCCATATCAATTCTTTGTTGGTGAATTTATTACAAAAATAAAGCGTCACTTTTCATATTTCTACTAGTAAAAGTCAAAAATTTCTTAAATGAAAGTGCGGAACTACTTTCTACTCATACAAAACAAATTAAAAAATATAAAATTCTCTAAAAACCAAATAGGATAATGAACTAACGTGTAAATCACAAATTGTTAAATATTTTCAAATTTTTACATTTTCCTATTAGTCAGAAATCTCTTGAAATTTATCTAGATAATAAATAAGGAAATCTGTTGAAATTTTTTGCCTCAGAATTATTTGAACATCAAAATTTATAGTTATAAAAAAAAAGAAAATAGTCTCTTTCTAGTTTTCAAAATCAAAACTGTGGATACCTGCATGAATTTTTTCATGATATGAAAAACACTGTAATAGGACAAAGAAAGTATCAAATTTTTAAAAACACTAATAGGAATTGATTCGAGTTGAAAAGTAGGAACTCAGTCAAATATTTTGGATCCCTCATTTGCTTCATGTTCATAAATTTTATTGCTTACACTCAAGTATGGTTTTCTTTTCCCTTAATTATTTCGAGGTAGTAACATCTTTGGGACTAATTCAGGTCATTATCTGTAAAAGCTATACATAAACTACTATTTACCAATAATGTGGGATTTCAAATGAAATGGGAGAGAATCATCCACAATCAATATTTTTGGAATTTAGAAAATTTGATGCTAAGAATTTGTATATTTCTCATGAATTTTAAAGTAAAAATTTTTTGAATGCCAGTTCAGTGGTATAGTGTGAGATATTTCTCTCATTCAGTTAGTGGTGATAGATATGTATTTGAAAGATCAATTAGGATGTAAGAAAATGAATGAAGTTATATTTGTTAAAAATATTCACGTTATAGAGCAATTTTGTCAGTTTTTTTTTTAGTTTTTTAAACTTTTTTGAAACCAATGTTTGTTTACTCTCACAGTGTAAGTTAAAAATATTTCTGTAGTTGAAAATCTCATTGTACTTGCCCTTTTCAAAAAGGTTTCCCGAATGGAATAACTTCTTAATCTGTTATTATCAGTGTTTTGATGAAAAAAAAAAAAGAATCAAATTATTGCTGTGGAATACCTTACGTCATGGAAAGTAAAACCAACGAAGAAGGTGTTCAACAGAACAATTTGCGTGTTTATGCCAAAATACCGGAAAGGTATAAGGGAGCCAAGACCTCGGCAAACACTGGCGATTTAGTCTATGATTTTCTGGTCTTATATACCCGGCTCCCTACACGCACACATACACACCTATGTAATATTTACATAGGTATAGTGTAGATAATTTATTTGTAATTTACGGTTGTCATGGCAACGGTAAAGTACGGAGAATGCATCTTCGTATCGGTCCGTGACGTCGCCGAGATCGTTATCTATCGATTTGTCATGGTTTGAGATTTGTAACTTGTCTATCTGCAAAAATAGACAAGTACAAACGAACATACATTTGTATTTGGTTTAACGTGCAAGGCTCGAATAATTGTCACCAAAGGTGACGACTGTCGTCGATAGGCCGAGCCTATTTCCTCATATGAGTCAAGGTCTAATCCCCACAGCTACTCCCCCCCCAGTTTTTGCGTCGTAAAAACGATTAATCGCATGCCAGGGGGATTAGAGGTTTTTTAAACGCTGTTTTTGCTCCCTCTCCCACTTGGCAAGGGCACTTCCAACAGCTGCTCCAACGCATTTGTAGGACTCCATGCGTTGGGCCTGCCGCCGAAGGAAGTTATCCCTGCTCTTCTATCCCCTTTGTCTTGGTAGTTGGTATTGGGGACGACGATAAGGGTGGTTGCAGACAGGAAGGGAGGGGGAGAATTGAAATGTCCGGGGGTGGTCAGCAGTGGCAAGTTGGATTTCGGTGTTGCTGTGAACTGCTGAGTTCGGATAAAGGTTGGAGCCGGAGGAGGGGTAACTAGGTATGCAGGGTCCTCGTCAGTGAACAGGAACTTAGCTCGTTCCCTCATTGTCGGTTTTGGGGTTGCCATCTTTGGGGTTGCCAAAGATGGTAACTCTTTAATGGGCATTTTGGGAGGTGAGATAAGGGGTGGCAGTTCTTTCGTCATGTGGGTGACAATTTTTTCCACCGGGGATAGGTCCGTGTCCATCAACAATTCTTCCTCGATTCTGGCCAAATCTCTTTCGTGTTCTATAAGACACTGTTGTTGCATATTGTCAATAAGCACAACGTTGTCTTTTGAACATGAAGGAATCTGAGGGTCAAAATCGGCGGTTAATTATTTTTGGTTTGTAGACGACATATTTAGGAAAGGAATAAAAACACAAGAAAAAGAAAAAAATAGAGATGCAAAGTTCGACAGTCAAGGCGACAGTAGAAAAAGCGAGTGAGGACTTGGTAAGATTTATTTTCGTCCGTTGCATCGAATTGTCGTCTTTATTTGAACGGGTACATCCGTGGAGGGGATAGATATAAAAATTCTCTATCGTTTGCAGTTTTTCCTGAAAAATTTTGTTCATTTTCTGCAAAGTTAGGCGTGTTTGAACATTCTGAAGCCATAGGTAATTCGAGATGAATAGAAATTCATCTCCGCTTCTGACGTCATCGGTAAGATGAACGTTTTTATTCTTTTTGTTTGTTTAACAACAGATACACATTGCGATATTTTGTTGTCATCGAGCGCACGTGGGTTTGTTGATACCTGTCGTTGTTTTATTGTTCACGCACTTTTTCTTATCTAGGGATTCCACAGTCGTCGCTTTTAACGGGTTTTCAATTTCATATCGTATATTAATTTTTTGAAAGATTTTTATTTTCTTTGTGCTAATCGCTCAGATCTTCGACGTGGATGCTGGTTTTTTGCTTTTTTACTTCCTAGGGGCCTGCCTCTTTTACGGGGGCTTATGGGGTCTGTAGGGTCATAGTTTATTGTAATGACGTCGTCTGAAAATTTTACTGTCTTTTTCTTCTTTGCTAATTTATTTGTTTGTGAATTTTCTTTTTGTATTTTTTGTGTTTCATTGTGAGTTTCGACTAGATCTTCCGGTACTATATGTGTATTAGTATTTTCGGAGGAATTTGTCTGTGTGTTTCCTTTTATTTTCCTAATTATTTTCATGTCGTCTGTTACCAAATATGCAGTTTTCAATCTATCGATTGATATTGTTTTATTTTCACCTGCTATGGATATCACGAAGTTTTTGTTATCACGTGATATCACTTTATAAGGACCGGTGTAGGGTTTTTCCAGTGAAGATCTTATTTTTTTGTCTCTGACAAATACGTGTGAAGTAGTGGCCAAATGTTTTGAGACATAGATCTTTGGCTGGCCATGGCGAGCTGCCTGTGTTAGAAATTTATTGGCATCAGTTCGTATGTTCTGAACTAGGATTTTGGGGCTAATTTCTGTCGAATTTGTGAAAAAGTCCCCTGGGAGGTGTAGCTCTTTGCCGAATGCTAATTGCGCTGCAGAATGTCCTGTGTTTGATTGGAGAGCTGATCGTAGGCCTAAGAGGATGGTTGGAAGTACATCCACAGATCTTTTTGTGTCATGAGCCATTATTGAGGCTTTTAAAGCTCTATGCCATCTCTCAACCTTACCATTTGCTTGAGGATGGTAAGCTGTGGTTTGACTGTGTTGGATACCTAGCTTTTTTGATAACTCTTGGAAGAGTGAGCTTTCAAATTGGCGGCCCTGGTCTGTAATTATGACTTCAGGTACGCCATATCGGGCAATCCAGTTTTCATATAGTTTGGCAGCTATTGTTGGTGCTGTCATTTCATATAATGGTATTGCCTCGGGCCATCGGGTTGCTCTGTCAATCATAGTGAGGAGATATCTGTGTCCTTGTGAAGGGGGCAATGGGCCCACCAAATCAATATGGATTGTTTTGAACCGCTCTGTTTGTTTAAAAGATTTGAGTGGTGATCGAGTATGTATTCCTACTTTGGACTCTTGGCAATTCAGGCAAGTGCGGGCCCAGTTGTTGCAGTCAGACTTAAGTCGAGGCCAGACAAATCTTGATGATACTAGATTAGCAGTACTTTTGGGGCCAGAGTACGATAAATTGTGCACGCTGTTAAATGCCAATTTGCGATATTTTTTCGGTAAGAATGGCCTATTCTTGCCTTTACTGATGTCACATGTTAGTAAGACATCAGTACCGGGAATTTTTCGTTGCCTCAATTTTAGAGATGTGTTTTTGTTTAACAATAACTCTTGCGATTCTGCATCCTTAAGCTGTTCTTTAGCTATTTCAGCATAAGGTAATTGGGCAGGGGCTGAGATAGCTTTGATTCTACTGAGTGCATCAGCTGGAGTGTTAAGTTCTCCACTTATATACTGGATGTCAGTAGTTAGTTGACCTATGTAGTCTAACTGTCGTGCTCTTCTCGGTGATGCTGGCTCTGCTTTCTGCGTGAAGGCATGTGTTAGGGGTTTATGATCTGTATACACAGTAAAGCATCTACCCTCTAATTGGTGCCTGAAATGCTTCAATGCAGCGAAGATTGCCAGTAATTCCCTATCGTAAGTACTGTAATTTTTTTCTGTTTTTGATAGCTTTCTGGAGAAGAAAGCGAGCGGATATTTTTTGGTCATTTTCCTTTTGGTACAGTGTTGCACCAATTGCAAAGTCAGAGGCATCGTATGCGACACATAATGGCAGACTTTTGTCTGTGTGAGCCAGGAGGGCTGCGTTGGCCAGCGAATTTTTTATATTTTCAAATGCTTTTTCAGCTTCTTCATTCCATTCGAGTGGAGTTTTATCTCTTTTCTTTGACGTTTTTATTAAAGCGAACAGCTTACTTTGTTCAGCTGCTGCATTTTTCATGCAGTGCCTGTAAAAATTTACCATCCCTAAGAAACGTCTGAGTTCAGCTACGTTTGAAGGTTTTGGAAAATTTAATATTGGCTCAACTTTGGTCTTTAGTGGGGCTATGCCTTCGGTCGAGACTTTGTAGCTGAGAAAGTCAATTTCGGTTTGTGCATATAAGCCTTTACCTACATTGATAATAAGGCCGGCAGCGTGTATACGTTGTATAACGGCTCTTACATTTTTCTCATGCTGTTGCTCACCGCCTTCTGAGCATATGCAAATGTCATCCAGATATGCATATGCAAATGGAAAATCCCTAAACAATCTATTGATGAATCTTTGGAAGGTTTGAGCTGAATTGCGGAGTCCAAAAGGCATTCGAAGGTATTCGAATAGTCCAAAGTGCGTTATGAGTGCCATTTTTGGGATATCCTGTTTGGCCATTGGTATTTGGTGGAATGCCCAGTTGATGTCTATTTTGGAGAACATCGTTTTACCCTTCATATTTGCGTTAAAGTCCATTATGTTAGGAACTGGGTAACGATCAGGAACTGTTTTGGCATTTAAGGCTCTGTAG
Source organism: Ericerus pela (assembly GCA_011428145.1). Lineage (NCBI taxonomy): Eukaryota > Metazoa > Arthropoda > Insecta > Hemiptera > Coccidae > Ericerus > Ericerus pela. Next base: position 936,061 of record WOFM01000610.1, read on the forward strand.
TCGCCAACAATTTGCCATTCTCCACTTGCTTTTTTAGTCATGTGGATTGGGGAACTCCATGAACTGTTTGAAGGTCTGCAAATACCTTCTTTAATTATTCGGTCATAGTATTCCCTGGCTGCTTTGAGCTTGTCTGGCAGAAGCCTTCTTGCTCCAGCGTTGCATGGCGGCCCCTTTGTTTCTATATAATGAACTGTGTCATGTTTATAGGTTGGGTGCCTGCGAATTGATGGTTGAGTGACTCCAGAATAGTCTGACAGAATCCGTAAGAATCATTCGTCGACTTTACTACAACTGGAAATAGCTGTGTCCAGTTGAGACACTAGTGTTTTGCCATCCACACAAAGTTTTGTTTCATTATCAATCAATTTGCCATTTTTTAGGTCGATGATTAGGCCGTAGTGGGCTAAGAAGTCAGCACCCAGGATTGGATTTGAGACATCCGCAATTGTAAAAGACCAAGTCATATCTCTTCGCAGTCCGATGTTAACATTGATTGTTTCAAGTCCGTAGGCTGAAAGGTTTTGACCATTCACAGTACGGAAATAGTATTTTGTAATATGTATCTTGTGTTTTTTATTTGCTGGCAATATGCTTAGGTCAGCACCTGAGTCTATTAGATACTTTCTCCTGCTTGTCCTGTCCTTTAAGAACAGGTGGCATGAGTAGTTTTCCAAGGGGTCTTTGGCCGTGTAGATGGACCCTTGTTTTAGTTTGACGCTTCGGATTTGTAGGTCCTGCCCCACCATTGGCATTTGTTATTGCATTTGGTGGCGGCCTCGCCAAATCTATTATGGAAGAAGCAGTTCTTTTCATGCCAGTTTCGAGAAGGAGATTGAATGAAGTTTTTTGGTTTTTAGGGGGAGTTGGACTCTGACCCCTGCATGAATTACCGTCTCTTCGATCTTTTGACCAGCTTTGTCTATTTTTGTCATTTCTGCTTCTAGACCGGTTATTTCTCTGATTGTTATTTTTGTTTTTATTATTGTTTTTGTTGTTATTTTGCACTTGTGTAGTAAGCTGGGCTATTTGTGCTCTGAGCTGTGCAATTTCTCCTGTCTCTACTGACACTGCACTAATTGAAGGTGAATTCTTCGAGTATTGTAGTGCATTGTCAGCACTTTTGGCTAAGTAATCTAGATCAGCAGATTCATTTATTATTGTTGATCCTACTGCTGCCAATGCCTGTACAACATGTTGTGGAAGTTGCTTACAGAATTGGTTTCCGATTACCAAAGGGGCTACTATGTGGTCAGCCTTTTTTCGTTATTTAGCTATGAAGATAGAGGGTTTGTCATCCCCTATCTTCATTCCACCCATTATTTTGTCAATTATTTTGTTTTTTGTTTTGCCAAATACGTTTCTAACTTGTTTGCAGAACCAAGCATATTTATCGGTTTCTGCCAGAGGGCAATCCATGATATCCGGAATTCCTCTTATTATTTGTGGGGGCATGCCTCCACAAATGTGTGTATATCGTTGGTTGGCTTGAATGTTCTCGGTTTTGAATCTACCATCGAGAAGGATCAGCCAGACATCGACTTCATTTGGGAGGAATTCTGGTATATCGATCCTCCCTCTATAGAATGCCAGATTTTGCTCAGTTCTTGTATTTAATAATTGTATTATTTGAGCTATTAGTTCCGGGGTTAGCGTTTGTTGTGAGGATCTGGTTGCTGACATAGTGGGTGGGTTTTCGGTTGACTGTGCCATTGAACCTTGTTGGCTAGTGTTTTCGGAAGATCTTGATGATTCGCCAAAAGTTGATGCAGATCGTGTTTGCTGATCTGTTGGAGGAATCAGTATATTTCTACTCCTCAGAGATTTGGTGGACAATTTGTTTTGGTCAATTGTCACACCTAGACGTTCGAGTTCGGGACGTCTATTCCTCTTCTAATTTCCTGAGAGGTTGAGGTCTTCAAATTCTCTTTAGTGTGTCGAAGGTGGAGGAGTTGGTGGATGAGGCCAACTATGTCCTTCCAGGGTCTGCTGTTTCTCCTTCTGGTAAGTATACTCAAGAAGGGGGGTGTAAATTCCCACTTAGCAGACACCTTCGAGAGCTCCTGGTGTCTTTTGTAAAAAATAAAATTTCTGGTGAAAAAATTTTATTTTTTCTTTAATTAGATAGCGAGTTGCTCGCCAGCGCACCGCGCCACTTTAGTATAAGTGCACAGTGCCAAAAGACACTGCAATGTGGCCAAAAAATCACGTCGGGGTCACCACTGTGGAATACCTTACGTCGTGGAAAGTAAAACCAACAAAGAAGGTGTTCAACAGAACAATTTGCGTGTTTATGCCAAAATACCAGAAAGGTATAAGGGAGCCAAGACCTCGGCAAACACTGGTGATTTAGTCTATGATTTTCTGGTCTTATATACCCGGTTCCCTACACGCACACATACACACCTATGTAATATTTACATAGGTATAGTGTAGATAATTTATTTGTACTTTATGGTTGTCATGACAACTGTAAAGTATGGAGAATGCATCTTTGTATCGGTCTGTGACATCGCCGAGATCGTTATCTATCGATTCGTCACGGTCCGAGATTTGTAACTTATCTATCTGCAAAAATAGACAAGTAAAAACGAACATACATTTGTATTTGGTTTAACGTACAAGGCACAAATAATTGTCACCGAAGGTGATGACTGTCGTCAATAGGCCGAATCTATATTTCCTCATACGAGTCAAGGTCTATTCCCCACAATTGCTTTGTAGGAAAATGGAAAATCCATCTATGTAGTGACAGTAGTTTCTTAAATTTCGCTAGCTGACAGTTTTTTATTTTGTACAGATTGCGTGGTTAAATATTGAAAAATTGAGGTAATGAAAAATTATCGTAATCATCATATTTTTTATAAAGCACTCATTTCTTTAAAAAACTTGGTTATTGGTTGTCATGACGAAACAAAAATTTTTTTATGTATCTGCATTTTTATTCAATTGCAATCATGATGAAGAACGTTCAGTTGTTTTCAAAAATTATCGTTTTTATTTCCCTAAAATTCACAAATTTTTATTAAATTCCTGTGCTCTTTTTTCTACGCTCGAATTTCGTTTTGAATGTTTGTCGTGTTTTTTAGTATTTCTTAAGAGGTCACATTTTCGTTTTGACAAGGAACAGAGTGTTCAGTCAATTACATCATTGTTAGAGGGCAAAGGTGATTACTCCTCACAAGAGAAAACAAATTTAATAAATTTATTCCTTGAAAATTCAACCACATATTTTATTCATGCTTGACATTTACCATTATTATGGTGTCTGGAAAACGTGTTTTTTACGATGCGTGGTTTAACCGCAGACGAACCAGTTTTTTCTTTGGTTAAATTGTCCAATGTGATTGAACTTTTTATAATCTTTGTCATTTGTATTGAACATGTTTCAAGCTACGTTTTGATTTTTCGTATCATTGGCCGAATTTTTTAGCTTTTCATATTATTAAATGAAAAAATATCACCTATGTTTGGTTTATTTTCTTATTTTCAGACGAGTTCTGTGTCATTTCTTTCATGTATAAAGCGTCTTCATTAAATGTTTCGTAAGCGATTTCAGCTTTGAAACATGTTCACCTATATTTTTTGAAGTATTGACTATATATTGTTACCCAGTTTGCTTGGAAATGGGGTGGAAAATCAGTTTTTAGCAATAAATCATTGAAAGATCGATATTTTTGTTGAAATTATAAAAATATCGATAACTATAGATAATTTTTCATGAAACTAATAATGACATATTGATGTATCGATATATTTTTCAGATTTCAATAACTATATTTTTTGACAATTCTTTCTTGCTTTCAGAATTTAGGGTGTGGGGATTATTGACTCGTATGAGGTATAGGAATGCTGGCTTATTGTTTGTCTCTATGCACTTAAACAAATGCAGTACACACTTGTACATTTGTATGTTCTTACCTGTACATACATATGGGTAAGATAAGATGTTCATAACATGACTAATTGGCTGATGAAATATCGGTGATGTCACAGAACAGAAGCAAACGTCTTTATGTCATTTCTTATCAGTGACTAATAAGGAACAACGTAATTAGATGATGCAATATCATAGGTATATGTATATGTACGTGTACCAAAATCTACTATATAAACTCAAAAAACTGGCTACAAAATTGCCAGTGTTTGCCCAGGTTTTGGCTTCCCCATACATAATTAGAAGTGGCAAAACATCCAAATAGCTATTGGCTACCTTCTTGTTGAGAATACTTTTTTTGACAAGGTATTCCACATAGTTTTTTTTTTTTTTTTAATTTTAGAAGAAAATTGGCAAACTGGGTTTTTTAGCAAAATATTTCTGCACTAGTTTTTTCATTTAAATTCCTATAGTAAAAAAAAAAAAATTATGGTAGTGCACTTTAAGTTTCTCTTTTGGGTTTTTGGTATGTAAATACCTTGAAACTTGAAGTGTTAATTTTTTTTTAGTGAATGGATAGGTAGGTCTATAGAACCAAAGTTGCAAATTGTTTCAGAAATATATTCGAATTTTAATAGGTACCTGCTTGAAAACTTGAATTAAAAATTCAGTTAAACATGATTGAATCTTCAGAAATTTTTTCATACAGCTAGTGATAAAAAATTGGGTGAATGACTTTTACCAAAACTTTAATTTGGTTATAACGAGTGTAGAAGTTAAATCGATTTTCACTGTTGTCTATTGTGAATATTTGATTGGACTGTTTTTTTCTTCTCAACTTAGTTTTCCGATTTTATAGACTCTGTCTAACAGATTTATTGAGTCAAAATTGCTGTAATGGAGAAATTTTGGTCCTAGGATGCATATGAAAATGGTTGTCCACAATAAAGAATGCTCTTCTTAAGCCGGTCCCACACAATGCGTGTATTTGGACAAATGTTATTCGGCGAATATTCGGCCCAAAAATTTGCCTCGCCACTTTGCGGCTCTTACACTACATCACGAATATACAAACTTATTCACGCGCGGCATATGGGAGCCATCTGCAAGCATTCTTGTCATCACTTTAACTCGTGCATTATTTACCGACAACTGCCAGAACCTGGACAAATGTTTGCCAAATATTCGGCAATGCTGAATGTTCGCCGAATATTTGGCAATGCCGAACATTCACATTGGCATTTCTCCCACATGGTGCGCGAATGCAGACAAATCTTGAATGTTTGCTAAATACACGCGTCGTGTGGGACCGGCTTTACTGAATATTTGTATTTTGGAAACCAGTTATCAAATATGTGAAAAATAGTCTACTCTGAATGCAAAAATCTTGTTTAGACGTTATTGAAAAGTTCGTCTTCGAATTTTCACAAAGAAAAGTAGTTCAACTACAAGTGTAGGATGAGCTTGGTAATTTGATAATCTGTATTTTCTGATTGAAAGTAAAACATTTTCACTTTAAAATATGAATTTAATTCGGTAATCCTTGAGATTTGTTTTACCTTGATTGAATTTCAAAATGTATTCTCTTTTAGTAATAAAATACTAATGACTGATTTTATTTTATTTCAGGTAAGACATTTCAAACATCACCTTTTGTTGCGGTTAATGGATCATGCGTAGTTGAATTTCACGCTGTAAGTTAAATTCTTTTCACGTATTACAATAGTTCTTAAAGAGAAGTATCATGAGAAAATTAAATTTTCTGTTTAGAAAATAATATTAAGTTAATTTTATTAATATCTTTACTGTTACCTGTTTATATGAATATTCATCACTGTATTTTATTTCAAATAATCAAAAAATCCTTATAAAAATGATTTATTTGAGTACAAGTTAAAATTTTACTTGGTGATAATGAAATGAAATCCCGCTGTGAGTTTTCAGATTGTATTAAAATAAAACTGCCTGCTCTTAATACGAAAAATGTTTCAAATTACTGCGACGAAGTATTGGGGAAAGCAAATGGTATTGTTTTTCATTCACTGTGGCCATAGAATTCTGGAAACTTTTCACCGAATCCTTTACTCCAATAATTTCATTCAGAAGACACATAAATTTTTAGTCGTATAGTCGAAGAGAGCTGCGCTAAGTCATCGATGAATTTACGTCGAAACGCACAGATAGTTCTAATTTAGGGATGATACAAAAACATCGATGGTTTTCATTTGATGTTCGATTTTTTAACACCAGTGTCGCTGTGGCGATTTTCTTCCTTGTTATACTCGTCGGATATTTGGAACAGTAACTTTGTTTGGTACGGAAAAGATAACAGACTGATTTAGAAAAGTGAGAAACTTGTTTTTTGAAGAGGTAGTTTTATTTTCCAAGGTTGAACTCGAAACGAACTTTATTTTTCAAAAAGTACCGAATGTCCTGCCGAAATTCGGTGCGTAGGCTCTGATGAGTAGTCTTTTCTAAAGATGTGAATATGTGATCATGTTTGTATCAGTATCACATACCCTGTGTGTCTTATCATTTCCTTAGTATCAAAAAAGTGTTCTAATTATTTTATGTGGAGATATCAATAACTAAAACCGTAAGGTTGAACTGAGAACGCACTTTTAACATTACTTTTTGAGAATCTGGTACAGCTTTTTTTTCGCCGTATCGAACACAGCTACTGAACTGCTGATTTTAGTCAACATCCGTAGCTGTACTGGAGACTTTCTCCCGCCATTCGGGCTTATGTTTCTGCTTTGAGGGGCGATCCACCGTGTTAAACGAAGCGATAATTTTATCGTTTATTATTCCTCATTTTTTTGCGACAAAAGTATGACGAGTGTACAAAATTCTTCATAATCTCTTCTCTTTGTTTTCTCTCTCTATATATATATTTTTTTTTTTTTTGCATTTTCTGGACGTTTGATTTCTGTACGTTTGATAAATCGCCGTCTAGACGAGTTTTGCAGACGGCTACACGTACGCAGAAATCCACGATGACGTGGTCTAGACGTGGGGAGTGAAACTTTATCAACAAAACGAGAAACGGGTGTTGTTGGTGGGTCGAGGGTTGCAGGTATGATGAAGAGTAAGAAAACTATGTCGAGGGTGATTTTAAAATTGTCGGATAATAAGTGAAAAAAAAATAGCCTTTATGTCGTGTCGGCGGTTGTGCGTACAAAAACGGATACAGTAGTCGTGTTGCTATTGTCCGCTTGCACAAAAGAACGGAGAACCCTTGGCAATTTTTTGTAACGAGGGCGGCTGCTGCTGCACGATGTGCATTTGTCGAGGTAGGATTATCACGAATAAGCTTCCTTAATCAATTCCTTTGTTTTTTCTGGGACTTCAATGTTGTTATTTTTTGGCAAGTTTTTGTACTTGAATGTATGATTTGCGGTCATTAAGAAATTTTTCTTTTTCGTTTTCTTTATTGGAATAAAATAGATCCCCTATAGGTTATTTTATACACAGTATATAATTATATGAAAGTAATTTAGATCGGCATGGGAGGCATCTAACATTTTAGTTTCAAAATTTATTATGGTATTCGCTTTTAAATTTAATGAAAAGATGTGGGGTTCATTACTGAAATACGACTTACCATAACATCCAGTGTGATCTGTTAGCCTCGTTGCGAATCATAATTCTGAATTATTGTTCAATTTAAATTCATTTTTCTTGATTCTCTAAAAAATTTATTCTTGCACCTTGAGGAGTGGTTGAATGCGTATGTAAAATTTTTTGCGATATTAGACTATTAACTGCTTGGTTTTTCTTTTTCTTTTACTTTTTGAAAATTTTACTTTTGCATCTTGAAGATTGATATACTGAAAAATAGCAAAAAATATTTAAAACAGTTACAGAACTACCAGAGATAAAGGAATTTTTGGATCTGCAATGAAAGGATGGTGCTGGAAATTATTTGTTGTTCGATACGAAGCAAAAATTTCATTGTGAACTCAAATAAAAAAAAGAAAAATAATTTTCTTCTCTTACTTGAGGCCTTATATTTATTCAGTGAAAAGTTGGTTCAGTTAGCAACGTCATTCAGTTTCCACCCTTTCTCGAGAAATTTTAAAAAATTGGCGAAGACTGTTTCCGTGATCGAGTCTTTAATTGAATTTATGAATTTATGTAGATAATATCTTATTTGCTAAATAAATTGAGCTACTGTTGAAAAGTAAATTTCTAAATTAATTAAACTTTATGAAATGTCATTTTAATTAGTTCCTCGTTGATTTGTATGATTCCTCTTGTGTGTAAAAAAAAGTATGAATTAATTGAATTGGAGCAAAAGAAAAGTTTCAGAAGAACGACTACAAAATGCCTGAGCCAAATTTAGAAATAACCTCACGGAGCTTTTCTGCAGATCGAATCCTTGAATAGTTGCCGAATGGCTTGTTTATTTTCGTTTTGTGGCGTGTGAAGAAAAAAACACACTTACTTGCAAGTTGTACTAATGAATTATTGTTCAAAATCATTATAAAAACATCATTTGGCTGACAAAGATGAGATAAAATTATGGAGAAAAAAGAAAATAATGACGTTGACTTGACAAAATGAATTGGTTGAAAATTTCCTGTGAAAATGTGAAATGGAAGTGTGGAAATCCGCGTGATAGTATTGATTCATTAAAATTATTTATATATATATATTCCTTTTACATAAAATAAGAATTCTTGGTAAAGAGCTGTTTGATAATAAACAAGGATAATTTATATGTATACACCTGTATTGCGTCTAACAGACTGTATGGGGGGCTTTGGTCGTGTTTTTGGATATGTCAGCCTGATAGTGAGATAAATTGTATTTTATATATTCGTATATCCTGAATTGTTTTTTAAAAATAGCGATTAGAACTTTTAACAGCGATGTATGAAACAGGAAAGGAAGGGAAAATATTATTAAAATAAATAAGTCGTATTTTTCGGTTCTGTGTACTTTTTAGTCACAGTTTTGAAGTCTCTGTAGAGGCAAATGCGTTTTCTTTTGAATTTGTGTCTGGTCTGAATTTCTTCGTCTCTCACGCATCCAGGTATTCTAGCGAACGTGTCGAAAACTTTGTTGGGGTGAATTTAGTGTCTTGTAGGTGTATTATTAACGTTGTAAAAAAATTGTAGGTAAACTCAACTGTATTGTTGAAAATGTTTCCGTTCGGTCTGGTGGAATGGAGCAGACTTGGTGGAAAACAGTCACTTTTAATACCCTTTTTTCTCTGACGCTTTATTCTTTTACTCATACCTTTCGAACATTAGGTGGTATTTGTCTGCAAAGAATATATTAATCTGGAATTCTTTGAAATTTTTAGAAACTGCTGGGCTGTCTTTTTTTATCTTGCTCTCGCTTTAATGCCTGCTTACGCTTAGGCATATTTTTTTTTTTTTTGTGTGTGTTCTTAACGTATGTATGCACTCCAAGATTTGAATGTTCAGAATTGCTACGGTTATTATTTTATTAATACAAATTTCACATTGATGTATTTGGGCAGTTGGTGGTCTTCGTATTATTATTTCTTCTATTTTTGTCTGTATGTAATGGCGGATAAAGTTAACGTTTTGTCGTTTTTTGTCCGAGGTTGACCCCGCTAGGAATCCCCGTGGAGCGTTCGTTGCTCCATTTGGGTTTTCGAGTATATCATCCTCCCTTTCATCTTTTGTCTTCGCAGCTCTTTTTACTCTTTTTCATTCTGTTTGGTTCTGAATTATTTCGTGGCCTATCACATCCTTTTTTCGCTCTTCGTCGTCCCAGTCTTTCTATGTCTTTTATGTATTTCGTTAAATGGGAATCAGAAAACTGTAATTTGTGAGTAGGTAATAGTTCGGCTTGCATTTATGTGTGAACGACTTGTAGACAAACTTCTCAGTTTAGATCGGTAAAAATATTAATCTTACTTTGGTCCCTGTGGAAGAATGGCAATGGACGCCTTAACCCTTCTTTCTTTCTTACTCATGCTGTGGAAATTTGTAGTAGAAACATTGAAAAGTTAGTTAACCGGAAAATGCTTCGCATCGTAATTTAAATAAGCTATGTTTTACCAAATTAATCGTGTTATCGTTTATTGCCCAAGATGAAAGTGTCGTGTAGTCGTTTATTAGTCGCTTCAAACAACATCCGAGGCCAAGTAAATTAACTATGCAAAAATTGGTAGATTAATGAATTTTTGTAGAAGGACGTATAGGGTTATCCATAGTATTCATTATTCATCTATTAGAAGGCGGTGTTGATGAAAAAAATAGAGCTACTTGTTCATAATCCTGACAGTCTGTATATTCTGAAGGTTCTATGGAGTGTCTTGTCCGAAAAATATAGAATTTTAACATGCTGTTGAAAAAATGTTGATTAAATACTCTTCTTGAGACGGCCGTGATTGATATTTCGAAATAAATCCAAAACCTTGCCTAACATAAATCAGTGTATTCGTCAGATATTGAAAAAAAATCAATTAATTTTCAAATCAAGACAAAATTTTTCTTTTTAAATTTCCAAGATCCACTGTGAAACAGTGGGCTTTATGAAATCTCAGTACTGTCATCTCAACATCTGTTAATAGCCTTAAAAATGGATCAACTTGTATTTTTGACGGCCAAAGTGAATATATTTTCATTTTTCAAGTATAAATCATATTTTTTTCAACTTGCGATATTTTTAGGCTGTGACTTGTTAATAATTTACTTGTATAGTTTTAAGTTTTTTAAGGAGTTCGGAATAGTAACGCCTAATTTAGGGATATAGCATACCAAATCTGAATCAATGTATATTTCTATTACTTATGTATAGTGTGGAACGGGCCGCTGGAGTTTAATTGTGGCAATTTTCTACCCATTGGATCGATTTATAAGCTGGAGAAAACAGGTGACAAAATAGATGAAATTTAGACAATTGTAGTTGAGGAGAATTGTAAGATCAAATATCAAACTATACATATCTGAAAACATGCCAGTAAAACCATTGTAAGTTCTATCTTGCTTGAAAAATTGAAAACAATAATAAAAATAACGATGTAACAGATAAAAGGAATTCAAACTCGATGGTGGTATACCATAGACTTCGAAAGTATAAGCCCATCTTGTATATCATGTGCTTTCTAATTTTTACCGACTGTGAACGAGGAAGTTATATGTTTGGTATATCTATCTCCGAAACTAACGGAATTTCGTTCACTCACCTAATTATCAACGTCTAATGGTGGGACATTTAATGTATGTAATATACTGAAGTCTAGGCCATTTCATTTAACACTATTTGTATATAGAAAGAGTACACGTACATAAGACGTATTTGAATAAATGATTACACCCTTCAATAATATTTGAATCCATTTCATTTACAGCTAACGTTGATTAAACTTGCTAACACGTGATTGCTTAAAACAGCATTAAGGATCTGCTAACCCACAGATATTACAAAAACTGAATCAGGCACATGAATTCTACAATCTTGGTAAACTACTTCATAAACTCTTACTACTATTCACTTAGTTTATGTAAAACTATTTATAATTTTCTAAGAATTTAGACATATTTCAACCAACATGATTTCTTCGGTTGCCAATTAAAAACTGACTGAGGCATGGCTACATAAACCAAAACAAACATGCCTCTAAAAGATAAGCATAAAAAAGATGTCATTTGGGGGAATTGAAGATAAATACTGTTCAGAACAAGTGTCTTACTTTATAGATTTTAATGAAAGTATGCTCAAAACGTACCTGACTATCCGAAGAATATCCTAGGCTATTCACATTTGAAAAAAAAAAAATTAGGAGGGTATAACTGAAGAAAAATAGAATTCAAAGACTGAAAAAATTATTTTCATAAATTTGAGCATATCCACCAATAAATGCTACTCATTCTTATTAACGCAATCTGTTTTTTTTTTTTTTTTTTTTTTTTTTTTTTTTTTTTTTTTTTTTTTTTTTTTTAAAATAAAATTTATTATTTGCTGTGTGTGTGTGTGTGTGCGCGCGCGTGCGTGCGTGTGTATGTGTTGAAAGATTAGAAGTATGTAAAATTGGGCGTCATTTTATATAACGTCCGGATTATTGGGTGTAGCCTGGAAAGCGAAGCCTTTTTCCACAGCTTTTTTTGCAAATATTAGAAATATTACTCCTCCAAAACTACAAAACCTTTTCGAATAAAATTTGCATGCTCGTTCCACATCATTTGCAGGGTGCAACGTCACAAATTTTATGTAAAAATACTTTTTTTTTGTTACATTTTTTTCATAAACTGCAGAATCAATAGGCACCAAACTCATACAGACCTGGACAGCTGGTCCGACATAACTGCATTTTTTTTTAAATTTCAGCCTTATCCTTTTTCTACATTCCCCAAAATCCATGAAAAACCAATTTTCCCACAATTTTTTCTTCTCCAGTTTTCTCAGAATCGACTGAGCAAATAGGCAATAAACTCCCGTCAGACTTGATCCTATTTGAAGACTACCTTTCATGAAAATTTTGGTCATATTTCTTGTAATTTTTTCTAAACCGTGATACAAAATTTTTTCTTTTCCAGTATTTTAAAAAACTACTGAACGAATATGCACCAAAATTCTATGAAACTTGCACACATATGATGACAATGTGTAATGAAAATTTCAGCCAGATTCCTTCTGTATTTCCCTCAAAGTTCTGGAAAAACCACTTTTCCAACAATTTGAAATTTTTTCGGAAATTAATGAACCAATAAACAACAACATATTATCAGACCTGGTCCTGTGATGACTTCCTTTCTTGAAAATTTCAGCCTTATCCGTTTTGCAGTTTCCTTAAAATTTTGAGCACAAATTTTGGGCGATATTTATGTATTTACACAGACTAAAAAATGAAAATTTAAAAATAATATCAATCGTTTTTTTTCTCATGAAACAGATAATGTTCATCATCCTCAACTCATAACCTTTTTGCGAGGTCAATTTTAATACCTTGTTTGACAGCAAATTTGCTAAAAAATTGGGCTACATATTCTCTACATCCACATCATTAGCTCTGGTTAAAACTAATAGAACTTTATCATGTCATGTGATGATGGAATATTTTTTGCTATTGGTAGAATTGATTTCAACAATAATTGAAATGAGGAATTTTATTACTAAAATCCCCAACTTTTGTGAAAGAAAAGGAATAATAGAATAAAATAATTAAACTAGATCTTGAACTTCGTCACTTTGAAATGAATTAAAAAAATTCCTTCATGTTCATGATAAATTGCAATGGAAAAGTTGTTAATATCTGAGAGATTCAATATTACAGAAGCTTTAGACGTGAAATGTTAGCTTTGTTATTCCTAGAATAAAAGTGATTTTGCCATTGAAATGGATTCTCGAGGTAAACTAATATTCATGGGTTTTGTCAAGTGAAGTGTAGTGGGTTTCCATTAGGGAGTAAGCAAGGCTGTCAAAACCCTGACCTAACCTCTAAATAGCAACAAAATGGAAAGTGAAGGTGAATGAATTCATTTCACATACTCAGTTGTATCAATATAGGGACTAAATCTTCAGCCTTTAAAATCCCATCTATGTAGGAAGTATGCTAATTTTCAAAATTTGATGTGATCAAAAACCTCCATTTCTGGAATCAGCAGAGGTTGTGAAGGGTTTGCTGTTGAATATTATGTTTATGTCATGGGTTTGAAACACAGTATGTGGAACAAATAAAGTATTACCCAACTCCATTAAAAAAATGTAAGAAAATCTGAAAATAACTTGAAAATCCACTTTTACTTTTACATAATCCATCCAGATTGGACAAAATCCATTTCTAAACTTTGTTCCATACCAGCATAGATAATAATCACGGTGGAACAAACGTACAGATTGAATTTAGGATAAAGGTTTTTCTAGACCTGGAACTCCGACTGGATCAAAGTTACATATTGTAAGAAAAATAAAGATTAGTGTTTATAGTCTGAAGTCCAAAAACTGTGAAACTATGCAAAACTTCATTATCAGTATTATCCAAACTGGAAATTATAGTGGTTGTTAACCATAAAATGTATCTGGAAATTATAAATTACAAAAAATGAAAATTTTTTCAAATCCAGTTCTGTGAAAGTTCTTACCAAGTTTTTCATTCCAGGCCCAGAAACATTTGTATCCTAAATCCAATTTGTAGGAATGTTCTAATGTGATAACTGTCTATGATGATATGGAACAAAGTTTAGAAATGGATTTTGTCCAATTTGGACATATATGTAAAAGAAAAAATGGATTTTCAAGTTATTTTCAGATTTTTTTACTTTATTTAACAGAATTGGGTAATACTTTATTTGTTTCATGTATGATATTACATACCCATGATATAAACATAATATTCAAAGGAAAACTATGGGCAATCTCTGATAATTCCAGGAATGGAGGTTCTTAATCCCACCAAATTTTGAAAATTAGCATACTTCCGGGCCTGTTTCATCAAATAGATAAGATTTTAAAGGCTGAAGATTTAGTCCTTATATTAGTACAACTAAGTATGTGAAATGAATCCATCTACCTTCACTTTCCATTTTGTTGCTACTTAGAGATTAATGAAAGTATTTCCACTAACTTTGGTACATTGGGGACGAATATCATGTAATACCATGTCATAAAATCCCAGTGAATACATATACTTCTGGGTTAATTACAAAGAGATCAAGAAGGAATGTACTTAATTTTCAAACATATCAAATTTAAACCTAATTTTTTATTCACTGTTTTTCTATGTTCACCTTATTTGCTTTATTCTGTACATATAGGAAAAACATGGAAAAACAGTGGGAGTTCTGGTTAGTGCAGTAGTGGAAAGTGTTTGAAAATGTCAAATCTGACAGTTTGTAAAGTGCCCATTTTATTGTTCTCGATAAACCAAATACAGGGCGAATTAAAGGTAAGGTACAAAATAGCAGGTGCTACAGAGGTATGTGCAGAGCAGCGAACTTATACTGGGAAACCACTTTAGGGTCTCTCACACACAGACACACACACACATATGCGGGCACGCGCGTGAAAAAAGCTGGAGAAAAGAGCTGAGTCCTTATTGCTCCGTCCTTTTACGATCGGGGCATGCCTTATATACTTTGCCAATACCATATCATGAATTTCAGATAATAGTGCAAAAAGTTTCTTAGCGTCTTGAAATGAAAAACGAATCTACTTCCGACTCTGGGTCTCAATATCTCAATATCAGATCAATTTTAATATGTAAATTGTCTTCGAAAACACATAAAAAGTAATAAAATTAAATGATAGTTTTAGGTCATTCGGAAATGATAGGGGAGAAAAAACGGATAATAAAGGACAGTAGGATTCTTACTTTTTTCTATGCTATACATTCGTATTGAAAAGCTATAACGTGACATCAAACCATCCGTTTGTGTCTCTCTCTTATACTGTTTTAATCTCGACTGGTAGAACGCTACTCCCTTGCAAAAATGTTTACTTTCATTTTATGAACTCAATAACGACACGTTCGCTGTAGAAGAAATCGTTTGGCGATTTTATGGTTTGAATTCTTTCTTTTTTCAATTTCGATTTCCTGTGACATTAATTCCATTTTCTACGTTTTTAGGGTGCGGTTTTCTTAAAGCTAGTGGCGTCACGGAAGGAGAACTGAAGAGCGTTAGTTAATAATATTGGAATGCGATAAAAGAGACCCTTGTTTTTGAATGAGGTATTTCTCTCTCTTCTTCGTCAACGTCCGA
Source organism: Ericerus pela (assembly GCA_011428145.1). Classification (NCBI taxonomy): domain Eukaryota; kingdom Metazoa; phylum Arthropoda; class Insecta; order Hemiptera; family Coccidae; genus Ericerus; species Ericerus pela. Next base: position 951,619 of record WOFM01000610.1, read on the forward strand.
TGCTATTTTTTTGCAGCACGTTTACGTTCTTATCTTCAATAGTCTACCTTTTCTACTTTCATACAGGACAACCCTAACAAAATTGAAATTGCGAAGTCATCTAACGTATGAACGAATACCTTGAAGAGCAATAACTAGTTATAAATTGATGAAATTTTAAGTACTGTAAAATTATCACACAAAAATCCTGATAAACGATTTCGTGGCACGCACACGCAGTCGTTGTCACAGTGGCAGCCCTTTCTATCCATCCAAATGATAAGCCAATGGGGAGGGGTAAAGATTACTAATTTTCTAAGTGTTTTATTGTCAACAACAACGTCGAGAATATAGTGGAAAAAAACGAACTTCTTGAAATGAAAGCACGTCAAAAAAAATAAACCAGTTCTTTTCTTTTTTTTTCTTTTTTTTCTTTCTTTTTTTGCTTGAAGATGACATCGTTATACCAGAAAAAAAAACTATAGGTATGTATACGCACAATTATTATATTTTGATCGTAATCAAGACGACATATAAACTAAACAATGAAAATATGTCCGATCCTATTTTGTTTGTAATATGAAATATTAAAGTATTGTCATCGTGTAAGGGTGAATCTTTTGTATCGCGGAAAAAAAATTGAAAAATATAGAAAGAAAATCTGAAGAAGGAAAGAAAAAACGAATAAAAAGGTAGATAAAATTATGAGTACCCTTCTGTGGTATAGAAAGAGGAAAAAACGTGGTACTAATATCCTTTGGAATACCTGATATTTATTGTTAAACGCTCGTATTAATAAAAATGTTTGAATGGTGTGCTACCGTTTTTTATGCTTCTCATCAAGATTAACTCCAGGAATATAATATGAATTTTTTAACAATACCGTCCACCATCATTATCAACGTCATCATCATCGTCATCATCATCATCACCAGAATTCGTCGTACATCGTTGATGGCGACGGTTTTTTCCGTGCGAACAATGTACCATCGAATGGGTTTTTGCCTGTCCTCCTTCGTTCTTTTTTTACTTTCAAATAATCTGCACTTTTCCCTTCAATTTTTCAAATTGAAAGTACACTTGCGTCGATGACCTGTGTTCAGTGTCAAGTATTTGCATGCATAAAAGATCTTTTGGAGTGTTTGTGGACGAATTGTATCAGCTGGCAAGACTGAAAAAGCATTATACTTGTGGAGGCCATGTTTCAAAATTAAATCATGTAGAATGTAGCATTGTTAAACATGACGATTTGAAGAATATAGTTTGAGAGAAGAAGTGTTCAGTTTAGTAAACCTAGGATGAAAGAATTAATTATTAATTATTATTGAAAATAATGCAAACAGAGAAATGAGTTAGCAAACATGATAAAAATGAAATTTATTGCAGAAAAATTGGATATTTGGATATTTTTCAAACGTTTTAAAGTCATTCTTATTTTTTTTTTAGATTTGCTGAAGTATAAATTTTTCTTACTGGTTGTAATGAAATTAAATTTTATCAGTTTATTCTAAAACTCAAAATTCGCTGGGTATTTATGTTATCACACTCTATAAGAAATTAAAATTGTGGTGCGTGATAGAACAAATGAGTAAGGTAAATGTAAAACAATTTGTCATTTACATAGCACCAAAATTCATAAGTAAAATACACAAATAAAATAACAAAATTCACCATTAAGAAATTAATTGTAATAGATTTTTACTCACTAACATTCATATTCATATATCATCACACTAGTAAACTGTCATCCATCTTGTAGGATCTAAGACGACAAAAGTAAATAAACAGAATACAGATGCCACTCTGGAATGTTATTGCATCAGCCGATATAGCTCTTTCACTCGCATATTTATGTCTGTGCTTCTCATATGTACCTGTAAACTTTTAATATTTTGCCAAATTCACTGACACATTATTTCATCAGATAAAATGTACATAGTACCTTCTAAGATCTTCTCGAATCTTCTAAAAGAACTATTTGGACCAAGCTGCATAAATGATGAGAAAATAATCAATCATCTCATTAGTCAATTATGACATCATTTTGCTCTAACCATCTCACACCATCACTTTGTCACCTAATGTATTCATTCGATTGCAAATTCATTGTTAATCTAATTATAAATAAAATGTGAAGTCACTTCATGAAGAACATTTAAATGGTTATTGTAGGTTTCCTGCTGGCCCAGGGATTGGAACTGTCAACTGACAGGAATACCTACCTCAGTTGCCACCACCACCAAAATACAGTAACCATATATACTCAGCCACAGTGCTGGTTGATGGAGACGAGAGTACTCTGCCAATATGTGTCCCCACACTACTCCCCCCTGGTACAGCAGTGCGCAGTATGATTCAATAGAGGCGGATCTACTAATGGAAGGGTAGGTGCGTGTAAGGGAGTGGTGGATTCCCCCCTCCAATACATCCTCGCATCCCACCAGTACACACTACCGCTTCACCACTAGTGCGCTCAACATCATCACATTATGAGGTGGAGAGCAGGTGAACTAGCAGGCTGACGTGTTCTTCAGAGAGATCTCCCAGATCACATCGGTGTCACCAATGTGGGTTTCCTGCCTGCCTGGGGATTAGAACCATCGACCAACAGGAATACCTACCTCAGTCGCCATCACCACCAAAATACGGCAATTGTGTACACTTGGCCATAACGCCGGGTGATGGTGATGAGAGTACTCCGCCAATTTGTGTCGCCATAGTTATCTTTAATAATCATCTCTGGTAACTACTTAAGTTACTCAGTCTTTTATTACCAATAACTGTTAAGGGCTCAGTAGGCAGTTCCGCAACTGTTAGTATAATCTGTACTTTCTTGCATTAGAATTGTTATTGACGTAATTAAATGTTGATTGGAACTTAGTTTAATAGTTTTGACTTTATCAATCAATTGTTGTTAAAGTTGCCGTCACATCAATTTAATGTAATTAGTAAGCATTACCGAGTCCCTCTGCAGTGGAATATGGTCCATTATTTGTAAATTATGAATAACATGAAACCCAACAAGGAATAATCCAAAGGATTGAGATCAGGGGACCTAGGAGGCCATGCTTAAGATATTGTGTCATGGTTATAGGTGGTTATTTTGAACAATTTATTTGAAAATATCAATTTTAGTTATCAGTGATAATTACATTAGGTATCTTGATTTCTTAATTGTTTATTTTGTTATTTTATTCATGTATTTTAAATTTTGGTGCAACATAAATGACAAATCGTGTTACATTTACCTTATATAATATTCATTTTATCACCCACCACAATTTTAATTTCTTATGGTGCGTGATAACATGAGTAACCCTGTATATCTACGTACTTCAATGAAACCTTTCAGTTTTTATATAACTATGAAAACAAGAACTTGAAAAATAGAGGAGATTTTGGGAAATTTTCATAAGAATCCTCTCTTTTTAATGCATTGAAAATGACAGTGCTTATTGGAGTGGTGCCCACCGATTTTCAATGAAGTGTAGCAAGGTGTCCACTCAACTAAACACACCTACCCAAAACTAATTTTTGCCTGATTTTGCGTTTAATCCGCGAGTATGAAAACTAACTTTCATTCTCTCTAATTTTAACCATACTCACCCTACCATAATTCAGATCACCCACTAAACATAAATCCCTTTATGGGTTTCATTATATATTATAATATATTTAATATTGTAGAATCAGTAAAGAAAATCTTAAATGAATAATTTCTTTGGTTTTGGAGAGAAGACAGAATACATTTTTCATCGGAGTTAAAATGGAAATCAGTGAGTTGAAAAAAAGATTTAGGAGTATATGGCAGTGAATTATTGTATTGTTCACTGTAATTGTGTGGTTTTTAAAATTCAGAGAACATTCACAATATTGGAATAAATCATATTTTCCAGTTTTTTTATTTAAATTTTATGCACCAATATGGAACAAATGTGCTTTCCTGCTTTTTTTACAATATAGAACTTTGATCCAGATGCAGTTCCGGGCCCAGAAAAACTTTATCCAAAATTTGATCTGTACTTACGTTGAACTATGATTACTGACTATGATGGTATGGAACAAAGTTTAGAAATGGATTTCGTTTAATCCAGACCAATTACGTAAAATCAAAAATGGATTTTCAATATATTTTCAGATTTTTTCAAACTTCCTCATGTTTTTTCAATGATGTTGAGTAATATTTCATTTGTTCCATATATTATGGTGTTACATACCCATGAGATAAACATAATGTTCAAAGTGCAACCCTGGACAACCTGTGATGATTCCCAAAACGCAGGTTTTCGATCACATCTAGCATATTTCTAGCGTCGTTTCATCATATATACCGGATTTTAAATGCTCAAAATTTGGTCTTTGTATTAGTATAACTAAGTAGGTATTTGAAATGTATTCATCGACTTTTACTTGCCATTTTGTGGTTGCTTGGAGCTTAATATGGCGAACTCTCGAATATTTTGTTTTAATTAATATGAATTTGATTTATTTTCATCAAAAATATTCATTATTAAAATGAGCTGAAAAAACTGGTCACCATTTATTTAAACTTGAATATCTTGAGACTTAATTGAGCTACAGTGAAGTACATGAGATTAGAACCCCTGAATTGTTACACTTACGCATTATCAAATGAATCCTCATTGCGTGGTTTAGTTCATTAGGACCAAAATATCAGCTGAACCTAAAAAATGAAACTTTCCAGTTTATTGTATTCTCTCATTCGAACTTTAATAACTTTATTTCTGAGAAAGCTGCAATAACGTGACTTACGAAAACCTGTAACTCTGGTGACATTAAATATTATCAGATTATCTTTCATTAGCCTGATTTGGTCTATTTTAACCAAAATTACAGTGGCCTATATCAGTTGAAATTCTCTAATTTTATTCACTTTTTACTTAAAAACTAGAGTATCTTTAAGAGCTAATTAAGCTACGTTGATATATATTGAATTAAAATTCGTGAATTATTATGCATTATTAAATGAGCCTTCATTTAGTAGAGTGAAGTCATGATGAGTACGTAGCTGAAGATCAAATATTGGATCAAAGTCTTTTCAAGGTATGAAGCTTCAAATTGATCAGAGTATAGGTACACAGCAAATGCCATATTTCTTATTACTATGGTACAGGTCACAATTTTCATCCGATGGTCATGAAATTTGGAACAAATATTAGTACTAAGCTAACAACTTGACTTTTTTTTCTTTTTTGAGCATCGGCTATGCGGTATTTCCTGTGTCGTTATTTTTATTTCGGCTATAAAATTCTTAATTTTCGACCAATAGCTACGAAATATGCAACACATATTCTTTAAAATCTATTATAATTTGCTACTAATTCTGGTGCGGATTGGCTGGAAGGTGTTTTTAAAAACTTTGTTTAGACTTTGAAAGAGATAATTTTTTTTAATTGCGTAATTTTATGTCAACAGTTACAAAATTCATTGCAGTCATTGCAATTTTGATCTATTAATAACATTTTAATGACTAATTTTTTTTTCTCGAAAACTTACTTCTGAATTGCTGCTGCGCCCCGATTTTTTTTTCTTTTCTATGTCTTCAACTATACTGCGGTAATACATTTTTCCCAACACATTATACAAAATTATGAATTCGTGACCCATGATCAAATTTCGATAGAGGGAGTAAAAATACGATAGCGGAAGCAAAAGTAGTACTTGCGTCCGCTACCAACATTTTTTGCTCCGCCCATTAACCAATCAGGTGCGTTTCACCAACTTCGCGGCAGATCTTTGCGCTCGTGTAGCGAAATATATTATTCTATACATATTTATGCGATAGAGAATTACAAATTTCCCAAATTTCAGAAATGATGAGCATAAAAATCTCAAAAAATTGTTTTCCTCCCTCTATAATGTGAAACTCCATTTTCGTTTATGCTGACTGGAGAGAATGACGGCAAAATTAGTGCCAAAAATAGAATCCATGGGTTTTGTAAGACGTGGTATTTTAGGGGCGTACAAAAAAGACTGCACAGGGCGGCGGAATAGATTACGACGGCCCTGGATGAAGTACGTAATTAATTACTCATCTCCAGGCCGATTAATTGATAAAGTCGGATTTGTTACTTATTTTCACACAAATCTGATTTGTCTCCTCCCTCGAATTGTATTTTCCGTATTTTCGAATCTTCAAAGAAAGAGAATGAAGAGGTGAGTTGTATGTCTTCAGAAGTGGTGAGGAGCCGTGTTAAAAATAAATGTTCAAGGGTTTCCAGGAAAAGTAATTATAGTTTTTCTAAAATCCATTCCAGATATGGGAAGAACGCCGTCTGGAGAAGACGTTCAATTATATAGTATGGAAGGACAAAAAGTCAATTATACTGCATGTTTATTATGGAAGCGCTTTTTATGAGATTATTTTGTCGCTTATCATGTTGAAATGTTTGCGTTTTGTTGAAAAAGTATACGGACTATACCCACATAAGTGCAATTAAAAATTTAAACGATTTGCAGTTACTGCACAGTTGAGGATAAATTGGAAATGATTTTCAAGTATGTTTTCTGTTGAAAATCTACTTATTAATCTTGGTGTCATGGAACGATTTGGAGGTGGAGATGGATACGTTTTTTGTTTCATAAAGCAAGCAAAATTTTGGCACCAATAACTCAAATTCATGTTTATATATGAGCTAATTTTTTGTTACCGTGGTACAGTCTGTAATTTTATCCGATAGTCATGATATTTGAAACGAACATTAGTAGTAAACCAAGAACCTGACCTATTGATTTTATTGAGAATCGGATATAAGGTACTTCCGGTATGGCTATTTTCATTTTTAATTTGAATATAAAATTTTCAAGTTTCGACCAAAAGCTACGAAATTTGAAAAATTTATTTACTATGATTCATTTTAACTTACTATAAATTTTGGTGTGGATCAGCCGTACGGTACTTACCTTATGACTATTTTCGTTCTTGTTTTAGCCAAAAATTTTTAAACTTTCGACCAATAGCTACGGAATTTGAAACAAACATTAATTATGATCTTTTATAAATTGCTATAAATTTTGGTGCGGATCGGTCGTACGGTACATCCGTATATCCGGCAACGCGATTTTCGTTTTCATTTTGGCTATAAAATGCCTAATTTTAGACCAATAGGAACATAATTCGGAACAAATATTTATTACGATCTATTAATATCTTTTTAGTGACTACTTAATTTTATAATTTTCGAAAACCTACTTTTTCCAACGGAGCTGCTACTGCGTTAGGATTTTTTGTGTATTTAATTTTTATTTTGTTAAATAAAGGTACACATTTCATTTTTCATACAAAGGTAACACTGCTAAAATCTAGTTTTTCATATTAGGGTAAAACTGCTAAATTTGTTGAGTGGGGGAAACACCGAATTTGGTTTTGTGTTAGTATGCGTGTGTTGAATTATGAATACAGTTAAATACACACGCACACTAACAAAACAGTCATGTTTTTTTCATTTTTTGTTGCATATGACATCATCTTTTTACCATGTACCTCAGGTTAAACATTTCCATTGTTAAAATCGTCAAGATCTTTCATGCAGATGCTAGGGAATCAATTTAGGTGGTTCATTTTTGCGAGAAATACTCCATCCACAGTAAAATGCATTATAAAATTATTTTGTGTTTTGTTACAACACAATCAAAAAAGAAGAAATATGAAATATATACATGTTGAATTGATCATTCTTGCGTTTCGTTCAGTTTTCGTTCTGAATTTAAACTACCCTCATTATGCACTTGATTTTTATTAATTTTAATTATACTTTTTTATCACCTATCAAAATCATTCCACTTAGTTATGCTCGTCCTATGGCATGTATAAATTACAACACACACATTTGATCAAGTCTTTTAACTTATTCTATTAGGGATAATAAATGGTGACGTTGGTGTTCATCTTGTCGACGATATTGTTTGGCATCAACATAAAGGTGTGTTGATGTAGGCGATTTTTCATCTCGTCTTTCTCAGATTCTCGAAAATAATAACTTATCTAAGTTGTTGTATTTTTCTGTAGCACTGTAGGAGACATTTGGTCTCCGCTTATGATAATCATATAATATGGTTAGATTCTGAGCCATCTTTATGTATATCTTTGCCCCTCTGGGCAACAAAAAGTTTTGCGTTCTTCGACAGTTGCGCCCTTAGAAATTTCCTGGTTACCTCTCACCCTTGACAGTGAAAACAGCTATTTGAAAAAATATAGTGTTCGGAAAATTCTTATAGTGTGGTTCATTAGCCTTGTTTGTCAAGAATGAACATGAAACTATTGGGGCATATCTTTTACCATTCATTTGAAAAATCTATAAAAATTAATTTTAATTTGCAAGTCAAGTATAAGCTGATATATTTTCATTTTGCGTCACACACCATTCGATTGGACAAATGTTCCTTTTTCCAACAGTCCGCCAATTATCTTGGATACGTGATCAATCAAGAAGGCATTAAACCAGATTCACACCGTGCAGAGGCTATGTACCAATTTAAAGAGCCTTGAAACAAACATAAGGTCCAGAGCTTCCTCAGTGTGATGAACTATTATCATGCTCATATTTTGAGATCTGCCGACATCGCAGCTCATCTCCATAACCTATCCAAATCGACTGTACCGTTCAAATGGGAAGAAGTGGAGCAATTTGCATTTCAAAGGCTCAAAAATGAGATTGCACAATGTGTGATGCAGGCCCATCCCAATTGGACCAAGAAATTTGTGGTCATCACAGATGCCTCGGACGTGGCTGTTTCTGGTATGGTCCTACAATATGAAGAATGTTCTGTTGAAGAAGACAGGACAACCAAAACCGAACTAGTCCCCAAGGTTATTGCGATGGTCAGCCGATTAATAAAAAGTGCTGAACACAGTTATTTTCCTTATGAAAAGGAACTACTCGCAATTGAGTTCACTTTCAAGAAATGCGAGTACCTGTTAGTTGACCACAACATTGAGATACACACAGCTCATAAGGCTCTCCAGCATCTCCAACATCAAGATGCTTCACCCAGGGTTGCTAGGTGGAGAGAATACCTGAGTATGTACAACATTGCAGCTATCAAACATATTCCTGGCAAAGAAAACATCGCAGCCGACGCACTGAGAAAATTTACTTGTGTTTTAGATCTTGTCGACCACCAACCCTCCAAATTAATGACGATTGTCATGCTGACAAACATCTATGGGCAAATTACCATGGACAAAATGATGGGTGGAATACAGGAGATGTAAGAAAATGATCCCAAAATCCAGAGACTCATATAGTCCAAATCTCTGAGGATTGAAATTGAAAAAAACATAGTGTTCTGGAAAAACAGGGATAACATCTCCCACATGCTGGCGCCAAAAGTAATTCGCCATATGCTCATGAAATACTTTGATGAGCAATATCAACACCCAGGGTTGGACATCGTTCATAGACATTTTCATTGACAGTACTGCAAAGAAGATGTCAAGAAGTACTATGACAGATGCCTCGAATGCCAACAGGCAAAAAATGCAAACAACACCCTCACGAGTGGATTCAATTTGGTTGTTGTGGAAAACGACAGAGATTTCGTGGCCATTGATATATTCAGCCCTTTGCTGCAAGGGAGGAATAGTGTATCTAAGATAACTGTGATAATGAAGGTATTTACCAAACTTACCCACCTTTATCCCATAAAGATTGCATCAACCAATGCGTGCATTGGCGCCATGGAAAAATTTATTGCTGAATATGACCCAATTTGGAGCATACTATAGGAAAATGGCCCCCAATTCAGTTTGAAATTCTGGACCAGCCACTGGACAAAAAAATATATTTAACCACGGTTCACCTCGATCTACACTCCATTGTCCAATCCTTTCAAAACACAGATGAAAATGATTGGTGATTGCCTCCAGGTATTTTCCCTGATGCAACATTCGAGGTAGTCCATGTTCATCTCTCAAATTACACATTGCCTAAACTACGTTGAGTAAGGAACCACCAAATTCACACTCATTACGTTAATGAAAGGTGGCAATCCAATCCCAATGTGGAATGACAAATACCTACAGGTTCTGAATCAAGCTCGCGCAAACTCCAAACGATCATCGAAAAACGCAGAGCCAATCACATTGAGGATGCCCAGATATGATCATTGGAACCATGGCAACAAGTTTTTGTCAAAAACTTCAACCAGTCCAACAAGCAACAAGGTATTGTAGCAAAGTTGAACTTCAAGTGGATAGGCCCATATACCGTCTTTGGGGAAACTGGAAATGACACCTACAAAGTGGAGGACAAATATGGGAATGTAATCAAAAGAAACACCCGCCATATCAAATTAGTTTGCTCCCACCAACCTAGGTCCAAATCCAAACAATCAACCAACCCAGCTTCAGGTGAGACAAGCGCTCCACATGAAAAAGACAAGATTATCAAAAAGAAGGATGCAAAGATGAACCAAAACACCGATGTATCAAAAAACACAGCCATGAGACCACAGACCTGCAACGTGACGAGAAAAATAAACGAACAACGTCATTTGTAACTGAAAAGCATACTCAATAAGTAATCTCGGTGTTTAGTGCATTAAAAATATTAAAATTAAACAACCATAAGATTGAAACTTTTGCATTTTTGTAGTATGGCGGTGCATTTTAAAAAAAGTGATCCAAATCGTGTATCGAGCGTATAATTGTGTCCATCTGTGTTAAATAGTGTTATTACAAATCCCGAACCAAGATGGCTGCCAAAGATTCAAAAATTATCAACTTGACCCGATGCAACGGGGCAGTGTAAAATGGACGGTGATTGGAAATACATCACACGACCTCGAAGTAATTAACCAAACCCTCGATTTGTGTCGTGTGATTCTCCGCAATTAAGTAGAATTGGGATATGTTCGACCCTGGCAATTGAAAACGTGTTGGAGAATTTAACCACAGCACAAATTGATGTGCAATATGTAAGGCAGACCATCAAGGGAACAGAAATAGCCTGCAAGCACATAATTGAGGAGTGTAATATGATCCCTGAGTTCCTCCCTAAGTTGGATGACAAATATTTCACTACCCAACAAGAAGAGGAATGGGAAATCCGTCAATTGGGCGCCAGGCTAGTGCGGGATGTGAGGCACTCGCTGATAAAAGAACAGCTGGAGCAGACATCGCCACCTGAAGCAATTCCCAAAAAAGATGCAGACCCCACTGGCCTGATAGAAAGGTAACATGGGCAGACAAGATGGAGCAGGACCAACAAGTTGCCGCCCTGAAAATGGAACAGCCAGTCAGATCCATGACAGGAGAGGAACCCGAAACTGTGCCAACCCCTCCCTCTTTCCCTAAAAGGACGACAAAGAGTGAGCTCCGGGCAATCCTCCCTGATACATTTATCATCCATGTCAGGTTTCTCAATGGAGGGTTTGCCCAAACTGGGACACTTGTTCACATGGATTGGGCCCTTGACCACTCCATTGTGAGCCCTAAGATCGCCGGAGACCTACCTGTTTTAAAAGCCCCAGTCATGACGGGCAACTTTCATTTGGGAAAATCCGCCTCTCCCCCAGCAATGAAACAGTCAACGCTACACCTCAATTTCCAAAATAATTGGACACCTTTGTGGAGGAGAGGTGCTATGTGATCCGGAACAAACTGTATGACACAAATTGTCTCATCTTGGGCCACTCGTTGATGCGTCAATGTTTCCGGTCAGCCACCCACACATCTAGACCGAAGCAGAGGGACCTGATTTTTGTCAATGATAACAGGACAATGGCCGCGGCTTTTACAAAAGGAAAAGGGGCCTCTATTAATCAAGGAGAGCCAAAATGAAGTTTGTTTGCCTTGTTCCCTTTTTTTAATTTTAATGAAGTGTTCCTTTTTAATTTTTACAATGTGTTTTCATTTTGAAAAAAATAAAAAATAAATAAATAAATAATAAGTTTTTCTTCTTTATATTATTTTATGCGTCAATTTTTTTTGTCGCAGCTTAATTTTTTTTTGTTGCACGTAGTTATGGCTTTACCAATTTTTATTTTTTTTGTTTTTTTCCTAATTTTTTTTTGTCATGTCGTTTTCACCATCCCTCTGGGGGCAACCAAGGGTGAGTGCTTGAAATTTTTTTTTTTTTTTTTTTTTTTTTTTTTTTAATATATTTGTTTGTGAATTTGTTTATTGTTTTTTTTAATATTCCCTTCTTCCTTCACCAAATGTTTCCATATGTCCCATCCGCAAAATTTTTTTGGGGGGGGGTTAATGAGATGCCTAACTTTTTTTTCCTATATTTGAAATTTGTTCTCCCCTTAATCGTCACCTCCTGTTTTTTTTTGATATTTCTTTCCACAGTTACACAATTGGCAAAATATCTTTGTTGAATTTATGTATACGAATTTCTGAATTTGCCATTTTATTTTTATATTCTCTCACGGTTACGGCTCGTCTACACACCTAAACTTGTTTTCATTATTCATCCGTATTTGTCCATACATCTTTGTTCGCCACTTAGCCTAGCCGTGAAATACGTACTCCATTGTGTAGCCTAGATGCGAGCATTCTTGTTTTGGCTTGCCTATACTTTGTGGCCTGTGCAGTTGCTCGTCTGCCAGACTGAAAAAATGTTACAATTTAAAAACTGCAGCGGCCGAGACTATAATCTTTTTTCTTACAAGCGATTGGATGTTAAAATATATGGTGTGATTCTGTACGAGACAACAACGATTGGTGGAGTGATTCTGGGGGTTCTCATTTTGTACCTAGGTGCGATTCATAGGCTAGTAGTTAGTTGAATTTTAGCAGTCGGATCGTGCCGTATAAGGGTTTTTTCTATTCTACTAATTTTCACTCAAAATTAAAACTTGCTTGTTGGCATGCTTGCTGCTACATTTAATGTTATAAACTATCATCGCAAATTGTGGTGTAAAATTTTCCTTGTTCTCAAGGTTTCAGGCCTAGTTGTGGAAAATACGAAAATTTTGATTTTAATACTGTTTGAAATATTTTGGCCACAAAGGAATCCAATTTGTAAGCCCATTTAGTATTATTTTGCAAATTTGGTAATACAAGTTGGTCACTTTGACCAACTACAAATTTTGGCAAAATCAAAATTTGAAATTAATCACCAAGGGGTGCAGAACCCACGTTTCCCAGGTGATTCTACATATATAACCAAATTGAGCAGTAGGAGCAAGTGTTTGAATTTGCTGTCAGCGAGGCTTTTAAGCTGGATCAACAAAGGGCGATTCCAGAATCACACCTGCCAGACATCGCATTGTTTCCAGGCTGCTGCGAAGCTGTGGATCTCTGATCTGTAATATATGGTTTTTCATTTATTTGTTCTTTACTTGTTTATTTTCTGGGAATTGAAATTGACATAATATGATAGCCTAACTAACTAGGCATATGGTGGAAGGGGGTTGATTGGTTTCACTGGTGATTCGGGTGTCTTGTTGGTTGTGGTGATTCTCCTTTTTCTTCCAAATTGTATTTTTCCTACACTTGGCCATGCAGTTTTTTTTACCTTTTTACTTTGCCTATCTGTTGGCTTCGTTTTGTTTGGTTGTGTGAATTTTCGGATGTCACAATGTTTTTGTGTCTTATATGTTTAATTACGATAGCTCTCACTTGAAATCAAATCATTGATATATCCTGTTCTCGAACTTTTTCTCTATTTTGTTTTAAATACTGTCCCAAGTGATAACTACACCAACAAATGTAGAAAATTTGAGGAAACTGTGTAAGTTAACTAAAAAATAAAAGCTTATAAAAAACGCGTTTTGAAAAGATAAGCTTTTATTTATGTTTTTTTGGCTTTAGCTTCATGCGAAATAAATATTATTTCGTTGCGGAAGGTTGGCTGCAGTATTGGTATATTTTAAAATCGCAGTAGTGAGAAAAATAAAAGGTTATAACAAATATAATTGATTAGCTTTAGTAAGATTTCATAACTTCAAAATCAACTTTTCTCATAGAATATGAAAATGATGGCTGCTGGATCGAGCGTTTAATTCAAGTAGCGCAGAGTAAACCTGCAATTCATGATGTCTGTATATCCCAGCACTCGGATCGAATTTTAGTTATTCATCTCTTTATAGAGGTTGGCGAAGTAATGATTCCTCAGTTGCAGAAGTTGACTACTTAGGAGAAATCTTTGAAAGATATAAAATTTTTATTATGAAAAAGTTCCCCTTTGAATTAATGATGTAAAATAATACACATACCACTTTTATTACACTAATGGAGTTCGTTGTGTAGTTATGAAAATAATGATGCATAAAAAGGTGGAAACTTACAAAATATGCATATGTGCATACAGTAATGATCATATTAGCTTTAAACTTTTATTTTTTCGTAGTTTATTTTACAATTCGACTCACAGTAACCTCCAAGATTTTCAAATATCTTTGTATTTCTTACTTTCCAAAATTCGTGGGATGGTAGGGGTGTTGGCCGGTATTTCGAATGTGTATAATATTTTTGTAAATCAATTTATCTCATCCCCCATCTGTTCAAATATTTTCAGTAATTCTTATAAGAAAATTATAAAATTGGTTGAATTGTTTGTAAACGTGCATCATCAAATCTTTTAGCTGAGTTTAGTGAAATTCCGTATCCTATGACGTTAGTTTTAAAATACTCGTTTTCATCAATTTTTGTAATATGTAGTTATTTGTGATACAAGTGTATAAAGTAGTTGGTGTTAATACAAGTGTGATTTTTACTACACGAGCTATCTACACGCCTGTCATACATTATTTTTTACACCGCCCCCCTGAAAAAAATGGAAAAAAAATTGGTGAGTGAAGTGTGAAATATGTATGAAGAGAAACATGTAAAGTAACACATGCACACAAGATGGCGCATAAAGTAAAAAACAATGCATAAATAATTTGCATTATGGATTGTTTTAAAATTGTCCGCTTTATGTGCCATCAAGGTGCACATGATCATCTACTTTATCGACAGATGCTACGAAAAATGTCTTTACTTTATACATTGCCTTGGGTCCATGCATCATTTTATACACTGGTACTAATTACTTACTACTAAACATAGCTTAACATCGTCATTTAAATTAATTTTTTTTGTAAAAGTTTCTCTGCTATGGGGAATCAAATCTCACATATTTACGCTTGCAAGCCAGCACCATAGCCAATAAACTATGAGGTTTTGTTGAAAGATAGGGGATAGTTTACACTAATATGTTTCTCGTTTGCAAAAATATTCATTTATCTCAATTTTGTTTTGTTTTTTAGAGGGAGGAAGTGTTGCAAAAAATGGTGTGTGACACACTTGGGTATAGTAGGTAATTGATACTTGTGTGATTTGCATCACTCACCTTTGGCTCATGTTGCAAAAATCCTACTCAAATCAAAATCACCTACTTTATACACTTGTATCTAAAATAACTATTATATAATACATGATGAGAAAGGCAATGTTTACACTGATATTTTGTGAGTGAAAAGCGGGTTTTATCATAGATGAATGCAATTTTGATGTAAATGAACACACCTACATGTAAAAATGTGAAGCATCTTTTTACATAGAAGCATGTTCACTTTTCATTGAGGTTAAGGTTACACTCTCTGAACGAAACTTTAAATCTGGCACAATGTGGAGGTTGATATTTTGTTCCATTTTTTATAATTTTTGTAAAAGACTCATTATTATAATGCAATTTTAATGTCTTGTAGCTTTCTGATCATCAATTATACAAAATATTTTCTTCAACAAGATTCAGAAGTGTGTTTACATGTCTCAGGAATGGCTCACTCGCTGCCCTCATTTCGTAAACTTCCTTTGCATGTAAATGCTCATTTTTGAACCTTGGTGGGTAATTTGCTATTACTTAGAATACTGGTATTTTTAAAGGGAAACATCATTTTTCTTGTTCTTTACTATTTGAATAAACGACTTTTCCTTCATGGCTAATTCTCAAGTTTACGTTAAATGAAACTGAAACAGTTCCATTTTTATTTTTTCATTTTTGGTTTGGAGTACATATTGTAAATGATAAAATTCGATTCTATTTTTAATTTTTATTCGCCGACATATCATCATGCTTATTTTAATTAATTCATTTTAACGTTTACGTGTCGATATCTGCAGAACCTGTTTCCTTAACCGAATCGCCATTTAAACTGCCTTACCTACCGCTGAGAAAAATCTTAAAGTCATTTAAAAGAAGAAGACGAACTGTTCATAATACGAGTCACACATTGTTAATAAACTTGAAAGCGTGAAAAAAAGCGACGTAGCAAAAAAAAAAAAAATTAAGCTGGCACTCTTCAAAAGATCCAACCTTTTTTTCCTCCTCAGCTTGAGCCAGTGAAAATACTACTTTTGCTTTTCACTCCTTTAAGTGAAAAGGGAACTAAGAAGAGGCGAATCCTAAACAGAAAAAGTTATTTTTATTCAAAAGGGATTATCTTGGCGTATAACTGCGTTTGAAGGTTATCAGTTTACCCCATCTTACAATAATATTCAACCAGAAGATGAAAATGAAAGAAAAAGAAAAGAAAAAAGAAGGATTAGGATAACTAGTTTTTCTGGGTATTACTGTGTGCCAGGTTGTTTGCATCCTTTTTCCCCTATTTTTTTTTTTTTTTTCAATTTCTTCTAATCCTTTTCGTCGTTGCCCCAAATTTCACGAGTGAGCCGAACGTAGGTCATTCATACCTATTCGATGTAGAGAAATTCGCATCGTTACGGACTCATTTTCTTTAGACGCCTTTTGAAGAGTGGAGCATTCGGCTGAAGAAGAATAAGAGAAAAAAATGATACCGTTTTTCTTAGCCCGAGCGTGAAAAGAATCAGCTAACGAGCACATCAGCAATCGTCAGCAATAATAATGGGACAAACATTTGACGATGAACAGACAGGTTCATTAGGGGGTGCGAAACCGGAAGAATTTACAACCTACCATTTTGTTCATCCTTTCTACTTCTTTTTTATTTTGTGTCTTCTTTGCAAGAACGCGTTGAATTCGTGTTTGCCGAGCCAATGCACCGGACCACCTCATTAACCAGTATTCAAATTGTGTTAAATGTTCTAGCAAAAGACGAAAAAAATACGTGAATTAGAGGGTTCTGAGTTAAGTCGTTGGATTAAGAATTCTGAACGAAAAAAATTACCGAGGAAGTAAATCGTTGGGGGATGGCGTTGCCGCTGCACATATGATTGTAAGAAAAACCGTTGGTACCCGATTGACAAATTATTGTTCTACGAAAATTCTCAGATTGAATCCTAGATTTTCGGATTATTTTCGTATATTTGTTTTTATAACAATTTGTTACAGATTTTATGTTCAGATTCGTAATTTTAGAGCTTATTTCTGTTTTGGATAATAAATGATAATGAAGTCAAGTATAGTTTTCCAATTTTTGGGCTTCAGACTTTATACCTTAATATGAAAAAAACATGCTTTTCTACTTTTTCCCTTTATGATGTATAACTTTGAGGCAGGTGCAGTTCCGGGCCCAGAAAAACCTTTATCCAAAATCTAATCTGTACTTATGTTCTTCTATGATTACTATGTATGTTGGTATGGAAGAAAGTTTAGTAATGGATTTTGTCTAATCTGAACGGATTATATGAGCAAAAATTGATTTTTAAAATATTTTCGGATTTTTTCAGACTCTCATGTTTTTTTAGTGTTGTTGAGTAAATTGGTACTTCGTTTGTGTCATATATATTGTTTCATACCTGCAAGATAAATATAATGTTCAAAGGTAACCCTGGACAAGCTCTCATGATACCGGAAATGCAGGTTTTTGATCAATTCAGATTTTTAAAATTCATGTATTTCCGGGTCTGTTTCATCATTTAAATTGGATTTTAAAGGCTGAAAATTTGTTCTTTATATTAGTATGACTAAGTATGCGGAATGTATTCATCTACCTTTAATTGTTATTTTGTGGCTTCTAGGATATTAAAGAATTGATGATGTTTCTGTTGGAGAAAATATATGTTGGAAACAAGAATTACAACATCATTTGAACGCAGTTATCTTGGTGGTTACCATATGTTTTATGTTTAATGGTTACTGTGTTCGATTTTTCCACGTGCTACCCGTTGGCATCCTTGAATTTCTGTACATAATTAAAGTTGAAAATGAGAATCCCTTTAGAACCGTAGGTTTATCCTACTTAAAGAAATTGTTATCAGCTATGAATGAAATTATGTTGTATGACATTAATGCTAAACCTAGATTTTTCTTTTAAGATTTAATTAGGTTATCAGATTAGTCATCAAATGGGGAATTTTTTTCTGTCCTCTCAAAATTATGGCAATTACTGCCTTTTCCTCTTAATGATTTTATCGTTTTTCACTGGAGAATGACAATTAGCAATAAGTAAAATTCTTCTGTATGTAATATAATTTTTCCCTCAGTTCTTTTTGTAACGTATATGTTCGTTCATTTTAATTATAGGTTACATGTAAATATTTCCATGTTTGTTGACAAATATCCCTGTAAATTATTTACTGTTATTCTTTCTCCACATTCCTTAAAACGTGAATACGTTTTCTAACGAGATATTCAGTGACCTAAATACACTGGTTCCTCAAATATACTCGAAAATACGAATCCCTGTAGTCAGCAAATCCCTACTTCATTTACACACTAACCATAGTGTAAAAACGTATCCCTAAAAGAGTATATAAATTGTTGTTTTGAACAGAATTATTGTAATTTGTTTTAATCTCTTTAAGAATACATTATTTTAGTCTCCCTTAGAATTCTATACTTTGTGTTAGTTTCTGTTTGAGTACCATAAAATATTTTATTGAGACTCTGTTCTCAAATTATTAACTGTACTTGTGAACATATAAAATATCATTTTTATTTATTTGTATTAAAATACTTGTGTTTTCTATTTAATTTAAAGTCTGAATCCAGGAACAATTAAGGTCCACCATCAGAGTGTGGATAGTAAAATTAATACTTAGAGATTTTAATATTAATTATAATAATTTCCTGTAAGGTGTAACACATAAGGAGTTTAACCAGGTACACTTATATCACTTTTATGCTGTTACATCCGTATAAATTTATTTTTCTCTTCTCTCCCCTATGCATCATTTAAGCCACCATTATTGGCATCATTACCTGCACAAAGTAAATGTTTAGAAAAACTTTGAATAATGGTACAATGTGTACCCAATGCTGTGGCGAGAGCATTACATCTTAAATTTTACCTTAAATTTACCCACCTTTTCAATGATCCTATGCTTTTAATATTAGAAATATTTAACCTGAGGTACATAGTAAAAAGATGATGTCATGTGCAATGAAAATTTAAAATGTAAAAAAAATGGAAGTACTGATGTGTGTGTGTGTGTGTGTGTTTGATTTTAGTATCTTGGTCAGACACATACCTGACTCCTCACCAGCTTTAGTCGTACTAAAAACGTTGGTCTGACACACACAAGATCCAACCAACGTTTTAACTGTTTTTTAGATTCAGGGGGTTATATTTGCGTTGAAAAAGTTGGAAAATGTTAGTCTTGTAAAAAGTCCTAGCATACTTATAGCCCACCCATCAAATGCTACACCCCATGTGTGAAATTTTATTTTGGAATTGACAATTGTACTATGTTGATCGGACTTCTGTGTGTGATGTTGGTTAGACTTGAATCTGCTGGTATGCTAGTCAGACCTTTTAAAATCAACGTTGCCACAGTTTTGGTTTGATTTTTTTTTCAATTTTTCGTTGTTATCTTGATGTGACAGCTGCAAATAATAATAATACTAGATAATAAAGGAAAAAAAAAAACATTTTCTAGTTGACGTTGACAAGAGATTTTTTTTAGTCAGTACTTGTCTGTCTTACAATAAATGCAAATGATATTAAAAAAAAAAAAAAAAAAAAAAAACATTTTCAAGTCAACAGTAAAATGAGAATTAACCTTGAAATTTACCAATTTTTGTGTAAAATTTAATAAAAAAAAAAAAAATGATATTGATGTATGGGATAAACTGTGTAGCATTTTTTACTAGGTACGTATGTTATAGTAACGTGGATCTAAGGTATGGTCAATATAGCAGGCATTTTATTTCAAAAACATGGTCTTACAAAATGAGCTACTTGACCTAGCAAGCTACCTATATTTTCTGAAGATCCAAACCAAGATAAAAACTTCACGTAAAGTTCTAGAAATATCTGTTTGGCACTTAGACGACACTTTGTTAGGCCCACATGGAAATAAGTGAGAAATTGAAAATGTGGACTTTTTTCATCTGTTTGTTTAAAAAAGTAGTACGCCTATGCATCAGTTATTAAGAAAACCCCTGAATTGGAATATGTATAAAAGTAACAGAAGTTGTAGAGAGTGTCAGGAAAATTTTAAGGTTGGGGGGTGCGATGGTTTGAAAGGATTAAAAGTTAATGAAATAATGATCGAAATCCTTCTCAAACTTGATTTAAGGAGTGACTAGGAAAGAAAACTACTTATCAAAAAGAACTGAGGAAATAATGAAAAAAACTCTAGAGCAGCAAGCTTCGCTGGAAAAAGTAGGTTTCTGAGAAAAAAATTATGAATTTTGATAGTTAAAATAATTGTTTTAAAGCTTATAATGCGTAAATGGTATGTTATGATTAAATGAAATTTGTCAACTGTTGACGAAATATTAGACATTGTGAAATTTAGAAGAATTATTTCTTGATTTGAAAAAATCGGATCTTGGGGGAGCTCTACCGGAAATATTGTCAAACCAAAACTGATAGCCAGTAGTGGAAGTTATGGGGGTATGGGGTTAAACCCCCCTAAAATTTTTTTAAACAGCAATTTTGTACACTAATAAATTTTTTTCAAGTTTGTAGTTTTTAGCAGTCGAAAATCTCCTATTAAATTTGGTCTGACTTTCGCAATAGGGAATGGGACTTAAATAGTTATTCGTTTCATGATCTCCAGATTCCAAAAATACCCATCTCGCATTTTCATATTTCTTTATTTATTTTATTTAATTTTTTTTTCCAGCCTATATTTTTTTGGGAAACAAAAACAGACGAACGGCTGAACCAATAGGGCTGAAGTTTGCACCAGAGGTCAGTTTCAGTGTGAGAAAGGTCTGATAGAAATTTTGAGTCGATTTGTTAAGCGTTTTCGGAGATATTGGCCAAAATATAGCTAAAATGAGCAGGTTTTTAAGGTTCATTATACCACACCCCTGTGCCACAAATCAAAAACCTGCTTTTCTAGCAAGGTATGCTACGCTAATATTTAAAAAAAATTTTTTTCATTGAAAAAAAAACAATTCTAACGCAGCATGCTCCACTCGAAAAGCAGGTTTTCAATTTGTGGCACAGGGGTGTTGTGTAATGAACCCTAAAAACCTGCTACGAATTCATACTTTAGGATTTTGTAAAAATAATGTTTTCATTTGGCCAATTTCCTCGAACTGCTAAACCAATTGGCTCCAAATTTTTATCAGACCTTTCTCACACTGAAACTGACCTCTGATGCAAATTTCAGTCTTATTGGTTCAGCCATTCATCTGTTTTTGTTTCCCAAAAAAATATAGGCCAAAATAAAAAAAAATTTAATAAAATAAATAAAGAAATATGAAAATGCGAGATGGGTATTTTTGGAATCTGGAGATCATGAAACGAATAACTTTGTAAGTCCCATTCCATATTTTGAAAGGCAGACCAAATTTAATAGGAGTTTTCAACTTTGTCGAAAACCTGCTATAAAGGTGGGGGTCAAGCTTTCCCTAAACCACAAACTTTATATAAAATGTAAAATAATGCAAAAAAACCTCTGAACATAAATTCCTACACTTGAAAGAACTACTATTAAGCAAAAAAATCTACCCTTGAAGTTTTAGCTCTAAACCAACTCTGTTTAAACTCAGTTCTTAGTTCTAGTCCATGGATTTATTTCAGTGTCAGTTCTGTGAAGTGGTAGAGAAATTGTTTGATAGAGAAGAAAAGTTGAAATATAAAAAGCATGTAATACACATATGACTACATCTTTAGAGGAGAATATTTCATCAAAACTTATTCACCAATTTGGGTTAAAATTTCAAGAAACTGGACATTATTTGAGAAGTTTTTTTTTTTTTTTTTTGGAGATTTCCAGTTCTGGATAGAGAAATTGAATAGCCTCTTCAAATAAATTGTGTCAAACTTCACAGAAATTAATACCTGGGTCAAAATAACAAACCACCATATTGGATAAAACATTTAAACTTTGCTGGACGCTGAGTTGACACTGTTGGTGAAGGATATGTAGGTATTTGTTTTTGTTTTTTTGTTTTTCTCAAACAAATTGAAAGATGAAGCTTTTGGTTGATTAGTTTGAGAATAGGAAAAATTGTGCATCAATATGGTGTTTAACTTATCATAGTGGTTGACATTTTTGGGCCTCAGTGTCTGGCTCAATTAGGATGCTTGGGATGTTGAGAACAAATAATATGGTGACTACTCTTTCTTGATTATTTTTGGAAGTATCACATTTAGTTAGAAACAAAATTGATCTAGTTTTGCAATCTTGGTCAGTGTCTTGTAAATTGACAAATTCAGAGTGGTTCCCTTGAATAATAATTTCCTAATTTTAAAAATTACAAATAGATAGTTTTTTAACATGCATTTATAAAGATTTTTTTTTGGGTCTTACTAAGGCTGTTAGGTGTCAAGTTCCAACTAAGATACTATAATCACGTGTGTGTGTGTGTGCATGCGCGCGTGTGTGCGCACACACACACACTTGATAGTATTTATGATTCAACTGATGCATATCAAGTTATAATGAGTCATAGTGAATATATATTTCAAATTTTTAGCTATTGGTCAAAAATTGGAAAATTTGTAGCCAAAACAAAAACAAAAATAGCAATACCAGAAGTACCGCTTGGCCAATCCTCAATAAAATCAATAGGTCAGGTTCTTGGCTATGTACTAAGGTTTGTTAGAAATTTTGTGACTATCGATAAAAATTATAACTTTTACTATGGTAACATGAAATTGGCTTATATATATATATAAATTTAAGTTATAAGTGCCAACATTTTGGATGAGTTATGAAACAAGAAATGTACCCACCTCTACCCCTAGATCATTCCATGACACCAAAAATAATAATTAGATTTTCAATTGAAAACTTACTTAAATATCATTTTCAATGTATTCTCGACTGTGTAATAAATTGAAATTGTTTAAATTTTTAGCAAAGAATCGCTAGAGGTTGTAATTTTGTGGATAAAAAATGTAAAATTAGTAGATAGGTAATTATTATTTAGTTCTAAAAAAATGTTTTTCCATATTTTTTTAGGGGGTGTTTGGGAAATGTTTTAAAAAGTAGTATGTGACACACATGCGAATTAAAACTTTCCACATTTGTGTATCATAATAGTATATTTTGCTACATGAGCGTAAAGTGAACAATCCTCAACAGGTTTGAGTTTGCATCTCAAGAAGTAGGCGAGTGCTGCAAATATCGAACAAGTGTAGAGAACTCAGTAGGGACTCATATTGCAAACATTATTTTTACACATCCGCCATAAAGTTGGTGAATGTACCTGATTAGTTGATGGGCGGAGTAAACAATTTTGGTAACATGAGCAAATACTGGTTCTGCTTCCACTATCAAATTTTTGCTCATTCTTTTTCATCGAATCCACCAAAAAAATATTATTATTTATTTGATTAAAAGGGTAAACTTCATGAGAACACCTGCTAAAATTATTTTTGCAGTTTTTCAGCTCAAGCTCCAATCATATCTTAATAACAGTTGAAATTTCTGCTCAGCTTTAAAAATTTATGATGTTTATTGCTTGTAATTGGTGCATTATTTATTAATTTCTTGAAAGACCTCCGCAATTACTTAAATTTCCTTTTCTTTTTTTTTTAATTATTTAGATTACTGATTTTTGAGATTATAATTTTGGTTGGTATAAACAAATATAAAATTTTTCTAAATTTCTATTCATTTGAATCAATATAATGTGTGGATTATCAATTTTTAGATTTATCGTATTCTCAGTGTGTTCAGATCGGGTAAAATCGTTGTACATTAGAAAAATATATTTTTCTCAACTCATACACCAAAAAGAGGTTATTTAAATGATTTGATTAACAAAATACGAGATCTCCAAAGC
Source organism: Ericerus pela (assembly GCA_011428145.1). Taxonomy (NCBI): domain Eukaryota; kingdom Metazoa; phylum Arthropoda; class Insecta; order Hemiptera; family Coccidae; genus Ericerus; species Ericerus pela. Next base: position 975,669 of record WOFM01000610.1, read on the forward strand.
AGTTTGGAACATCGAAAATGGTTTTCATTTCTTCACCAAGTGTAGAAATAGTGTAGAAATGAGATTTTTTTAAACTGTTAGTTGTTTATTTCTTTATAGCACCATTTACATGTACGCAAGTTGCAAAATGTCACAGTGGAAAAGGGCCATTTCACATGATGATGAATACACAAACGACCAGGTTCGCTTCTCGATAATATTTAATTATATCTAAAATTCTATTGATAAATGAAGTTCACCGTTTAATCGAATAAATAATAACCTCTTTTTGGTAGATTTGTTGAAAAAAATATTGTACTCAACTAGTTAGCCACTCCTGATAATTATTTATTTTGCTAACTAATTGAGTAAACTACTATTGCTTTCAACTCAGTAAATTCATTCATTTGTAAAAATAAAAAAATCCGTTCTAACCGAAAATTATTTATGCATCTTCAATCTTTGAAACATCTTTAGAAAACCAGATGACCGTAATGAGAGCCTTTAGTTAATCCTGGGCCATATTTGCTTGTTTTTTTTTTTTTCTTAGCTACGTACTGAACATGTACATTAATCCTTTTCTTTGCATAAAGAAAAAGAAGGAAGAAAAAAAAATCAACAGGTAAAATCCCGTCAATCGTGCAACGAAAGGACGTTTCTTACAAAACAAGTTGCATTTTTTCGTTGTCTGTTGCCAGTCTTTCGGCCTCTGTTGTAATCGGAAGACAAAAAGGTGAAAAAATTGTCGACTGTTTATAAATAAGTTGACCGTGGAAGGGCATTGAAACTTGATGTACTGGCTATTAAAGAGGATCAGATTACAACACACCCACTCGTTTACACCGGTGGGAAATGGTTAAAAATTGTGGAAGAAAAAAAATTTCTTCAATACACTGAGGCGAGGGTGAAGGAAATGTGCGATTATTCGAATTGCAAGCAGCATTCTACGAAAGTCTATTATTCGGGTTTAATGGTGTGTAAGTGGTGCCTATTATATTCGGTAGAGTAATCTGCTTTTTTTTTTAATTTTTAATATTTTTTTTTGGAGAGGACGCGCGCAGAAAACTAGTTTGAAAATCTTTTCACAACCAAATTCCGGTTCAATAAACAACGTCTCACATACATGGTGCTCATAAAATTAATGTGCATTCAAATTTTCAATTTTTTCACTTGATAGTGGGTTACAATTTATTCAACCAGATTTTATCATGCAGTTAGTCGAGTTATCTGTCATTTCAGTGAGTTTTCTGAATTTTTGTTATTTCAACTTTGATTATTTTGTTAGTTTTTTCTCCGCCGTGAAATTGTATAACCTTTCTGAGACACCCTATACAACGTTCACCACAGTTTCGCACACAATAGTTTTTATTGCAAAATGCTAACTACCTTGAGCGTAGGTCAAAAGGGTTAAACAGCAATATTCTGTGTATTTTTATACTTACTTGTTTGCAGTACCTTTTTCCCTGTGTCTTTTTCTATTTCGTTTTTTGCTTCCCTTTCACTGACATTTTTTTTATTCTTTTCCTTATTAACCCCCAACTGTTTTTCACCCACTACTATACACGTTTCCTGTTCTTGGCAAGTTGCTCCTAAATAATTAACAATATTTTACCATACTGCTTCGTGTGCATGAAGATATAAACACATATACATATATTTCTTTATCTTTTCTGAAGTGTTTATTCTATCGAGTCGTATCTCGGTATTATTTATGCACATGCATATTGAGTTGTACTGTATTGTATGTACGATGAATGCATGATGCCGAGAACAGCCGTCGAAGAAGATATGACTACTTGAATTTCACATTACTCAAGTGCTTTTGTCAGCGCATTGTGGAGTTTCGGTCTGAGATTTGCCGGAGAGTAAATCTGAATTAGTAAAATTCTCAAGTATGATAACGCAGAAAATATTTTTATGACTTGTGTGTAGATATTCCCATCGTAGGGGGAAAGATTTTAGATACGAGAATAATTGACTCGAATAAACAGAGACTATGTTTGTTTCACTCTCTTTGCAGTTATTGTACTCGGAATCGCTTTGAGCCCATAATTTTTGAGATTTTCTGAAAATAAAACTTTTCGTAACAAACTTAGTGGATATAAATATGACATCGTCCAAATTTCAAATTTTCCATAACTTCACGAATTAATTTTGACCCTGAAATAGAAGTATCGAGGCAAAGGTGGTTGTCTGTTGCAAATTAGGAAGTTGACTGTCGTATTAGAAATTTATTTTAAACAATTTTCATGTCACATTCAAACTACATGTACAGTGACTTAATGGATCAAATGATAAAAAGAACACCTGCAAAGGGAAACATTCTTGCCAAATAACCTAGCATGTAGCTTATGTTGGTAACCCCTCAAAAAAAAATTTAAATCAGAAATTCGGAAAAATTGTTGTAATAAGGACGCCTTTACAGGTTGACATTAACTCCAAATTATTTTAAAACTCTTTTCAGTTTACCGCTCCTATTAAAAATTCTATGGAAAATTTTCGAGTTAATGACGTTGCATTCGTAACCACTCGTTACCTCTGAGGTTGAAAAGAATCGAGGGTCACCCAAATTAGAAAATGAAATTGAATACGAAAAAATCTTTTAATTCGTACTACTCGTAAAATTGAATGAACTGAATAATGGGTCAACGTCCATCGTCCCCTCAATATTGGTTAATGACTGATAAAGTACATTGTGCTAATCAATTTTTTCCCCTGATTTCTGTTTCAGGTAAGAATTGAACGTCAACGATTACTACATGTTACGCTGCTTGCCTGTGGATTACACAATGGTTATTGATTGGTTATCATTTATTTACCAACTGAAACGGAATGATGTTCTTCGTAGATCTCTCTCTGTTTTATTTACCTTGCACCGTGCGTTGAAACTGATAAGAAATATCATCACTCACCGCCGGTTCGTTATCTAATTTACATACTCATCACTAATATTATTATTAGTTTGATTTGTTTGTCTTGAATCGTGCAAGTTATATTCTGTTTTTCATGCTATTTTTATTCGAACTGTTCTCTAACGTGTGGATGCAGCCACTAGGAGCCTTTTTTTCCCTCCAGGAAGAGCCGTTGTTGCTTTGTTACCTCTCCAGGAGCTTTTGATGACTTCTGGTGTAGTTGGGGAAATTTGATGAAGAAAGGTTTGCTCCTAACATCCAATATGTTATTCTCGCATCTCGCACGATATTAATTTTAACTGAAGCCAGATTTCAGTGTTCGTAATCATGAATAGTAGTGGTAATAACCTGTATCTACTTTTTCATCCGGACTTCTGTTTGATTAAAAGACTAAACGTTAGTTTAACCTCCTGGCAGCTATAGAATAGCGAGTAAAGGTACATGAATTCATTTAACATACTCAGTCATACTAATATAAAGACATTTCATCTATTTGATTAAACGGAGTGGGAAATACGTGAATTTTTAAAATTTAATGCGATCAAAAACCTGCTACTCGTAGAATAATTAGAGGTTCTTCTGGGTTACCCTTTGAATATTAAATTTATCTAATTGGTATGTTATACCTTACATGAAACAAATAAGCATTGCTCTGTTCCACTAAGAAAATGTAACAAAATCTGAAAAAATCTAAAAAAAACTTTAAAAATCCATCTTTACGGATGAAATCCATTTCTGAACTTTGTTCTTTAACATCATAGACAGTAATCACTACACTATAGAACGCACGTACAGATTTGATTTTGGATGAAAAAGTTCCTGGGCTTGGAATGAAAAACTTGGTAAGAGTTTCCATAGCACTAGATTTGAAAAATAATTTTTTTTTCCAAAATATTTTTACTGAAAACACACCATCACTCATTATTCATTTCAATATTACCTCGTGAACGGTGATGTTCGTCTCATTTTCCACTTTTCAGCTTGCTTCGTCGTCAAACTGTAACTTACCGTCCATGTGTTGGAAGAAGGTATAATTCTTCATCTTTGAATCATACTAACTTTGTGAAATGATTGCATCACTTGAAATTCTGTTCCGAATGATTCGTTCCATTAATTTTTGGGTTATCCCTTTTCAATTTTTCAAGTCCAAACATTGTGGGTCGTTAGGAGGAGAGTTGTCAACAGGGTGGGCTTATATATACCCTTGGCCTTTCTCGTTCTCATTTTTTTTAAACACACCGTGTGGTGTCCCTTGATTGCAGTTTTTTCGTCTGTTTTGTTTTTTTTTTCTTACTTTGTACTTCCCTAGAATAAATCCAAACGGTGGTTATAAATCTTTTGAAATTTCTAAATTAATTAGCTGAAATAAATCGGTATTCTTGGATGATACTCTATTTTCAGAAAAATGTTTTAACATCTTCGATGTCTATTTGAAAAGTCTTTGGTTCTGTTCTAGCAGAATTCAGATGTTAATGGTTGAAATCGTGCTACTCCATGACTAATTTTTTTTTTCCCCTGAGCTTCGTAAATTTTTAATGGCGCCTGCAATCTAGGTTTTTTTTGTCAGGTGAATTTTTGAGAAATGCATGGCGTAGTATAGATGCGCTGTATTCTTATTTTAAAAATACTGCCTGTATGATTATAATAACCTTTACATATTCCCCCAACCGAACAGGTGAGCAAAGTGAGGGATGAGAGTTCCAGAATTTGTTTTGAATAATTTTGAAATTCTGGGGAGTTGGGCTCACAACGTCATCATTTGTGCGGAATGCGATTCGCCTATGTCAAAAAATAATTTTATCGGCACTACCGAAGTTCCAGGTTTTTTTTTTTGAAACATGCAGTTTATACGCAAACCGTAGACAAGATAGATTTGGAAGTAATCGTTGTGTCGGACGACGACCGGTTTACAAAAATTTCGTAATTTCCTCCCGCTTCATTTCTCATTATGAGCAGAATTTACTACAGTGTGAAAGAGCTATACAGTGAGAGGAAAGAATCGAGAGATGAGAAGAAGTGTGGAAGACATAAAAAAAGAGGGAGGAAGAGAGAGAGAGAGAGAGAGAGAGAGAGAGAGAGAGAGAGAGAGAGAGAGAGAGAGAGAGAGTGTGTGATAAAGGGAGAAGTGAGTACCATAACGACTACGACCAAGACGACGTCGAAAGATGCATAATCACACCTAGAGAGCTTAGACCACAAAATATCGTCCACAGGCTACGAACAATCCGTTTGAAAAACGCCAACCACATTGGCGGGAGGAGTCAAAGAAAGGAAAAAGTAAAACCGAGAGAGAAAGAGATGGAAATGGTTAGTTGCCCAGACGACCTGAGAATGAATTGGAATTAAGGTAGTGGTGGTCAGCGGTGAAGAAAATGAAGACAACGATCTTTGGTGTGTACCCTTGGAGATAGTGATGGAGTTTGGGCCCTGAGGAAAAGGGCGAGGGAGCGTTGTTGTTGTTGGATTGGATACGGTTTTAAATCAAAGAAACCAGAAACGTATCGTCAGACGTGCATATTTTTGCGTGAAGACGCGAGAGGCGATCACTGGAAAGGCCTCTTCTATCAAGGTCGTACACGTGGATAGACTACCGCATTCGCTTGACTAGCGAAGCGGTGAAAAGCGAGGCATGATAATAATGAAAAGAAACAGAAGAAAAAAGAATTAGAGAGAGAAAAAGAATTAAGAAGAGAAAAGAAGAAACAAGGCAGACGACTCGACGATAGGACTTGGAATAAATGACGCCGTCAACGATACCAACGGAACCTATTTTACCCATGAAAAGTGTAATGGAACGTTTGGAAACGTTACCTTGGTTAGATAGGGGCTTAGGGGTTCACGATTTTTCATTATAAATTTTTTATGTTCTGTTGATGGTCGCAAAAAATTAGCCGAAGAAAAGAAAACCACTAACGAATTGACGGATTGACGCTGTAACAGAGACATACACGTGTAACCGCATTAAGTTTTATTCAATTTGTACGAGCAGTACACTCGGGTTTTTTATTATCGCCATTTTACACGTACTTTACCCGCCTCATGTCCGTACATCGCGAGTGTATGAAGCGTTCTCTCGAATGAATTCTTTTCATGTTACATACACTTGTCAACCGTTAAAGCCGTGTTTGAACGTAAAAACGTCATCTTCAATTTGTTAAATTCTTGAAGCGTCTTCTATGTTATGGAAAGTACTACACAGCTCAGTGAGTCAATTCCGCATTTTGAAAAAATAAAAAGTTAATTCATAACCGAACTTCCTAACCTTAATCAGAAGATACAGCTCTTGAAAAGAACTCCGTCTTTTCGTTTCCATTATAAATGAGAATTTAAAATTACGTTGATACTTTTTGAGCGGACTTCTAGGGCAGAGACAAGCGGAAAAGGGGGTAATTTCCCTTTCATGACCGTTTTTGACCATTTTTTTTGTTTGTCACTTTTTAAATTTGAAAAATATTTGGTAATAAATATACGATTGCGGATTCCATAGATACCAAATTTCTCAAATTTTCAAGTGACGAGCAAAAAAGAAAATCCTAAAATTTTTTGCAATCCCCCTCAGAGAAATAGTCGATATTTCAGGTATTAATTAAAAAAAAATAAATCTGCGAATTTCGAGTATAAGTATTACTGATTATTATTGATTTTTCCCTACGCGTGGATTTTTTTGGGTTAAGTAAACGATATATTTTTTTTTTTCTTGAAATGATTCAATAGAAATGAAATTAGGAAATTTGGAGACCAAGGAACAAGGAAACTGGTTGAGCGAGCGTTAGGAAGAACCCAGTGACAATTCTTCGGTTGTCTGTATTGTGTAAAATGATAATCTACGGGAGATGACACCAATTGGACTTGTTTCATTGCTATAGTGGAATATGTTCTTATTTTTTGAGGCGTATGGATACTGAGAGCCTGAGAACTTGGGGAACTGTTTAAACTAGGGTATTTTGCACCATCTACTTATGATATAATTATTCTAAAATAAGTTTCGTAAAAATTAAGTTATAAAAACACGTTTTTATAAGCCGAGTGAAAATGCTCTCACCAACGTCCTATGTCCAATACTCCAACAAAAAACTTGTATTAGAAAAAAAAACTTTTGACTGTGTGGATTCGAACACGATAACAATCATCTGAGTAACGAAGTTACTACCATGATGCTCTATAAGTTTTAGAAAAAGAGGAAAATAACTGAGTTGAAGGAAAAGCACCTCTGTATGAGATAACAACTGATAACAACAATCAGAGTTCCTAGCTGTTGGTGCAAGAACTACGTCACATTTTGTCGCGTTAGTGACTGGAATAAAAGCGCATAAAAATGTATCATTTTCAACTATATTGTTGCGCAATAAACTTCTTCGCTCCGTTCATCAGGCAGCTTAGCTAGAGGGAGTAACTGTCAGATAAGGGAGAGGCTTTCAGGCACAATAGCCCGCTCCTTAGTGTCGAAAATAAATGTGTCTATTCTCGTTTTAACACAGTTTGTTTGAAAACGGGTTATGAGAATTGACATCACAACATGGTTAGAAGCGGATAACGAAAATTATCCGTTTCATGAAAAAAGGAAACAATTGGTACCATTTTCCCATTATGACTAAATTTATACATATATATATATATATATGTATGTGTGTATGTGTGTATGTGTGTATGTATGTATGTATATATGTATGTATGTATGTATGTATGTATGTATAACTGTGCGACTTTGGGACTGTCCGTCTGTCTGTCTGTCAAGTATGATAGAAGTTTGGTGCTCATTAATCCTGGAGAATCAGTTTTTTGCATTTTAACATTGATAAATCGATATTTTTGTCAAAGATATAAATGTCCATAATTTTTGCAATTTTGGTAAGTATTTGGATTTCAGGTTTTTCTTTTCAATTTGATTGAAAATTGACCACTGGGTTTCCTAGCAAAGTATTGTTATGCTAGTTTTTTTCTTCTTTTTTTTTTTTTCAACTGCCGAGGGGTCAAATTAATTTTTTCCACAGCGCCCTCCCTCACTAACAAAATTTGTATCTACTGTAGTGAGTATCGTGATATAGACACACGAGCTACTGTGCATACACCAGGGGCAGTATGTTTGGCAACTACGCACAGGGCCCTGGAGTCTGTACTGGAGTCAAGGCGGTCGCCAGTCAGTTACACTTCGGTGAGGAGGAGTGTGACAACGTATTTTACTGTCTTATGGATGTTAAACGAACTAGCGGCTAAGGCCACTATATTGTAGCAGGGACAATGATAAAATTCTTACGGACCATGAGGTGTTAGAAATAACATCTCATTCAACTAACAATAAATAGGTATCAATAAAATGAAATCTATTAAATAATAAATGCCAAATGATAAAATTTCGTGTAAAAAATGAAGTTTTACCATTTTTTCAAAATAAAAAATTGCTTCCACAAGAAAAGAAAATATAATTATTTCCCCTTTTCAACGCAACAAAATAATCATGCGGGACTTTGAATAAATTTTGGTAAATATATTACAATAACATAGACGACGAAAATATTTATTTATAATAAAATAAATTTTTCGCCGCCCTCAGTAACACGTAGTAACGGCAAAAATTTTGTCGTCAAAAATTTTTTCCGCCATCTGGAAAAAAAAAAAAAAATACGTTGAGCAAATATGGCCGACGTATTATAAATTAATAAATCGAGGATTTTTTTGTGTACAATAATCCTTGCTCCTGCCTTTACGACGAACGAGAACTATTGAATAGAAAGAGAAAAAATTAATTCTTTGTCTCTCTCTTACTTATACGATTTTTAAACGTTTCTTAAAAAAGACACAATCTCTACAAAAATAATAGAGATCGTGTCGATAATGCACAAAAATAAAAGAGTGAAGGTCAAACAAATGACTTCACTTACAAAAAAATGGGTTTGCAGGTCTGTGCAAGCAATTCGTGTAGTTATACAAATAATTACACACACATACTAATACACTTTTGTACAGCCAAGGCAAAAGTGCTACCCTACCATTACAAACAACCGTAATTACAGGGGAAAAACCACTACAAACACGGGAAAAAAGCAGAAAACAGACATCAGGTTCTATATTTGCACATGCGTAGATACCCCTATCTTACGAATGTGATGAAATATTGAAACTGCATCGAACATTCACTCGTATTTTGAATGATTTTGAATGTCGTCTGTTGATTTCTTCTATGCTTTTTTGCTATTTTTTCTTGTGTTTTGTAATAATTTGTTTTTATTTTAATATATTTCAAATAATTAATTTCATATTAACTATTTTCGTGTTACAAAACAAATTTTTTATTAATAATAAAAACTCGTTAATTTGTAAAATCGTGTGTCATACATTTTTTCTCACGTTTTGCGGAAAAAAGTGCGTCAAAATTCACGTATAGAAAAACAATTTTGATTTTCAAAAATACCATTTCATCGCTGAAAATCAAAAAATCAACTAAAACGTAAGTACCAATAATAGTTAATAATTTAATTAATTATTGTGTTTCGTTTTAAAAGTGAAAAAATTAGTCAATTTAAAATGAAATAAATTACGTTTTGTTGTTCATAAAAATAATCGACTAATAAATATATTATTTTTTCGAAAATAAATTATAATTAATTTAAAGGTGAATTAACTATGAACTCTAAATTTTTTTTAATCTTATTAAAAACATGCATTGTCGCGATTAAATTTACGTCATTGCGCTTATGGGTCACGCTAAAATTAATTTTGCGGCTTGACCCATAAGTTCAATTAGTTTAACAATTATTATGCATAAATTAATTTACATGTATAATTTGCAAATATCATCATTGCGCCTACGGGTCGTGCTCAATTTTTTATCGACATGACTCGTAAAAAATGATTGATATTTGTAAAAAATTTTAATTTTGCATTTCTATGTAAAAATTTGAAAATACCATTATTGCGCCCATGGGTTATGCCCGATTATCGACATGATTTGTGGTGAATGATAGGTATTTTTCAAAAAATTATTCTTAATAATTCTGTCAAAATATTCTCATAGGCCATCATTGAGCTTACGGGTCATGCCCGATTTTTTATCTGTATGATTTGTAATGAATGATAGGCATATAAGAATTTTGAACTTTGCATATTTCGTGTAAAAATTAATTAAAACCTCATTGTGCTTAAGGGTCATGCCTGATTTTTCATCAGCATGACTCGTAAATGAAATAAATTTTATAGAGAGTGGAAAAAATTTTATTTTTTTTCCCTTTTTGTAAAATTTATTATAAAAATTTATTTTCCATAATAAAATATATGGTAGTGAATTATTCACAATTTCGTATCTGTTAATTACAGATACGAAAATGTCAACAACATCACGTGGTTCGCAATGATCAACAAGTTTGCGATCATTGCAACAATCACCACCACCACCACCACCATTACCCGCTCCTTAAGATGACCAGCAACCTGAAGAGGTTGTAAATCTCCTGGAAGAAGAGGAGCTCATGGAGTACGATCACGAACAACAACGGGTTGTAGAACAACAACAACGGGTTGCCAACCAGCAACCACTGACAGCCACACTCAGGGATGTACAAAACATCCTTGAGTCACAAAACAAGCCACAACCTTCGACCTCCAGGGTAGGACCCCCTCCTGGTTTCAACATGCTCCCGAGCCAACAAATCTCACCTATTATTGGGAGAGCTCGTCAGCAATCGGAAGCATCTTTAAACCGGGAGTGGGCTTACCCTGAAGAACAAAATTCTCGGGAAGGAAGTATTAGTTCCTGGGAAGAACAAGTGGTGGACATGGAAATTTTCCATGGAAATGTAACTGCCGCCGGCGGTTATGCAAAAGAATTGGAGTCGTTACTCAACAACCCCAATTTAACTCGATTGGTGGCAAGAAGACAACTTAAAGCAATTGAGTTTCAAATCAGTGAGCTACAAAGGATGGCGAGAGGAACGGATCTTCAGCTGATGGTACTGGCGAGAACGTATATTCGTAATCTCCAGTGCTTTGAAGCTGAAATCGAGGAACGCTTTCCGAAGGATTCTCCGATGTCCCTTCCTCTCCCATCATTTGTAGAACACCCACCGATGAGTGTTGACCAACCTCAACATTCATCTAGACGCAATTCAATTGCGGGACAGCAACCAGTTCCAGAACCAGTACAGGAACAACCGGAACAACTGCTAGTCTCTCAGAAAAAATTGACAGATTAGCAAGAGAACGGATGGAGGAAATCTGCCGTCAAGAGGAAACAGCTCATCAGCAGAAAATACTGATGAGACAATTTGCTGATGAAGCAGCAAAAGCGATGATTGATTTAAAGGCTGCTGAAATAGAAATTGAGAAGTTGAGAAGCCAACAAAGAAGGCGTGAAGAAACAATAGAAAATACGTTTCAGATGGCATTCGAAGACTTCTCGCAGCAATTCATCCAACCAATCATCAGAAAAGGTAAGACTAACGATAATATTAATTTAATTAATAGTCCTAAACGTAATACCCTACCTGAAAACAACAAATGAAGATCCAGTAAACAAAAGAATTTCTACTGATTCTTCACCTGAACATTTCGTACGATCAACAAATTTGCCCGTACTTCAACAAATGAATTTAATTCACGTTAATTCGAATTTAAACTCATTAACCTCTATGGTTCCAAATTTAATAGGAGAAACACAACATTCCCCTATTTTTTCTGCAAATGAAAATCCGATACCAAAATGTTGGAAATCGGACAATTCGATTCAATCAGAACAACCCCTGATGAATTTAAAACCCCCTAAATTCTATCTAGAAAAATGGGACGGAAAAATTTTAACCTATCCGGGTTTAATTCGTAGATTTCGATTATACGTACATCTTCGTAATGACATCGCTATACCGCAAAAAATTTTGATCCTTCAGAATGCAATACCTAAAGAAATAGTTGAAAAATTTAGTCATTTTGCTTCTGATGAGATTGGTTACCATCAACGATTACAATTTTTACATGATCGTTATGGTGATCAATCAAAAGTTAAAGCTGAAATTTGGTATCAGATTACAGCCTTTCCAATTGCAATTGACAACATATCGTCCATACAAGATACCATGGATGGTATAGCTGTTCTTATTGATAGGTATAGAATCATTTCTAATGTAGTTGATGAAGAACAGCTATTCAACGTAGTGGTTAAAAAATTCCCGCCACGTTCTTATTTAAATAATTTAAAAAGCTCGGAAAGACATGTTTCACATTTATTTTCGGCTATTCGTGAATTTGTAAAAATCTACGAACTTTTTGAAGACAAAAAAGGTCCTCAAAAACAAAATCCTGCAAAAACTTTTAATAACCCTAAAAATTTTCAGGAATCGAAAAAAGGCCAGCCTAAAGGCAGACCTATTTTCACTGCTGCTAACTTTAACAAAGATAGCAGTAAACAAAAAGGAGGAAAGGATAAATCCAATCCTCAAAAACCTAAAAATTTAGAAGATAAAGAACTCACTAATAAAATTAATGTAAAATCTTCTAATGTTTCAGAAGAAAAGAAACACGAGGCTGTTAAAAGGGTGCAAGAAACCCCAAAGAGTGTCATGTTGACACCTCTTTTGGGCTCTTGCCTCTTTTGTAAAGGAAAACATCTAACGCATTTGTGCTACAACACAAATACGTTAGAATCGCGTTTGGAATATTACGTAGATAATGCAATATGCATTACCTGTGCCGAGGCTCATGATGAAGGCACACCTTGCCCTCATCTTCCTGCCAAAAATTGCAAATGGTTTAACTGTTACGGTGAGGACCATCATTCGAACCTATGTCCAAATGCAAATTACCCGATAACCAAGGGTATAACGGATGCTTGGTATACCACGCTGAAAGAACGCAAGGAGATACTAAGTAAGCATAAAATTGATTCTTCTAAACAAGAACCAATTATCAATAAAATTAATAATTCTTACATTCCACAGGAAATATTGGCTACAAATGTAAATGATGCAGTCAATAAAACAATGTTATCGAAATTACAAAAAGAAGCGTTGCCAATGGACAGTAAGTCTTTTGCTATTTTTAATAAATTTAAAAACAGTCCTTATTTGGTGTTTGAATCGTATGCTCAATCATCAAATTTACAAAAACCAATAAAAATTCAAGGATTTTTTGATGGTGGAAGTATAGACACTTTCATTAATAAAAAATTTGCATTCGAATCCTTGAAATGTCAAGGATACGAACACAAATTGTTAAGACTTAGTAGCTTACAATATCAAAAATCCAAACCTATAAAATCTTACACAATCAAATTTGATCTTTTCACACCTGGTGGAACCAAAATTCCAATTACAGCTAAAAAACTTGATGTTATTACCTGTAATTTAAAACAACCAGATTTAACAAAATTTAGAAAAGATTTTCCTGATTATGCAGATATACAATTTGCATCGCTGACAAATGAGCATACGATTCAATTATTACTTGGTAATGATTATATGTGGTCGTTCGTTATAAATATTAATCATTTAACCCCCACACTGACACTTATCGAAACACAATTTGGGTATATGTTAGGAGGTTTAATTAATAATAATTCTAGTATTGATAATATGTTTACACCAGTCTACTTTACTGACCCACAGAAAGTAGAGAACTTATGGAAGCTTGATGCTATTGGCATTGAATCTAATAATTTAGATGAAGCCCATGCCGATGCTCAAGCCTTACATCTGTTTTACAAAGAAGTTGAATTGGTAAACAACCGTTACCAAATCAAGTGGCTTTATCGTAATTATCCTCCACCGTTAGGGGATCATTACAATTTATGTTTCAAATGATTAGAAAGCCAATTACCAAAATTTAGAAAGTGTCTGGAATTTTTCAAAAAATACACCGAATACTTTGAAATGCTAATTCAATTAGAAATGATTGAATTAGTAGATCCAAAAGCTAAACCTGGTCTAATCCATTACATGCCCCACAAAGGCATTTTGGATTTAACAAAAAGCACTCCTTTAAGAGTTGCTTTTGATGGCTCTGCCAAAACAAAAACATCCAAACATTCAATTAATGATTGTATGTTTAAAGGAGCAAACTTTTTATCAGATTTACTACAAATACTTCTGACTTTTCGCAAAGATAAATATGCTGTCATTGCAGATATTCGGAAGGCATTTCATCAAATAGGTCTTCATCCAGATGACAGAGATGTTACTAGATTTCTGTGGATTAAAGACCCATTAAAACCATTAACAAGAAACAACATTATTACATATAGATTCCAAAGAGTACCCTTTGGAATAATTTCAGCACCATTTTTACTTTCGGCTATCTTCTTACATCATTTTCAACAAGCTGATCCAGAGTTCTATCCAAAATTTATAATCTAGTAACTTCTTTACCAACATATGAAGAAATGAAAGATTTACACACACGTTCCAATAAACTCATAAATGACATTTCTATGGAACTTTCTCAATGGGGCACTAACTGTATTCCATTGAGACAGGATTTCAATCCTGAACATGCTTTAACCAAACTTCAAATTAAAGTTTTGGGTTTGACTTGGGACATGGATAAAGACTTAATTTTCATTAGCCAACCCAAAAAACAAGATGATACAAAAACTTGGACCAAACGATATTTTTTGAAAGTAATTTCTCAATTCTTCGATCCTTATGGATGGTTTTCACCAGCTTTTGTACCTTCCAGAGTTTTTGTCAAACAACTGGAATGAAGGATACAAATGGGATGAACCTTTACCAACTTCGTTACAACCAATTGCAACGGAGTTAGTTAAGGATTTATCCCAGTGTATTAACTACTGCCTACCACGACAAATTTATCCGGGAATATATAACCCGAATAATTGTCAACTACATACCTTTGTAGATGCATCCAAAACTGCATTTTCAATGGTAGCTTTTCTACGTTTACATAACGAAGAAAACAACACAACTGTAGTGCGATTCTTGATAGATAAATCAAGAATTGCTCCAATGAAACCTATGACAATTCCAAAATTGGAGTTGTTAGCGGCATTAATTGGAGCAAGAGGAATCAAAAATATACGAAAACCTGTAGACCTACATAACTGCCCAACCTATATATGGTCGGACAGTAAATGCGTTTTAACTTGGTTGTTAGAACGTAGAGTCTTAACACAATTTGTACTAAATCGTGTCACAGAAATCAAAAGCATACCTAATATAGAATTTAGGTATGTCCCTTCAGCTGACAACCCTGCGAATATTGGCTCTAGGGGTGCTTTAGTGAATGAATTATTTAAGTCAATTTGGTGGTCAGGACCGGATTGGTTAAATAAAGATCTGGAAACTAGGCCTAAAACTGATTTACATATAATTCAATCATTACCAGAATTATCTGAAGAAGAAAAAATTACACTAGTGTTCCACACTATGAGAGAATCTTTTAAAATCTCTCATAAATTATCAAATTTGATACCTGAAACTTCAGATAGCATTTTTGATAATCGTAAACCTGTGAAATTGAATAGAAAACTAAAATCTCGCAAGTTACACATACCAAAATTTGTGATAAATAAAGAAACCTTTGCTTGTGAAGTAAAAACCTTTACCACACAGGCAGAAGTATCTCAACAAAATTTGGAAATGTCTAACTCATTTTTAGATCTTTCAAACAAACCAAACTTAATTAAAAAGAGTGTACCATATGAAAGTTTTATACACCAACCTATGAATACACCTTTTAACATTGATTTAGATAAATTTAACTCTTTAGTAAAATTAAAACGAACATTTTATAGTTGCCTAACAGCAATTATAAAATTTAGTACTAAAAGACTTAAACGTTCTAGATCAATAAGACCCTATGCAATATTGCCTAATAACTTCCAATTTGCTTTATTGTGTTTTATTTACCCAGACCAGAAAAAGTACTTTTCTGATTTGTTTACAACACTGATGTCACCTATGTGACATGACAAGTTCCATATAGTTTTAGATGAGTCTGGATTACTTAGACTCAGAAATTATATACCTATAACACCATTTACTGAAGATGTTCTATCTCCAGTATTATTACATTCAAAGTCTCATTTAACAAAATTGATTTTATTAAATGTACATACTTTGAATTGTCACACGGGAATCAAATTCACAATGGCAACCTATTTTGTACCTCGTGCAATGCAAGTTCTTCCAAAAATATTAAAGGGAGCCTGCATACTTTGTAAAAAACATGACAAAAGACCTTTAGCGCAACCAACGCATTCGGCCATGCCAGATTTTAGACTCATGCCTTTTTCTCATCCATTCACTTACACAGGAATTGATGTTTTTGGTCCTTTTGCGGTCTTCGACCAATATTTACCAAAAAAGAAAAAGGAACTGGCAACCCCAATGTCACCAATATACAAAAGGTGGATATTGATATTCACTTGTCTTTCAACAAGAGCAGTCTACCTTATTTCTCTCTCGTCTTTAAATACGAGTGAAATATGGATTGCTTTACAAACTTTCTTTGCTGATTGTGGCACACCAAAAGCGATATTGTCTGATAATGCAGCACAATTCACATTAATCGCAACATTTTTACCAAATTTTTGGGATACCTTTACTTTAGATAAAAATGTTCACGATCAACTAAACCAAAAAGGAATAACGTGGCACTTTACACCTGCGAAAGCTCCGTGGTATGGTGCCTCGTTTGAAAGACTGATAGGAGTTTTTAAACAAATGTTCTATCGAGTAATGGGCCATCATGCTCATCATCAACTTAATTTTCAAGCCAGTATTAAAAATATCCAAGTTATGATGAACGAAAGACCATTGTGTCCAGCTGTTGATGCTGAACAATGGACTTTAACCCCTGCTCACTTTTTAAATGCTAACTTCCGTGTATTCACATTAGATCTTGATAAATCTTTGTATGAAATAACTCCAACAACAAAAACTTTACAAAATTTATGGAAAGTTGATCAAGATTTGCTCACCAAACTTTGGGCCACCTGGAAAGGATTATATCTCCCATACCTGAGAGATAAAGTTCATCAAACAGTAACATTTGAACCAAAGATTGGTGATATAGTCCGTGTTCTGGATTATATGACTAAACCAGGTATTTACAAAATTGCGAAAATTGTAAACCTGAACACTTCTCGTGATGGTAAAATCCGTCATGCAGATATTTTACTACCTAGTTCGAAGGTTGTTACAAGACCCATAAAGTTTTTAGCACCTTTGGAACTAAATAGTAATGACAAAGTACCAACTACCTCAAGTTGAAACTTAGTCATATCACTTGATCTGAAAATACATACTACACTAAGCAACGGAAGGATTATAAAAGGAAATTGGCACCTTTAACTACCCTTCTAACTGACTTAAGAGTATGTTACATCTCATTATTGTTGTCTAGCTCCCTTATGGTGAAAGCGAACGATAAGTGTCAGTGGATCAATCCAACCAATTAGAGTTTAAATAGTTTTTAACTACACTTTAAATTCTAAATACAAACTTGCTAATTCCTACTCTTCCTTTCACAGAATCGCTCCATTATGGCCAACAATAACTGTTCCTACAAAACAATTCGAGCAGTTTGTGGACAAAAGTCATTAAACATAAAAAGTTTAATTAACTTTAAATTTTTTTATTATTATAATAATTTGTTTTTGACTTTCGTTTATATTTTAAGTCTTAGTATATAATATAAGTTGTTTTTTATTTTTTCAATAAAATCTATATTATATGTATGTTTTTACCTGAAAAGGTAAATTTCTTTTTCAGACCAAGTCAAAAACTGATAAACTGGTCTCAGAAGATCAACTTGGTGTACACCGCCCCCAGTATCGTGATATAGACACACGAGCTACTGCGCATACACCAGGCGCAGTATGTTTGGCAACAGCGTACAGGGCGCTGGAGTCTTTACTGGAGTTGAGGCGGTTGCCAGACAGTTACACTTCGGTGAGGAGGAGTGTGACAGCGTATTTTACTGTCTTATGGACGTTAAACGAACTAGCGGCTAAGACCACTATAGTGAGAAGGTATATGTCATTCAATTACCTTAACTTCTGTGCTGCTGTCATTTTGTCTACAAATTATCTAATAATGGAGTAATTTAAATTTATGTAATTGGGTCTGCACCAGGCTTTTAAAAAACTCGCGGAATTTTCTCTTATGAAGTGACACTTGCTAATGCGATGGAAAATTCTTAAGAATTCTCCTCCCTCGATCCTGAACTCTTTCAGGAAACCTTTTTTTTTCGTCATTTTACCCCATCAGAGGATAGCTTTTCTGTGTGTTTAGGTCTTCGACACATTAACCGACTGCAAGAGATTTCAGTTATAAGTCTGACGTATATCCTCAATACAATGGTGAGTGGTGTATTCTATGTGCATGCGGGGTATGCGCCGTATACTCAGTTTTTTTTTTGGTCAATGGCCTTTGTAAAGTAAATATTTTTTATTTAATGAAAAACTATCAACTACGTAGACTGTTTCTAATTTAATAATGAATAATTAAATAAAATATGACCTATTTTTCGCTGTGCGGAGTCATTTAAAACTGGTATTCAGTATTACGCGATTGTCGGGGCGCATACCTTCTTATAGAAAAATACTGAAATTTAGGGGTACGCAACAGAATACTCCAACTACTCGTCTAGATTGTTTGTAAGGTTTGAAAAATGTTGTATTTTCACCCATTCAACCACGCATCCACCTGTTTTCTATAACCAAACGTAACATTAGATAACGGTTTTACCTAAATTTCAGTTTTCAGCAATATTTTTTTTGGAAACTATTGAGTGTTTAATACATTTTTAATGTATTTTTTGTTCCTGAATAAAGTGGTGGAACTCATTTTCCGACACAATAAAGGGCATAGAAAATATGACTATATAAAAAGGAACAATCACCTCTTCCCCTCCCCCACATTTGGGTAAAGCTAATGAAGCGAATGGAAAGTAAATGATAATTTAAATAGGTACTTACAACTACGTACTACTCTGTACGAAATTTTATTAATTTTTTTCAATTTTTAGGAAGATACATCAAATTTTTCATTTTCCCTCAACTTATGGGGGGGGGGGTTACTGTAACTCAGAAAGGAAGCATTTCTCAATATTTTACAATAGAAACTTTCTCGCTTTTTTTTTTTTTTCCAAAAAATCTATAGGTACTGGAAGTTAGCCTATATTAAGTTATATCATTCAGCGCTTACGTAAATTATGAGAGCGCGGTACGACATTGACAGTAGGTATTGATATCTCAAAGTTGGGTGACAGGTTTGTCAAAAATGCTGCAGATATCGAAAATTTGTGTGTTACATGCTGTGTTTGAATGCGTACAGTTGAACCAAATTTCTACAAAAAGCTCGACAACGCCAACACGCAGTCGCACCCACAATCGTCCATTAGTAGCGTGTGAGAGGCGGCTGTAGTGGCGGCAGCGGCACGAAAATTGTGGCATGGATTTTTCAATACCCTTGACCGTGAATGTTGAGAGTTAGCGAGGGAGACGATTAAAATGGCAACGATGGGTGTTTTGGAAGTTTTATTTCAAAATATGCTACGCATTATTTATACGACAGATAAGACAGACGTACCTACGTAAAACACAAACAAACTCAGATATAGACACACGTAGGCACGTAAATTTACAACTTTTTACTAACCACATTCTCTTCTTTCTGAATATTTCGATTGCCAGTAAGGTAGAATTTTGTTTTAGTGACCTCACAAAAGGTTACGCCTGAAAAAAAAAAACATGAAAAACAAAAAATAGTGAAAAAAAAAGCATTGCTGAATATTTTTTGATTTTCTCGGAATGATTTAAAATGTAGTTTTACAAAATGCCCGTAGCATTTGGTGTCCAAACAAGATTTTCTCAAAAAAGTAGGAGTTTGGCATGTTGGTGAAGGTAGTTTAATTAGAAAGAAACAAAACGCTGTTATCTAATATATAAAGACAAGTTGCCATTCTCTGTCCTGAATGTTCTCTTAATATACTGAACAAAATTTTTCAAAATTCATACCACATATGAAGAATATCCTGCAGGTGGTTTATAGACTTCAAAAAGTAAAATCCATTCAGCCAAACTGCTGAAATTAAAGTTTAAAGTTGTCGTGCGCAAGTGTCTATGGGTGAGTTCATGTGTGAAAGTAATCTTAACATTAGTGTCTATGTGTGAGTGATATTGAAAATTACTTATCAAATGAATTACCCTACAAGAGGCGCAGCTATACATTTGCCTACTGGTGACTTTGTTTGTGTTAATGTCAGCAGTTTCATTCCAGACATTTATTTTTTTTTCCTATTGAGAGAAATAAGATGAAAAAACTCTAGCACAGTAAGACTCGCTAAAAAAGTAGGTTTTCGAGAGAAAGAATTGTGAATTTTGATGGTCACATTAATTGTCTGTAAGTTTATATATGTTAATGGTATGTTATGATTGTATGAAATGTGTAGACTTTTAACAAAATATTGGACAATGTGAAATATAATAGTATTTTTTCTTGAAAAAGTGAAAAATAAATTAAGATGGTGAAGTGTGGTACACATCATATAATTTAAAATAAAACCAATGAAATATAATAAAGTTATGAAATAAAAAAATTAAAAAAAAAAGTGAAAACAAGCATGTGGTTAATTTTTGTAAAAAAGAAAAGTTCATTAAAATTAGAAAAAAGAGGGAAAACAAGCTTTACCGGAAGTACCTTAAAGTCAATCCGCACCAAAATTGGTAGCATGCTAAAATAAATTAAAATGAATATTTATTTCAAATTTCGTACATATGGTTTCAAAATTCTGCATTTTATAAGCAATAGCTGATTGCCACCAAAATTGGAAGCGTACTACAATGAATCAAAATAAATATTTATCGCAAATTCCGTGGCTATTATTGCAAAATTGATAATTTTATAGCTAAAATAAAAACAAAAATGGTGGTACTGGAAGTACCATCTGGAGTAAAATCAGTAGGTCAGTTCCTTTGCTCAGTAAAAATGTTCATACCAAATTTTGTGATTATGGGACAAAAATTGCAACCTGTACCGTGAGAACAAGAAATTGATATATATATATATATGAATTTGAGTCATTAGTGCCAAAATTTTCCTGATGTCATGAAACAAAAAACTCACTGGGCTAATACCGCACTAAGCGTAATAAGAGGATTTTCTAGAGAAATCCTACTTAAAAATATTTATTCTGAATTTTGAAATTACACAGTTTGAAACCATTAAAAACAAAAATTGAGTTGAAGGAGATACTATTCTGTCGATCTACATGAAAACTGATAGAATGTTACAATCAATTACAATAAATATTTGTTCAAAATTAACCATTTTATAACCAGACTAAAAACAAAAAGAAATGTTTATACTGGAAGTACCATCAAGTCAATCCACACCAAAATAGATAGTATGCTAGAATAAATTATAATGGATATTTGTTTCAAATTTCAGACATATTGTTCCAAATTTCCACACTTTATGGCCAATATAAAAACAAAAATAGTGGTACAGGAAGTACCAACCCGTCGATGTATACCAAAATTAGCAGTATGCTACAATAAAATGCAATAAATATTTGTTTCAAATTTTGTACATTTGTTCCAAAATTGTGCATTTTGTGACCAATATAAAAAAAAAAGTGGTACTGGAAGTTCCATCCAGCCAATCCACACCAAAATTGGTAGCATACTATAATAAATAATGATAAATAATTTTTCCAAATTTTGTGGCTATTGATGCCAAATTGAGCATTTTATAGTCAAAATAAAAACAAAAATAGCCATACTGGAAGTACTGTATGACCAATCCGCACCAAAATTTATATCAAGTTATAATAAATCATAACAAATATTTGTTTCAAATTTCATAGGTGTTGGTCAAAAATTCCAAATTTTGTAGCCAATACAAAAACAAAAATAACTTTATCGGAATTATGATATAACCAATTTGCACCAAAATTTATTGCAAGTTATAATATATCATAATAAATATCTGTTTTAAATTTTATAGCTATTAGTCCAAAATTAAAAATTTTATAGCCAAAACAAAAGCAAAAATTTCCATATCAGAAGATTTGAAAATAAAAATATTATAAAAGAAAACTTGAAAATTTTCATTTCATAATTTTAACCTTTTCAGCTGGGAATTTTTGATTTTTTCCCTTCCAAAAAATGCCTTCGTTATGTCTCTGTTGTCTATTAGTATTTTTATTGAATGACAATAGTGATCCATGGCCTTCAAATTTTGTAATCATTAGATGAAATATTTCAGTGCATACGCCCAATTATGTCATATGACGAAAACTATTAAATATAGGTGCTTCATTTAACCTCTGCTTTTAGTCTTTTTTCAAACCTATTTCCACGTTTTAAAATCAAGAAGTACAATCAATTCATAAAAATTATCACTTTGACAATAAAGTACAAGTACATCCGCAAATATATTTGTAAGGGCATATCTTTTGAAGAAATAATACTGTTAAAAAACTGAAATTTTCTTGAATTACAGAATAGTTTCTTACTCAATTAAGAAAACTTAAAAAATAAGTCAGATATTTGGTGATATTTTGTGGTATTATTGTCTAATCCGTCTGTTAGATGGGTACTTCATTATCTTTGTAATACTTGATTTATTTCGTAAAGTAATTAAGACTATATTTCTATTTTTTCCAAAATGATTTATTTTTCAATTTTTCCAATTAATTTTGCATTGCTTTTACTATTTTATTATGTGCGTGAATGTACCTTTCCTACATGCCTAATTTAGAAAATGCGGATACAAATGCAAATACATAATGTTTGGAGAATATTCAACTGAGAAATTACCGACAGTTAGGTTTGTGAATAAAAAATTTTTATTACCTATCAATAAGAACTCATGACTAAAAGTTAAAACTTAGGCTCTGGTGGCTGTTGAAATTTCTTAAAACATTTTTTTAATATATTGGCGATTGTTGTTCTTGTGTATTTTTTCTATTTTCTCTGTTTTACAAGAAATTGTTAATTTGAATTTATTTTTGCGATAAAATTATTATTTTCTTTTAGCTTTTGTATAATCTTAAATGAAAATACTTTACCTATCCCTCTTGTATAATTTATTTTGAATACAAAAATTTTTTCAGTTTCTCTTTTTCTTCTGAAATTTAATAAAATAAATTCACTTTTTGAAAACGAATTTAGCATTCAGGAAAAACTTGATTTCTGTTTGTTGTTCATAAAACGTCTTTTACACGATTTGATGAAGAAATATTTTAGATTCTCATTTTTTCCCCTCTCTTTCTCCTCGGGAATGTGAAAATTCCTACCAGTATAGTGTACTCAGTTCAAAGTTTGTCAATTTTCGATTTAATTAGTTTGTTCCGAGTATGCTTTTATAACAAAGTGGTAAAATATTTGATTTTTCTTTAAACTTACTCTTGAGTTTTATTGGTAGTTAAGAGCTTTATTTATCTACTCGGGTTGTCATATTTCGGAACTGAAAGTTACTGTTATAGCTGTTTATCCTTGGTTTTTTACCCAGTTTTTTTGCCAACGGGCCATTAAAATTGACCTTACAAATTGATTAGTTGGGTTGATGAAAATAAACCGTATTATGAGAAAAAAAAGATTGGTTCCATTTTCCATTTTTACCTAATTTTTACACATTTACTTTTATGTGTAAGTACATACATATAATTATATAATATGTATGTATGTTCGTATGTACATATGTTTGTTTGTATCGCCAAAATTTTGTTTTCACAGTTTTCAGAAAATTGCAAAACGGTTATAGCTGAAATTTGCTCCAGAGATAGTTCTCGTATAGAAGCAGGTCTGGAAGAAGTTTAATGCATGTCGATTCAATAGTTTTTAAGAAAATTTGAAAACAAAAAATTTCTGGGAAAGACATTTTTACAGAATTTTGAAAAAACGGCAGGGGGATTGAGATGAAATTTTCATAGTACATATTTTTATGTTGGTGCAAGTCTGACAAAAGTTTGGTGTCTATTAGTTCAGTGGTTTCCGAGAAAACTTGAGAAGAAAAATTGCCAGAAAAAAATGTGTTCACGGTTTTTAGAAAACTATACTTGAAGGATTGGGCTGAAATTTCATGAAATGTATTCCTTTATAGAATTTAGGTCCGATAGGAGATTTGTGTTTATTGGTTCAGTAGTTATTGGAAAACAACAAATTCCTGAAAAAACAGTTTTTAGAAATGAAACATTGATAGGTCGATACTTTCGTTGAAGCCATCGATTCTTATTGATAGTTTTTCATAATTTTTATAGAGGTTGTAAATCGGATGTTCGTGATTATTGTACAAAATATTAAAGATGTTGACAAAGTTACATCCAGAAGTGTGTAATTGAAGATCATACATTTATTGAAGTACAGAGTATTAAAGTATGAAGGGTATGAAGTTGTATGGAGACGAATGAATGAGTGGCAGAACGGGTAACAGTGTGAAAAATATATAATATATGTAATGTCGAGTGTTGGCAGGAGTGTGAGAGGAAAGGGATTGGTGGTCTCAATAATTTTTTCATCAGAAACTAGCGATGAAATATTGTTTAATCGATGTGTTTGTCATGTATCAATAACTATCGATAGTTGTTTGAAATTTTTTCAAGTATTTTGAAATTTGGAATTTACGTTAATTGTTTTTATAATTATTGATAAAAATTGTCAAGCTAGGTTTTTTACCAAAAGCGAAGTATTGCTGCTCTAAAAATTTTTTTATTTTTGTTTCTTAATCTAATACACGTTCCTTTTTCTAACTAAATATTTGAAAAAAATTGATCAAAATTAATGCAAAATGTAATTAACTTCTTGTTTAAAAAAAAAAAAATCAAGGAATTGCACTAAAATGATCTTAGTATGTGAATGCATGATCGCATTTCATTGTTCCAGCATTCTTGAAACCAGATATATATTTTGTTCCTTTATAAATTTATGTTCATAAATTATCTGATGAATAGAATTATACTTTCTCAGCACCGGCTGACAAAGACGAAACTTCTGAACTTTTTAACACTGTCAATTTGAGTAAGTTGTCTCATCTCATTGATTTACACAAAGAAAAATATTTTGATACGTCAAGAAGATTTGAAGTGGCTGAAGAGAACTTGAACTCTTGTGAGTAGAAATAGTTATTCACATCATTTACACATTCTCTGGAAAGAGGAAAAGGTTTTCGATGTTCATGACTTGTATTTTTACGTTTTTTATCTCTTAACTAACCTGTGGGCTTCTGTAAAATTTACATTTGAAAAACAACGTCTATATTGTTCGATTTGCGTCATGTTTTTCTTTATCGAACATGATAATGTCACGAGATAAAATACCAATAAAATTAATAATTAATTAATTGGTCATTTTCTTTTGATCTGGGAAAAAAAAGAAAAAAAAAACATTTGTCGTTGAAATGTCAATAGGAAAGACTTTTGTGATTTAACGTAATCTCTTAAATTCGAAAGAAAAAAAAATTATTGTTTTACGCTTAATTTTCTTCTGCTTTCAATAACTTGCCTGATAATCTTCAAAACGCAATTTTAAATTACTTGCTTAAGATTCGAATAATTTAGGTCATCTTATTTCGAACCTGCCAAATTTTTTACCTTTTACGTGTACGATTGCCCTGAACTTTGAATGCAACATCTGCTTATTTTCATCATTTCTCTGCTCAATTCGATCGCTTTTTATAATGAGCGAAAAATTTCATCTTTCGTTACTTTTTTTTGAGTTTTTCAGCCCAAGAAGATTCTTTTACTTTTGCAAATTTTCTATGTTTGGTGAATCCATTCTTTTGGGTAGAAAAACACATCTAAAAGTATATTTTCGGAAGACGGCAAAATCTCCTGGCTACGGCGGTTATATCGAATGTGTTGCCAACATTATGTGTTCAAGAATGTAACGCTTCAGTATGAAATCTTTTACCCATAGTTTTTCTCCAATTTTTAACAGACTTCAAAAGAGGGGGGAAGTTATCAATTCGATTCATGTATAATTATGTTTTTTTTTTCATTCTTTCTTTCTTTTTTTTTGTGTTTGTTTCAGCATAAGTTCTCAACCTGAGCACCGATTTTTATAAACTTTTCTTTTAAATTATGGAAGGTGATCCTATGGTAGTCTCATTAAATTTTTTTTTAATCGATGAGATAGTTATTGAGTCGTCTTTAAATGAAAAACTGTTAGTTTAAATTGACACTAGTTGTCACGCGCGGGCTCCGCCTCCGCATAGCAATTTAATTTGAGACTTGTAATCCTCTTAAGAGAAAACTCCAATATAAGAAAGAGAACCATGGATAAATAGAGGGATAGAGCAGCTTTTTATATTATTCTCTATTTTCTTTAATAAGGTAGTCAAGGATGTACAATTGGTGGAAAATCCAATAATTTCCCCTCAGGGAAGATACATATTTCCACTGAGGCTTGAAACCTTTTTTAAGACAACCCATTTGCTAAGGGTAACCAGCTACTTAACATAAAATGGCTCTGTTCCCTCCCTCCGTCTCCCCCTCGATTAGTCCTTCTCCTTCATTTAGTTTTTAAACCATTTATTTGACTGGGCCATATATGGAGTAAATATAGTAAATTTACCCTTTAATTTGTAACTTTTTGGTGCTCCATATCTCAGAAAGGGGATGATACAGAAGTATGGAATTTTGTAGACATATTAATATAGTGAGAAAAATAGGTTTAAAAGAGGAAAAAATTTCGAAAATTTATTTTGAGAGGGTGAGGAGGTCAAAATCCAATTCTTTTTTCCCCGTGGGCCATGGACTTTTTCTCTTCTGATGGCATATCTACATGATGATACCTTTCTCTTAACACTTAAATTTTGAAAATCAGTCTAGACACTTTCTCTAGCTTAGTGTCACAGTAAAAAAATAATGACAGAAATTAAAATTTAGATTGCCATGAACGTTAGTGATAAAAAATCATCGAAAAAATGTTTTACATCAAAAAATCTAACCAACTCCAAAAAAAAAAAAGAATCTTCTGCCCAGAAAGCTTTGCAAGAAAAAGTAGATTTTCTTTGTTTAAAAATCATATATATCACCAAAATTCTTCTAATAAAGTACCTAATATTTATAATATTTATATTTTTTGCAAAAAATTACCATATCACGCAAATACGATGCATATAATAAAATATACTAATTTAGTACCTATCATGTTTACAAAATGTTTTATGAATGAATTTTTAATTTTTGAGTCAAAAATCATTATTTTTTGTGAAATGAATAATTATTTAAAGTTCTAACTTGCACGATTTTAGGAAATAATTCGATGGTTTTCTTTCCTGCAGTGACGAGAATTGTGGATTATATTATATTATATTATATGTATATAAAATTGAAAAAAAAAAAAAAAAAAAAAAAAAAAAAAAAAAAAAAAAAAAAAAAAAAAACATGTAAAAAAAATCTCCCACATTACAAAATGAACTACAGTGCAGTTCTCTTACTTGCTGATTACGAAAATATTAGCAAAGATTTTAGTGTCCGTGTTCAAACCTAGTGTACGGAGGCGTGTGGGGGTTAGCGAAAATTGACCTTTTGCTGAGATCGTGTTATTTTTTGGTTAAAACAAATTTTTTTTCCGAAGAAGCCTCAAAAATAGAGGGAAAATCACACTGAATAGCCAATAACTTGGGAACAAATTGACCAATCAAAACCAAAATTTGTAAGTCTGGTCCTTGTATGGGAGGTACTGTTTGTACTAAATTTCGTGACTATTGAAAGAATATTGCTACTTTTATTGAGATAACCTGAAAAATTAGCACCTCAAGACAGCCTCAGGGAATGTACCATAATACCAGTTGGAACTAAATTTGGAAGCGTGTTAGATATACTTTAAATCAATACCTGTGCAAAATTTTGTGACTATAGCTTGAAAATTATTCCTTTTAGAGGCATTAATCTGCCAAAAATGCAACAAAATCACCCCTACCAGACGCACCGTAAGGCCTATCTGCACCAAAATTGGTAGGTATTGTCCTTGAAGTAAAGCACATATCCATTGAAAATTGCGACCTGTGCTCTGTTCAATAAAAAATTTATACAAACTGACCTACTGGACTGACCATATGCTCGATTTGGACTATAAACAATAGAGTTCTTCCTTCGGTAGATCCGAATAAGTGTTTCAAATTTCGAAACCATCCGATCAAAATTAAGCCTGGAAATGGACTCAACGCAAAAGGTGGTACATATAAAAAAAAAATTAATTCTCAAAGATACTGCCAAAATACTCAAAAGATCATGAGACGAATAACTTACTCACTCTCACCCCTCTGTCCGAATACTCAGGAAATTATAGTAAGTAAATTAAAAAAAAAATCTTAAAAATAATTCTTTTAAAATTTCTTCTGTCGGATCTACTAGAATTAAAATGAAACAAAAAAAAGCATTGTAGTAAAGTAATAATTTTTTTTCTTCGAAAACTGAAATTGACTTAAAGAAATGAAAAAATTTGCTAAAAAGTGAAAAATATTACTTTTAAATTTGTTCGCAATTAGCTAGCGCTACCTGCCAGATACACGACATTTTTATATGTTATCATACCTTTGACTATATAGTACTGGACCAGGGTGCCGTTTACAAACTATATTTGTTGTTCTACACTCCACCTACACTTGCCTACTAACACTTAGCGCAACTACTTTCGATAACGTAAACTAACACTATTCAGGTTGTGCAAACAAACACGACTTTTTCCATTCGTTCACCCGAGAATGCTGAAACTCATTTCCCACTCAAACTTTAATCTTGTAATGGAGGGAGATCATTCATCTTCCTCAAACTTGTGATTTGTACTTTCGATCATTGCATTAAAGTATCTCTAACTAACTTGTTCCTTTCCTTGGATTTCAACCTCACTTCATGGGAGGCAGAGCTGCGATTCCTGAATAGTTAGTACAGAGTGATACTTAATCTTTCAATTAATTTTTTTGCTATAGTATCCAAAAATTTAAGGAACTATAAGTTTTTATTTTCGTTAAAAGTTAATTTTTTACGAAGTATATTTTAATTCAAGAGTTGTTAACTCAGTGAATTTTTTTTTCGTTTAATTTTTCGAAAAGTTCATCGAAAATTATTCGAGGTTTATTTGAATCACATTGGCGCCAAATTAATTTAACGCCATTTTAATCATCTTCCAAAAAATACTGGATAGTCTTTTTGTGGTAAGGTGAAACCAAAGGATTTTCGCCGTGGGATTGCAGATTACTTCGGACCTGGATCGTCTGTTACAGCAAGGTGAATCATAAAAAGTTCAAAAATCAGAAATTGCCATTACATCGAACTCAATCATCGTGATCTTCGAACATCATCATCTGTTAAAAATCATCGAAATTTCGTCGATCAAGTGCTACCGATTCAACTGATTCGTATGCTGCCAAGACTGAAATTTTCTGAAGACGACCTGAGATTAATCGAAGTACTGACTCACGGGAAAACGCCAATTACTCACAAACTCAACTGGGAGATATTTAATGGAATTCCCCAGATTACGGGTATTGTAATTTTCGATACTTTCAAATTATATATTTCATTTACTATTGCGGAAAACGATGGGATATATTCAGTGATTTTGTGGGATATTAAGCAAAATTAGTAATACAAAATTTTTTTACTTTAAGAATTTTTTTTACCTTCAATTTCCAAAATACTTAATTTCAAGAACCCCCTTTAGTTCGGTAAAAATCAAGTGAAATATAACAGGACGATTAAGCTTAAAAATATGTTCGAATAAAGCTGGTTACAAATGGTAAGGTTTTGGAAACAAATTGCTAATTGCACATCAAACTGTGAAGGAACAATTAAAATTAAAGAAAAAGATTATAAAAAATTATTAAATATTTTTGAAAACGAAAAAATAACAGAAGTAAGAGTTAATTTAATTGAATTTCCATTCTGGAAAACATTTTTGGGAGAAATAATTTTTAAAACCTTCTCAGTAAATGTTAGTGGAATAATTCATTATAAAAGAGGTATCAAAGTCGCAAAATTCATAGAAATTTCAAAAAATATTTTCAGTATTCAAGCTTTGGACTCGATAGAATCTTTCAGAATTTTCCTTGAAAATTTTGAGAGAGAAAATTCTCTTTAAAAATACGTAAAATTACGAAAATTAAAAAAAATATAATATAATATTAACAAGCAAAATACTTTCATATTTGAACAAATTTCATGTTCTAACAATTTATTGTCACAAAAGAAAAAATCCTTTGTCATATTGGACAAGTTTACTTGTGAAACTTCATGTCACAAAATTCTTTTGTTAAAAATACTAATGCATAAACTTGAAAACTTATTACAATAAAATATTACAGATAGCATTCAAGAATAATTTTCAATAGATCCTTTGTTATAGACAGTCACAAGGATTCAAATTTAAACAAGATTTCTTCAAGTTTATTTCTGAAATATATTCTCAATTGGAATATTTTTTCTTTTCCTTTTTCATACTTTAAAACACAAACATACACACGAATAATATTACAAAAAATTAATAATTTAAATAAAAATAAAATATTTTTTTTGCAATTAATTTTTTTTGAAAATAATTTTATTTGTTTCCTTTCAAAATTGAGTTTTCGGAACTAAGTACATTACCAAGTACTCCAGAAAACATGAATACAGCAAGTGAAAGAATCACTACACCATCCCCTCAAGGAGGATCAGGCTCTGGGTGTACACACCCTCAAGTACATTATGTCATGCCAGCTGATGAAACCATACGTCCGATACAAGGTCCAAGTGGGAAAATATTTGATGGTCAATATTACTTGGACTGGAAACGTATGATAATAGCTTTAATAAGGGGTTCGGGACATTGGGATGTTTTTGGACCACACCCTGAACTAAAAATTTATATTGAAAATATGGATAATTTACAATACAGACCATCTTAAAATTCTGCTAAAGCATACTTTAAAAAACAAGAATGTGCAAAAGCATTTATCATGGAACGAATGACATATAATGTATCAAAACAAATTAGGGAATGTAAAACAGTAGATCAAATCTTTGAAAAATTAGATATAACTTACGGTTCTAAAACTAAAATAGTCGCAAATATGGCAAAATCAAAATGGACTGCTTTTCGATTTACACCTGGTGGTAATATAAGAGGTTTTTCGTATCTGAAGAAGAGGAATTAGAAAATCTTCAATTGGCATTAGGATACGAGCAAACCATTGCAAAAATGCAATTTGATAATCTCCCCGAAAATAGAAAAAATTTAGAAGTATTCAAACAAATATTAAAAGAAGACGGTGATCAAAAAATGAGAGATAAACAAATTAAATTACAATACCAATCGTCTAACAAAAAATTCTATAATAATGGGAATAAATTTAAAAATAATAATATAAATTATAATAATAATAATAAAGACAATAGATGGAATAGAAATTATAATTATAGACGAAATAATAACACAAATGGAAATAATAACGGAAATAATAATAATAATAATTATAGAAATAATAATCCAAGAAATGAACATAATAATCAAAATAATCAAAATAATCAAAATAATTATAATAAAATTCAAAATAATAACAGAAATAATAATCAGTCACCTAGAAAAAATAATAAAGAAGAAAGATGTTTCATATGTAACCAAACGGGACATTATAAAAATAAATGCCCTGATTATAAACCCGAAAATAAAGAACAAAATAAAGAAAAACCAAAAAATAAAGATAAAAAAGAAGAAGAAAGACCAATAAAATTATCATATATGGTTAAAAAATACAGCAACAATGAAGACTGGCTTTTAAAAAAATTAATTAAAGATAATACAAAAAATGAAAATTATATACAACTTAAAAAAAAAAAATGTTACTTGATGGGGGGCGGAAGTCCATCTCACATCAAACATAGAAAAATTAATTAATGTAACAAAATTTAAAATTCCAGTAAAATTACAGTTTGCACTTAAAGACATGTATTTATATGCTACACATATGGGAAACATGAGAATATTGGTAGAAAATGAAAACAAAATTCGAACAGCAATTGAATTATTGGAAGTCCATTATGTACTGGATCTGTCATTAGATAATGTCTGGAATTAAAGTGACAGAATCTGGAATTTTACATATGGACCAGGGAAAAGAAAAAATACAAACGTATTTCATAGAAACAGGAGACATTTTATTTACATCTTATAAAATTGGTGTCTTTCAGGTAAATTACAATTACATAAATATACCAAAAAAAATGTATGCCCATCACTCAAAATCAAGATGACAACGAATGGGATTCCTTTTCTGTCGAATTAGAAATAGAAGAAGAAGAAGAAGAACCCATTAATAATAATAATAATAATTTAGAAGAGAATAATGAAAATAATAATATCACAACAGAAAATAATAATGATGAGGATAATAGTAATAATAATAAAAAAAAAAAAAAATAATATTTCAGATAATTTGTTAGAAATAATCCAAAATAATACAAATAATCATAAAAAAATGATTTGGCATAGACGATTAGGTCATTTAAACGGAAAATACATGAGATATTTACATAAAGTTACAATTGGAATTCCAAAAACAATTAATTTTAAAGATGATGATTTTATCAATTGCGAAATCTGTAAAATAGCCAATAGCCAACGTCTAGGTCATAATAATGTTAGAAATAAACCCCAAAGGAGACTAGAAATTATATCCTCCGATATCATGGGACCATTCACACCCACAATAGCCAAACAAAAATATATATTGACATTCATTGACAACTATAGCAATTACACCTTCGTGATACCAATATCGAATAAAGTTCAAGTATTTACAGAATTTAAAAATATTTTTCACTCAATGAAAAACAAATTCCCCGAAACACCCATAAGTCAAATAAGATGCGATAATGCAAAGGAATATACGGATCAAAAATTAGTTAAATTTTGTGAAGAAAATGGAGTACAAATAGAAAATGTTGTTCCTTACTCGCCAGAATTAAATGGAATTGCTGAACGTCAAAATCAAACTTTGATGAAAAGAGTAAGAAGTTTACTAATTGATGGTTATCTAGACATTAAGTATTGGGCACATGCAATAGCTACAGCTGCATACTTAATAAATAGATCACCAACAAGAGTAAATTCAGAGTACAAAACTCCATACGAAATTTTTTTTGGTAAAAAACCTAATTTGGATAATTTAAAAATTTTTGGATCATTAGTTTATAGGCATATTCCATTGGAAATTCGACAGCAGAGTGCAACTAAATCTAAAAATAAAAATGAACAAAGAATAGACCCAAAATTTGCACCAAGGGGAGAAAAGGGAATACTCATGGGATATACCACTACGGGATATTGCATTAGAGATCCCTTTTCAAATAAATTCAATATATCTTGTGATGCTAAGTTTGATGAAAATAAAAATATATCAAATTCAAAAAATTGTGAACAAGAACTGGTACTCAAACCAGCAAATTTCGTAAAAAATTTAGTCAATATAAACACTTTCAATATCACAAAAACTATAGATAATAGGTGGATTGAAGATTGTATACCAACATGCTATAAAGATGTCAAAAATAACCCATTCAGAAAAGAATGGATGAAAGCCATTGAGGATGAATTTATTTCACTAGGGGAAATGGACGTGTGGGAAGAAGTAGATTACGATAAATCTTTAAAAACAATAGATACAAGATGGGTTTTTGTAACAAAACCAAACGATGAAGGATACCACCAACCAAAAGCAAGATTAGTTGCTAGGGGCTTCAAAGATAGAACTGAATATGAGTTAGGACAGGTATTCGCCCCTGTTATTCCAATTTGGTTAGTAAGATGGTTCCTATCGATAGTCAATAAATATGATCTAGAAATGGTTCAATATGATGTAAAAACAGCATATCTAAATTCCCCTGCAATAGTCCCTATATACTTAAAGCCCCCGGAAGGTTTATTAATGGAAAGTAATAAATTATTAAGACTTAAAAAATCTATTTATGGCCTAAAAACATCGTCTAAATCATGGTATAATTTAATAAATGAATATATTTTAAAAATGAATTTTGAAAGATCCAAAACAGATAAATGTTTATATTTTAAAAAATCAAATGAAAAAATAATTTTTATGACCACATACGTTGACGACATATTAATAGCGTCAAATACCCCCGAATGGATAAAAAATGTAAATGATTCTTTTCAAAAAAGATTTACCATGAAAATAATTGATAACCCAAGATTTTATTTAGGATTCGAGATCATTAGAGATAGAAAAGAAAATACAATAACTTTAATACAATCAAGGTATATTGAAAAAATATTAAAAAAATATAATCAAAATGAATCAAATTTCATAAATACCCCAATAGAAACATCTTTGAAAATTGAAGATGAAAACTGCACAGATGATACAGAATATCATTCAATGATTGGAGCCCTGTTATATCTGGCTAGATTAACAAGACCCGATATTTCATTTGCAGTAAATTTTTTCTCGAGATTCCAAACGAAATCAAACTCAAAATTAAAAAATCATGTGAGACGTATATTCAAATATGTAAACACGACAAAAGAATTCTCAATTAAATTCACATCGGATAGTAAAGGCATACACTCTTTCGTTGATGCATCTTGTGCCCCAGATGTAAAAGATCATGAAATTAAAATATCAAATTTAAATTTAGGAAAATCTATATCAGGATTCTTAATATATTTAAATGGGGACTTAATTAATTGAAATGTAAGAAGACAAACAATCGTAGCTACAAGCTCAACTGCTGCTGAAATAATTGCGGTATTTGATGCTTTGGACGATATACAAGTTACATTCCTTTTACAAAAAGAAATATTTGAAGAAAATGACCCAGTAAGAATATTTGAAAACAATATATCAGCGCTCAGAATAATGTCGGGAGGAGCTCAAAAACGAGCAAGAGCCTTAATGATAAAATGTTATGCCATTACACAATCGGTGGAAGATAAAGAAATCGAGTTCAAAACTGTTGGTACGAATTCACAACTAGCTGATATGCTAACAAAAAGTCTCGACAAACAAAAATTTAGAAACCTAGTCGACAAAATATTAACAACATCAAATCTCTCACAATAAAATTCTCAAATTCATAATAATTATTCAGGAAAATCATTTATTTCAAAAGGGGAAGGAATACAAATATTCAATGTTAATAATATGTCAAGTCACAGATCGCTGAATATAATAATCTCGTTTTTTGTAATATAGTACATGAAAATATAATGTTCGAGAAAAAGAAAAAATCACATGTTCAAACAAAATTAATAATATATTATATTCTTTAGGCCAAAAAATACTTGTTGAAACAAAATTTATTTTTGTGTAGGTATTCAGTGTCATCTCTATAAATTCAGCTTTCGAATGAACAGAGATTTGAATACAAATCATCGACATGATTTCACACGTTTAGTTGATATTAGTTTATTACATTTTGGAACACCCTTATTCAACAAGTACTAAACAAAATTGAACAAAATTTTTCTCGAACAGCATGAAAGATCTAAAAAATATCCGAATCGAAATCCATTAACGCAATACAATATGTCAATAAATAATTTCAAAAATACATCGAAGTATATGTTGTAATCTAGTCATTATTAATTTAATTTTATGTAATTATTTAATTTGTTTTGTTTGGGAAATGAATGTGTAATAATATAATAATTCAAAATTATTTTATATAATATTCGTTCTCGCACTAAATCATGTTCGTTCGTTTTGTTGGTCTTTGGGGGGGGGGTGTTGTTCTACACTCCACCTACACTCGCCTACTAACACTTAGCGCAACTACTTTCGATAACGTAAACTAACACTATTCAGGTTGTGCGAACAAACACGACTTTTTTCATTTGTTCACCCGAGAACGCTGAAACTCATTTCCCACTCAAACTTTAATCTCGTAATGGAGGGAGATCGTTCATCTTCCTCAAACTTGTAATTTGTACTTTCGATCATTCCATTAAAGTATCTCTTACTAACTTGTTCCTTTCCTTGGATTTCAACCTCACTTCAATATTTAAGGACCATAAATAAATCACAACTATAAAGGAGTGTTTACAAGTTGTCTGTATACATGAAACCCAAATGCATGTGCAGAAGCCAACCGTTTTCTGATGAAAAGTAATTTTTTTATTATAAATATAAAAATCCTCAGTAAAAATTACAAACACCAACATTCCAAACTCTTTATAGCTCTTACTGACATATATAGTCGTCTCCGGACATGACCATATAGATCGATAAAGTAGTGATAAGTAAGAGGTATATACCTGCTTTATAGACACAGCTATAAAGCTTATAGACAGTTTGTAAACGGTCTCCTGTAAAGAAAGATGATTTCTGGTTATACATGCAGGCGCTAAATAGGAAACGAGAGCGTACCTTTCGACGTAACTACTGTACATGCTACCCTGGTCTGTAGGACAAATTCGTTCATTTTGAATTGTTCTGGGTTTTGTTTGAGCAAAGTGAATTACTTGAGTGAATCAGTTGTTCATGACGAGCTTGTTTTTTGGGTGCAGTTTTGCCAATCTTAATTTGTTTTTGAAAAGGCAAATTTGGAGTTTTTTTGATCAGTGTTGCCAACTTTTTTTTTGTAATTTTTTCTAATGATAAATTTCTGTTTTTTTTTTTGTTTTTTTTATTGAAACTTGAATTTGATTTTTGTTTGATAATTAATTTTGTTTTGGGAAAGTTGTCGAATAATTATTTATTAACTCTTCTTTACTAAAGAATATTTCATCAAGATTGGAGTGGGGAGAATGGAAAATTAAGTATGAAGTTAGATAATATTTTTTTTACAAAATTATTTTGGCAGTTTAGTTTATAGGACATTTGTTTCTGGTTACTTTTTTGGTGCGATTGTTGCACAGTTTTTTCTTTCAAAATATTTAAGATGGAACGCTATGTTATTGATTTTCAAGCATTTAAAGATGACGAAAATAAGTATATTTTAAAAGAGTTGGCTGTTGTTTCAGTTCATGGAACAACATTGATGCATTGCTTGATTTTTCCTCCTTTTAAATTTGACAAGTTATCGAGTAAATCTCAGAATTCATCTCAATATTTGGTAGATAATCATCATGGAATTAAGTGGGAAGATGGATATGTTACTTTTATGCAAGCTGTATGGATGCTGACAGGTATTACTGAATATGCAGATGAATTATATATAAAAGGGAGGGAAAGGAAGAAATATATTGAAAAACTGACAAAAGTGTCAACTATTGATTTGGATGAATTGGAATGCTTTAGAGTAAAAACATTAATTGATTCTTCATCTTCACCAAGTTGTTATTATAAGCATCACTCGAATAGTAGTGGACGATATTTTGAAGCATGTTCTCTAAGAAGAGTTTATAAACTGAAATGGTGGCTTTTGGAATATTTAAAGAGACTTGCGATATTAGATTTTGAAGATACAGAAGAATCGAGACAAGAAAATCAATATGAATATGGTACAGTTGAAGAGGAATATGATGTTCCTCCCAGCAGAACACAAAAATGTTTACGCTGCCAATCAGTTGCCAAGGAGAATAAGTTTACCCTTACCCGCCAGTGTTATTGTCAATACAGATAATTCATACAACAAAGGTCGACATTGGTTAGCTATACACATTAATTCGCAAGAAATTTGTGAATATTTTGATAGTTTTGGATTTCCTCCTATAAATCCTACTTTTATTTCCTTCGTGCAACGTAACTCTAAAATTTGGCATTATAACAATGTTGGATTACAGAGTAATTTTACTGATGTTTGTGAAAATATTGTCTAGTATATTTATATTATAAAACTCAAAATAACACTGCAAGATTTTGTTGGTAATTTTTATAATAATAAGTTAAACAATGATGAAAAAGTAGATTGTATGTATAATAGAATATTCTTAGGTAAAAGAACAAAAGAATTTAGAACATTTGAACCTTTACCATTATCTCTTTCTACATTTCAAACTTGTTTTTCAAGGAAACTCTGTAAAAGGAATTAGAAAGTGGAGCTGTTATTTTCCTCCACTTTTTAAGATGGTGTTCAAATAGAAATCCGAGTGGGATAAAACAGAAAACATTTATAACGTGTTCAACAGGAACATGTGAGTAAAGAGAAACTAACGACATCTTTTCAAATTTCATCCCTACTATTTCTTTTGTTTAGAAATTGAGTGGGGTTGATGGGAGTATTCAGTCAGAATAGTTTTAAACTCAATGTAAAATATTTTAGTTTATATCGTGCTCTTAAACGTTGTTGGTTCTTTAAATTGTCATTCTAGTAATTTCTTGTAAAACATAGTCTAATACATACTTTCTTTTTTTATTTTATTATTTAATTTTCAAAGTTTTTTTTCTTCATAATGTCAAACAAACAAAGTGTTAAAAACCAAGAAAATATGGATAAACCAGCCAAGACTATTGATGTGAAACCCACAGAGGAAAGAAAATGTTTGGTTCTTTGCTCGATGCACGCCCTCACACAAACAGGTGATAAATTCATTAGAATTGGCTTGGATGCTGGAAATGACTTTCAACGTGTAATCCAGATTGGAAAAACTGTCGGTACACTACCATGTATTTACTTGAACCAGAATGAATTTGAACTGTTCCTGAGTCATGGCGAAGTTATCAGTAATTTTTTCAACAACTCAAATGCTCAGATTGAATCCATCTTACCACATCATGTTTCTACACGAATAAAGTTTGAATTTTACATGTTATACAATAAACAGTGTGTAAAGATTTATACCAACGACGCCATACCAGCTGCAATTTACTGCAGCAAAAAAAACAGAAATTTATCATTAGAAAAAATTACAAAAAAAAAGTTGGCAACACTGATCAAAAAAACTCCAAATTTGCCTTTTCAAAAACAAATTAAGATTGGCAAAACTGCACCCAAAAAACAAGCTCGTCATAAACGACTGATTCACTTAAGTAATTCAATTTGCTCGAACGACTTCCATAACGATTTAAAATGAACGAATTTGTCCTACAGACCAGGGTAGCGTGTACAGTAGTGACGTATTTTTCTTTGTGTTTATGTACACTATCCTTGTGAATGTATTCTAAATTGGTGGAATTAAGCAAAACGTCGAAATTATGCAGAAAGTACGCTAAGGTTGCCTACTTTTTTGCTGGCATGTCTTGAGATTGAAAAGTATATTGGTTTATGGAGCTTTACTGGTCCAGTACTATAAACTCAAAGTATCATAAGCATACTTCCAGGGATGAGGTTGATCTGGATCTAAAGAAAATGATCCGTATCCGTTATTATAATCCTTTTTATTTTCAGGAATTCAGAATCCATGATCCGTTATTAGAATCAATTCGTAAATGATTCAGTGTTTTCGGATCATTGCTGATAAAGTGGTACTAGTTATAATTTATGCTTTTGCAACTAGCCTTTTTTAGTTTGGACTTCGATTCTTCGTTTTTTGTTTACTTTTGCGTACCTAAATTTCTCATACAGTCGTACAAACATTTACTGACGTGTGAAGATACCTTTCACCATATGTATGATACCTACGATACGCTTTAGTTTGTACTATGTTTTAAAAATGATCCGAAAAGTGATCAGAATAAGTTTGATTCGAATCACTTTTTAAGCAGAGATCGGTTACCCGCTAATTGAATCAAATTTTAAATCTTATTTGTAATCCATGATTCGAATCAAGAAATTTGTGATTTTGCCTATCCCTGCCCACAATTTCGCTCTAAAGCCCAAGTGGTATGTTTCGTATGCAGTCCGCTGTCTTTCCCAGTCATTTTTTCTGTACTGTTATTGTTTATAAACTGAGTATATGAGTATTGCAAATAACAGATTTACTCGCGCGACAAAATTCGTTCTTCATGATGAGATGTTATCGTAGTGGAAAACTTTGTGTTAACTACTTTGTGTTGTTACATAAATTAACCCCTGTTCCAACTTAATTTTTGCCTTCTTTCAGCTGTTAGCAGGTAACCTAACTACGAAAAAGTAATTTTCATTGGCTTGAGTTGTCGCATTCCAAATGAGTTAGAAGAACTTCCTCATAAATTCCTCTGTCACTCGTAATTAGAATTTTACTAATGTCTCCACTGAAGAAACATCAACGGGGAAAAAAAAAGGAATGGGTCGAAGAACGAACGATGGGCAACTAAAAATAAGTCGAATATCGATCGGCTGTCGTTGAATGAAAAACTTTCATTCTTATGCTAGCAAGGTTGAGATTAGCAAATCGCAGCTTCGGCGGACAGTGACACTGATTTACGAGAGGAATAAACATTGAAAATACATCCAAAATCGAAAGTGATGGAAATTAATGAAAATTTAAAAGAATTCCTTGTATAACTGCTCAACTCACATCAACGAACGACTCTATGTGAGTAATGTATAAACTAAATACCTGAAGAACAAATTAGCCCAATTTGATGAACTGAAGAACAATTATAGGGGGAGTAATCGAGTTTTGATGTGTTCCTGCATTGTGGAGTTCATTGGTTTACGGATTTGAAGGAGGCTGCTCAGAGGCTGTCCTCAGTTGAACTTCACATCAACCAATTAAGGTTCTTTATACAGGATTTTTTTTTCATCCCAGAATTTTCGGACAGGTTTACTTATTGGTCCATAGTGAGAATATATTGCCTCCATGTAGTTACTTGTGTGTGCTCTAGTTATCGTTTAAAAGCTGCTAGTGTGTAGTTCCTTACGAAATTCGTGTGCTATCATCCTTAGGCTACATTGTAATCTGATTATATTCTCGAATTTAAATAATTCGCATCCTCTTAACTCCTTGTCGCAAATCAAAATTTCAGTTTAATTCGAAGTGAAAAGCGAAAATAAGTTTTCGTCTTTTTTCATTTATTTGATTTAGAAATTCTCGGTCTCCTAAATTTAACTCGGCATTTTCTTTTTTTTTTTACAGTTTTGATGCGCGCCAAGTTTTTTTTTTCCGTAAATTCTCGCTCTCCAATGTCTGTAACATATGTCATAAGCTTATTGTGAATGTGTGGAATAAAAATATTTGAAATAAAAAATAAAATTTAGAAGAAAGAAAGAGAACCAGCATTATGCTGTTAACGTGGCTTAACCGAAGAGATTGCTGAACCAAAACTTATTTCCATTGGTAAAAAATTTTAAAATTTGTTTGTGCTTCTTTTGACTTTTTTTTTTTTTTTCGTTCTAAGGCTTTTATGTAGGCAGTGGTATTCGCTTGAGGACACAAAATTCAATTTGTCCTGTAGTTGAAGTTCTCAAATCTTATTTTACCTATATCTTCCGTGAAATGCTGAAAATTTTTTAAAATTTTAGCTGTAACTAATATAAGTTTAGGTTAAAAACGAATTTTTAAAACATCAAGTTTTTTTTTTTTGGCTTTCGCTTCATACGAAATAAGCATTATTTTGTTGAGGAAGGTTGGCTGCAGTATTGGTATATTTTAAAATCGCAGTAGTGACTAGTGAGTAGAATAAAAGGTTATAATAACAACATCAACGCTATATTCAGATTTAAATGCAAACAGTCGTTCAGAACTCAGCGATCTACTTTTGTTACAGATTTAAAGAAAGGAAAAAAAAAAACTGCTATTCGCTAATCGCTATTATTCTTATTTATTTTGACTAGGTGTGTTCGCCTGGTTGTTCACTCATACGGTACGCCACTGTAAGTTTACAGCTGGAAATAAATCATTTTGTTATTATTTATTCGTGCATAATGAGAAGAAATTTCGAACAAATTTGAATAGTAATTTCCTACGAAAATTATGAAATATTGAAATTCCCTTATTGTTCAATTTTTGCTTCGTAACGGACTCATCGCCATTAATGTTTAGATGATTAGATTGAATTCTGTTGTCCTCATTCAATTCTATCCAATGAAAAATTTCGTAGATCACTTCCAAAATGTGAGTGTTTTGCGGTTCGAACATGAGCACGATGATCTTTACCAATAATGAATTAACTTCATTACGCATTTGATGAGTATCCTGAAATCGCTCTCGACTCCGCTTGAACAGTTTGAAACGATCTTCATTAATCTGTACGTACGCTTTGTATACCTTGGCAGCGATGATTTATGAGGATCGGATATGAAGTTTTCTGTATTAGTATTATTTTTACTTATACGATGGATTATAGGGGTAAGGATAGAATTAAGCATGTAATCTAC
The DNA here is from genome assembly GCA_011428145.1 of Ericerus pela. Classification (NCBI taxonomy): domain Eukaryota; kingdom Metazoa; phylum Arthropoda; class Insecta; order Hemiptera; family Coccidae; genus Ericerus; species Ericerus pela. The sequence continues at coordinate 1,017,629 of WOFM01000610.1, forward strand.
ATTTGCTGTAAAGTGCAAAATTTTTATTAGGGTACGTCATTTAAAGAACCAACATCTTGCAAACGTAATGACTTCGTGATTTACGATTCAGTTATTATTTACGTTAATTTCTATTTTTATATAAACGTTTGGCCAGTGTGGAAATCCGAAAGGTATATACTTTGCTGTCAGAACAATTACCAATTATGTGCTACTCTCATAATTCATCGCTTAAAATCATTATCATTTACTGATTGGAATTCGTTTCATATCACTTAAAGTCATCTTGTTGAAAGTAATAATTCGTTAGTATTGTTTAATTTTTTTCTTTTTTAAGTTTTTCTTATTAAATCGAGGCCATAAAATTTTCAGTGAAGACAGAAAACTAAGAGCTGTACTATATCTAGTTGTACTCCAGTGAATTGATTTAAATTTCAAAATTAATCTCGAAGTACGAAATCTTGAATTTTCTCACATGTTTTGAAATAATTAAACTTGTCAATTCATATTTTGGGTATAACTTGCTATTTTTCATTTCCATTTTCCCCTTGGTTATTAAAGCCTCCGCATTCAAAACAATGATCAAATGATATGTTGACTCTTTTATTTCTCTGATGGCTCTTAATTCGCATTGGAATTGAAAAGATTATTTAAATTTTTTTGGCGATGAATTACTCTGTTTCAGCTTCAAATTTAATAACTGAAAATTTTTTAAAGATCTAAGGGTTTCCAACCTTTTTTCTTAGGACAGATCAAAGTTGGGGTAGAAAGAGGTTAGAGATTGAGGAGGGAGAATTATTTTTTTACCATTAATTAGCAAGGACATCAGACAGCTTAACGGGCCCTTGATTACAGACACCTGACTCACCACATAATGAAATCGAAGACAATAAACTCAGTAAAAATGAATTTTTAATGATACATGTGGAATACCTTGTTGTGAAAAGATATTCTCACCAGAAAGTAATCTACAGATTTTGAGTGTTCAACCACTTCATATATAAACATACGGGTAAGCCAAAACCTGGGCATACACTGGTGATTTTGTAGCCAGTTTTGTGAGTTTATATAAGGAAATTGGCACACGCACACAGACACACATATGTACATATACATATGTATATGTGTTGTAGAAATTTCGTCATTTCTTATTCATTGCTATGGCAACTGATAAGGAATGACATAATACGTTCGTGTACTGGTACGATACATCACCGAGATCTTTATCTATCATTTTGTCATTGGCTAAACATTACATCTTACTTGCCTGTGTGTGCAAGTAAGAACATACAAACAGTGTATATATAATGTTGAATATAATATACTTGATAAGGAATGATGAGCGTACAAGATGTATAGTCCCCACAATACGTTTTTATTAAAAATAAAACGTTGTATGAAACCCAGGGCAGTAAAACATTGTCTCAGACAAACACTTGCAGTATGAAGATTAGAGCCTAAATGAAACAAATGTGGTAGTTTTCCTCAGTATTACACGTTTGTTCTCTATTCAGTTATCTTATAAAGTCTAAATTCACATTCACTGGACGAAGTGGTAAGCACAGAACTGTAATGAGTTAAATACAAGCATATAAAAATGTCCTCAACGTATATCCAAAATAGACAATTAAGATATCTACCGATTGTATCAATTTGGCCTATTCTCAAAACAGAATTATCTTTGAAAATAATAAAATTACAAAATGTTGAACATTACAGCTTAAATTTCCTTCTACTAGCTAAGTTCACTACAAATTTGTAATCCATGGCCAAAATTCAATGGAAACAGCTATAATCATGAATAATCAATACTCACAATTGTAGGTAATGGACTGAAGGTTGTCAGTAGTATTTTTCTTGTCGCAACTTGTCAAATGAAGTCTTGTAGTTCTGGCCTGAAATCCACATTTTCCCTATGACTTTGGATGAATTGTAGTTCCAGCAGGCAATTCAAATTTTCATCATTTACAACTATTGCCATATCCGCTGGTGATCTTGATGTGTTGGTTTTAATTATAGATGAGGTTTATGTGATGCTGTAGCCTTATAATTTTTTATAGTTTATAGCTGGCAGTCTTACCTTTAATTCGAAGCACCCTTTTCTCTTTCATTTCGAAGCACCTTCGTATTACGGTGTGAAATTCGTTCATCAACGGCTCTTCCATCTTTCCCCTTGCTCCATTTTTCCGATTTTCTCGTGTCAAAGTCTCTCTACGCTTTGCAGAGTCCCGTTATGGTGTGAACCAATTTCCGCATATAAGCGAACGTCAATTTATCGAATCAGTGCCGATTGATAATAGGCCTACCTTATTCGTCTGATGCACGACGCTTTTATAATAACCCATTATAAATAATATATAATAATGGCATTCGTTTCAATATTTTTGTGTACATTTTCGTATCATTGATTCGAATTTTTCTCATTTTCCACGCTTCACCCACCGCTCGCCCATATCTCCTCACATGTCAGTTTCATATTTTTCGTGACCCGAATATGAAAACATTTCTATCTTGTATCCTCTGTACTCCTCCCACTCCTCCTCTTTTTCCTTCTTTTTCTTTTCCCTCGTTTCCTTCTTGGGCTCGTCGATTTTCTCTCCCTTTTTCATCTTCGTTGTTTACACCATGGTCATTGAAATCAGTTCATCGTATATAATTTTTATGCATCCGAAGGTGTGATACCCTTGTTTCTGATTAGGCGATTTGTTGATTGGTTATGCCTGCAGATGCGGATAAAAAAAAAGGAAAGGAAGAAAAAAAAAATTAATCGATGAAAATAGTTCTTTCGGGTCCACTAATTCTCCTTCCGCGATATCTATGTTTCATGTTCACGACATTTTAAGGAGATTAAAATATTTTTCAATATCAACGAAAATTTACGTTGGTACCGTATTCTAGCACCGTTGGGATTCTTTATTGATAATTCTTTGTATCTGTTGTCTTCAGTATGCGAGTTAATATTAACCCTACAGATAGCTAAACTCGTTGGACTTAGTTGGTTATATCTCTGTAATGTATGATGTAGAGAAGAAGACACTTTTAGCTGGGCCATATTTCCAAATTATTATGAGCCGGCTCGAGAGTTGGCACCATTAGTAGGCGTGTTTGCTCGGTGGTAGGTGCCACTACTCAACTCTCCAATACCTCCAGCATTATGGATCCACAATTTTTGCATGACAAATGTTATTGAAGGAGTTGCTATCGTTTTTTGGGCCATCCATTAATTGTGGGTCTTTATGAACGTTGAAGAATAAAAACAATACGTGAGTGCCGCTGTGGCTATACTCGTGAAGGATAGATGTGTAAATCTAAAAATATTTTAATAATACTAAAAAGGCAAATCTTCCATTAATTTTGGTTTTTTATTTTGTCTATTTTTAAACTGCTGAAGATGGTAGAAACAATCTTATGGATAGTAGATTCTTGTAAATTTTCTCTTCTTTTCAGTGATACCGACCTACGTTCGTTAATTTAAGTAGTTACTGAAGAATCAGTGAGTGAAAGAGAAGAGGTTTCTAAATTCCAAAAAAAGGAAATATTTCTTCGATTTTCCTTTTTTTTGTTCACTTCTTTTCAAACTGCTAAAGATGAAAGAAAAGTTATATGGATATTAAATTATGAAAATTTTCTCCTCTTTTCAATGTTACCAACCTCGACTTTATACCTTGAATAACGGCTGAGAAATTATTGAGTGAAAGATAAGAAGTTTCTAGAATCCAAAAAATGGAAAATTTTTCATTATTTGCATTTTTTTCATTTGTTCATTTCCAAATTGGTAAATACAGACAATTGAAAAAATATGTGAAAATTTTATAAATTTTCTTCTCTTTCTAGCAATACCAACCCCAGCTCTCTAGCTTAAATATAGGCTGAGTAATCATTGAATGAAATATGAAAGGTTTGTTTCAAAATTGAAATGTTGCATTCAACTTGAATTGACAAGGGACACATACACAACAACATACTCAACCACATACACAACCTCATACATATACCCAAAGACACATCAACGAGTCTTAAGGTGGGTACCCATTTTCATCATTTACCTGTATTGTATCATCATATCGTCTCAATGTGTACGTGATCTGTAACTTTCTACCGTATCAAAAAATAATACAATGATAGAATAAGGGCTTTTTCCAATCGATGTTGGTATTCTTCTGTCACATCAAAAAGGGCTACTTTGGATTACAAAATTTTCAATAGAATTTGAGAGTATGATACAATCCCAGCCAATGCCTCACCAAAATAATGCCGTATCATCAATGCGTATTGTATCATGATACGCACCAATAATACAATATGGCAGAATGATACAAATGTATGCCTACCTTTACAATCTGATACCTGGAGCTTGTAAGACTCACATAGCTCTACTGAGAGCTAAGATGTTTACACATCAAAAATTATTAGGTTAGCCAGCAGATGTATTAATAATCCGTTAATAGATCTAACGGTAATCAGTAAAATAAGTACAAATTTGAACAAAACGGAACACATACTTTTTAAAATTGATAGAGCAATATATGAAGAAAAAGACATAATTTTTTCTTTTACACATTAGTCTTTTTATTCATTTGTTTTTGTATTGAAGAAAGTTTGTCGATATTTTTGGGTCATGAACGTTCTATGTGAAAAGTGATTAGATTGCCCGGTTTTTATTATCACTTAAAAGTTCAAGTTAATTTGATTGCTTCACTCCCGGAGTTCGCTAGCTTCTTTTGTCACTAGATATATTTTAAAACATTATGTAAGTCTGTATATCATTTTTGTTAAGAGAAATAAGCGTTCTTATTTTTGAGATATTTTTTTGGAACTTAGTTTCGGAATATTCAGTTGCTGGTGAAATTTTTAAAGAATGAAGTTACAGAGAATGCTCCTGGGATTTTGAAAAATAATTGATTGTAGTTATTTACAAATTTCTTCCATTCAAGTCATTCCATAATTATTTTATATGTTGAAAAAAGAAAATTTGAAGCATTGAAAAATAAATATTTTCCATTCGAAGACTCTTTCATTCTTTTGAAATACGTCTAAGAGAAGAAGGTTCGAAGAACTCTTTTGTACTAAAACAAGAATTAAAAGTTCGAGCGTTCCAAGAATTCATTTGTTTTTCTTGTCTTGAATAATTTACGTTTTCAACCGAAGTTTGAAATTGTGAAGTTGAGATCTCATTTACAATCTATTTCTAATTTATGATTAGACATTTGCTTCAAGTTCTTCAAAACAACGATCCGTATAAAAACATGTGCAATATGCTGGTGTAATGCTTAAATCACAAAGATATTTTCAGACTACCAATCGGTGATTGAAAATTCGATGCTGCTGATAGAAGAAGAATTAAATAACACTTGAAATGAAGCTGAAACAAAACAAAACAAAACAAAAACAAAACGAATCGTATTGATGTAGCGACTAATGAGGGCGAACCACTCTTGTCGATCTACTGATGGGTTCAGGTCGCCTTCTAAGGTGCTTGATCAACCTGTGAGACAGACAGACTCGTGCGAACCGCAGTGTGGCATATTTTTTGTGTCACTGAATGGATTAAATTTTATTAAACACTAGTATCATGGTTCGAAATGAAAATTTATTTTCAATTTCGAAATGAAGTACTAGGATGGATACGAATCTTTCGAAATGTACTGTGTGTCTGTGTAGAGTTGTAGACCTATTCACGAATCTGATGTCAGTGCTGTGAGTAACACATCTGAATATAATTTATCATTCCTAAAACAATTTTTTAACGCCAGATAAACGGCTCAATAGCATTATGATCTTTTACCGTTCTCACGTACTTTCTTATTAACATCTCGACGGTTGTTCAACCATAAAAAGCAAAACAAAAAGGGAGAAAAAAACACTTTTACTGAAAAAATTCAATAGACACGCGTTCATAACAAGGGCAGCATTTTCAGCCCGTTTCGCAGCACCCGGCGCGGCTTCTCACACGCGCGCACATCCACCCTCTCTTCTCGTCTGAAAACCGCCCCATGGCGACGAACATTTCGAACACATTTGTACACTCGTTCACTTCCACCACCCTCTTTCCTTCACTGTTCAGTATGTTTGGCCCGGCTAAAAATACGGGCTTTCTCTTTCATTGCGTGCAGTGCGTATCCTGATATTCACCATACCATTTCCTTTGTCATTATTATCATCGTTTTCAACTTGTAACTTTGCAAAATGCCATCTTTTCTGACATTTCCACAATATAACGGCTGTCTTTGGAATACAAAAATTTTAGCGGACCTTGATTCATTTGGTATTGCTTTTTGTCGAAATGTATGATCGACGTTGATACGCCATCATAATTCTACATGGATACCACCATTACTATTACGACTACTATTATTACCTCCCCCTCGAAGGTTAAGATAGTACTCGTAGAATTAAATAGCAGTCCATGTTTTGGTGAACAATGAACTTGAATGATAAATAATACTGTGGCAGAGAAATCAACATATTTTTCAATGCGAATCTATTCACTCTTGTTGTCTTCCTCCTGGATTCCAAATTCGGAATCCCCGCTTTTGAACTTTTTTATCGATTTTCGTTAAAATTCTGAACTGCTTAGTTGAGTTACGGAAAGAAAATTCTGTAGACAGACACCTCCCCATCAGAAGAAAAAGACTTTGATTTCGACAAGTGTTCCCTTTCCACTCATGTTGAAAAAAATGAAGAATTATTTTCCGCAGAAAATTGTAATAAAAGTTCCCAAACCCAACACTATTATAACAAGTGGTGAGCTTAGTGGCGGATCTAGTGGGGGAAATAGGGAAATTTCCCTCCTAAATACCAAAAAAAAAAGAAAAATTAATATAAAAATTATAAAAATTAGTTGAAGAGCAAAAAAATAAGAAAAAAAGCTGTACTCCACAAAAAATTTTGTCATTTTCTCTCCCACAAAATGACCTTCTGGATTCGCCATTGGGTGAGTTGAAGCCGAGAAATTTTTTTATTAATTATCTAGTATTTGTAGCGCGATAAAAAAGCTAATTTTAAAACATGATGTAACTCTTCCAATTTTATTCATGGTACAGTAACAGATGCCTACGTGACACGTGCCTACACAACAACCAATAAATAGTTGAACTAGTGGCACTTCCGTACATCGTGGCCACGCCTACGAGGGCTTTCCGTCCAGACTGTGTGCAGAGGTTCTCCTACCGCACACCTAGTGGGGCAACCGGGAGATACTACAGTTGAGGCATTGTCAGTTACAAAGTATGAGATACAGGAGTGTGACAACATATCTTTATTGGTCTCCTGGACCTTAAACAACTTAAATACTAAGCTTCTATTCCACTATATTTTAGATGTGGTAAATTTTTTTTATAAATTTGTTTTGTATTGTTGGTGGTCGAGTGAGGTGAGATAAAAGTAAAAAGGGGGTTGAGGGACGAAGCCTCCTATTGAATAAAAATTTAAAAATTATGAAATCAAACATACTAATCTCCTCTATGATGACGAAGAAATTTTCCTAAAAACATTTGCCAATATTATTTTCACCATATACAAGTGCATATTTATAGACATGAGTTAGAGAGGGAGAAATGTATTCTAATATGGAGGTATTCTATACTTATAAAGAAGCTAACTACTCTTAGCAAGTGGAATAATCAGTTCTGGAATTGCCTGCATCACTTAGAGCGAGTAGCTAGTATATATATATATGTATGGCCCAAATTTTGTGTTCATAGCCTTGAGAAAATTACAAAATGTAGGGAAAAGTCTGAAAGAAGTTTGGTGCTTATCCGGTCAGTAGTTTCCGAGAAAACTGGGAAAGAAAAATTGCTGGAAAAAGTTTTTTGTTCATGGTTTTGAGAAAACTATCAAAATGATAAAGCTAAAATTTTCATATAAGATATTCCTCACATGGGAACAAATCTGATAGGACTTAGGTGTCTATTGGTTCAGTAGTTTCCGAGAAAACTAGAAAATAAATTTGTCGAAGAAAATTTTCCGTTTACAGTTCAGAGAAAAATACTTACTGGTTGTGGTTGAAATTTTCACAAGAGACAGTCATCATATTGGAACATGCTTGAAAGAAGGTTGGTTCCTATTGGTTAAGTAGTTTTTGGAGAAAACTGGAAAACAAACAATTCTTGAAAACGTGGTTTTACCAGGGGCCTGAAATTTTCACGAATGATTGTCCTTACATCGGCGCAAGTCTGATGGAAGTTTTGCGCCCATCAGTTTAGTAGTTTTGAGAAAACAGGAAGAAAAAACTGACTGAAAAAAATTTTTTGTTAACGGTTTTAAGAAAACTTCAAAAGATACAGGGCTGAAGTTTTGCCGGAAAGTAGTTTCTATAAGGGATTAGGTCATATAGGAGTTTGATGTCTATTTGTACAGTAGTTTCAGAGGAGAGTGGAGAATAAAAAATTACAGGAATTTTCACGAAATGTTACGAGAAAACTACTGAAAGAAACAAAGCAACAAGTTTGATGAAAATTTTATGACTATTATTCCAGTAGTTTTCAAAAAAATCGTCAACATTGTGGCAATATAATATCGATGGATCAGTATTTTTGTCGAAGATGTGATGAATATCTATTGTTTTTCATAAATTTTTTACTTGAAACTTAGGTACCAATGAAATTTCTCTAGATCGATATGTTTGTCGAATATCGAAAACTATCCATAGTTTCCGCAATTTTTTCATATATTTGGAATTCAGGTTTGATTTTTGAATTATAGATGAAAATTTTCAAACCGGGTTTTCTAGCGAAGTATTGCTTCGTTATAGTTTTTTTATTTATTGGCTCTTTTATCCACCACCCTATTAGATATCGCACTCGTTTGGACTTTGTATGCGCCGGTGTCGCTAGGTGTACGCAGCTGAGGCTTCGAGGATGCCATGGTAGCAGCCATAACTTCCTAGAATCGCATGGAAATATTTTTTTATCTTTATGCGTAAGTGCAGGAATCATTTCGGGTTGTCCTGAACCTCAGACACGGCTGTACGCAGTGTACCTCTTACTTGTTCATACACAAATGTTTTAGAGCACCAAAAAACCTGAACAAATTTTTACATCTATGCTATTAAAAATAAAGCAGAGTTCTCCCTCAAGAAGTTTATTCAGAATATTAGTTGTATTACATAGCCTGTATACCATTTTATCAAAGAAATTATTTTATTTGAAGTATCAATTTTAAGTTTCTCCACTTTAGAATAAAATTGATACCCAAGGATAACTAAAAACTAACTTTCAATAGAACTTGCAGTTCAGTACTAAAATATAGAGGGTATCACTTTTTGCTGTATTGAATCCAATTATCGTGATTGTTTTTGTATGAAATGCAAAAATTATCTACCTCCATTCAAAGTTTCCTTTTTTTTTTTTTTTTTTTTGGAAAATTGGTTTAAAGATTGATATAAAATAAAAAATTATCATCTACCGTACCTTACGACTTTGAAAACAATTTTTTTAATGGGTAAAATGAAATACTAAAAAAATATTGACGATCCCAATTAATCATTGATGAAATTGTTTTTTAAATTATTATTCTGAATAAGTTATTAACCAAGCACCAACCTCAAAACTTATTATTTCGACAGGTGGTATTTGCAAATAAATAGTTTTTCGAGAGTGAAAAGGAGAGTAGGAGAAGGAGATGACTCCCATGATGAGAAGTGGGTTCGCACCCTAAATCCGCCCCACAAATACACTATTACGCTCCGGATGAAATTTTGTCTCATTAAGATGGCCCCCTAAAATAAAATTCTGAAATCGCCGCTGAATATAAGTGCCATTAATTTGGACACTATTTGGTTCTGTACTGTGTCACGTATGCATCTGTCACCTACCACTAAACATCAACGCCAAAACTATACTTGTTTATTTTTTCAAGTGTAACTTTTTTCGTTTTATTGAATCAGATTTACCCTCATGTGTCCGTGAAGATGCAGACTTTAAAATTAGATCCAATGGGTTCAGTATTTTTAGCAGTTTTCTTGAAATTTGGGTGTTAAAATTGACGTCATGGAAGAGTTGTGGCTGGGGGTGATGAAAATTTTCCATTTCACGACAAAAACAAAAATAATACTATTCTTCTTCTTCAAAATTTCGGAAAAACGACTTTTCAAGTAATGTTTTGTCTTCTAGTTTCTTCAGAAACTACTGGACCAACAGGCTCCAAACTTTTTTCATACGTGGTCCTATATAAAGACTACGTGTCGTGAAAATTTTAGCCCTATCACTGTCATAATTTTCTCAAAAACGTGAACCGAAAATTTTCTCCAGGAATTTTTTGTTTTCTAGTTTTCTTGGGAACTACTTGACCAATAAGTACTAAACTGCTTTCAGATATGGTACTATATGAAGATTACCTTTCATGAAAATTTTAGCTTTATCCCTACTGTAGATTTTTTTCAAAACCGTGAACCCGTTTTCTGCAAACTTACGTAAAAATTTCAGGAGAAAGTCGACTGTGTTGCTTGAAGTATGTTTTTCGTATTTACGGCGCAAGAGGTGACGAGTGTCTTTTCTGCATTGCATTAATTTTGGTTTTATTTATTTATTTATTTATTATTTTATTTTTATTTTAATATTGTAGATGAAAATTGGAAAACTGTGTTTTCTGGCGAAATACTACTGGGCTGGAATTTTGTTTTGAATAATACATATTATGAAAATTCTGTTCGCTGATTTTCCTTATAAATAGCTGAATATTTGCAACCAAGCAAAACGTATGAAAAAAGTTCGAAAAAAAAAGAACTAAAATAGCAATAAAAAAGAAAATATAATTTCTTCGGATGTTACAGTATCATCATCTCTTTTGGTCGAGAATGTTATAACACTGAATACATCAACCTACTTACCTGCTTAATTGCTTGAAATTTGGCGCCGACTTGAAAAGTTTTGTTTAAAAAAGAATAACATCCTCAGAATTTTTTTTTCTCTTTAGTTCTTTTTTAGTTAATTTTTTTAAATAAGACATCATTTTTTAAGTTGGTTGGTTTTATTTTTCTAACAAATACTTTATCTCTGTTTCAATTTTCTAAGTACGAAAAAAAAAGAAAGTGCAACATCAAATCCCCAATTCTGCCTTAATACCTCGTAACTTTCACTCAGATTAGTTCAGTTTATAATTTCAAATCTACCATAACAGATCTGAATTGTTAAATTTCGAAAATTTGACAGCGAATGTGAATTTGTAATCAGCAACCAAAAAAATTCTACGATACCAATTTTTACAAAAATTGATTGAATTTTAAATTTTATGTTAGGAATTTCGGATCAAGTATGGATCCGATCTGAACTAGATTAGAAAAATTCCATAGGTGGTTCTATTTCTGACCAAAATACGAATGTTGAAACCAAACAATTTTTCCCGGGTAAGTTCGATTGATGTAATTTTTTCAACACACAAACTACATCATATCTGCTAAACAATGACGCAAACTGGAGATCTCTAACTAGCATACATTCGATTTTGCAAAGTTTTGAAAATGACTACTTGAACTGGATTTTCAAAAAAATTGTCACTTTTTTGGCGCCTATTAACTGAGGAGTATGCAAACTATTATACATGAGTGAACTTATGTTGCATAATCTGCACCTACTCCATGGTGAATTTGAGTAGGAACAACCCAGAAATACTATTTATGTATTTCTATGGAAAGAAAAATTGGGGTGCGCCAGTGGAGGGAAAAATTTTTTTTCTTAACATTACCGACTGACTACTATCTAAAAATAATTTGCAATGACAGATCCCCAACTAGAACCCGATACTCCGAATCGGAGTATACAACAATGCATTACCTTTATTTTGAACACTATTTAAATTCAACAAGAGGCGCAGAAGAATATTTCGAGTTACATGGTATTTGATCAAAGCCGAAAACAATCAAAGATGTTCATAACAGATTAATAGGAGACTGGATTCACTTATCCACGAATGCACAAAGTCGATATATCTGGAGACAGAGTTTGCGAGATTGATGCTATTGCACAGATGATCGAGGACACACCAACTATGAGTGTACGCGAAGTCAACTGACAAACATGAATTGGGAAATCACAGGTTCATGCTGCCATACAATTTGGGGGACTTCGAGCCTACCACATGACTCCAGTACAAAATTTGGAACAAGCATACTTCTGTATGAGGAAGAATTTTTACTAATATCTGGTTGACATTAAAGGGATCGTTGAAAAAGTAATTTTTATGGATGAATCGTAATTCAATCAAGAAACCTTTCTGAACAATCAAAATTTTCACAAGTGGTCAGAGTACAATAAGTATGCTACACATCCGCGATTATTCCAACGCTAGCTCTCTGTGAATGTATGGGCAAGCATGGTTGGATCTACATTGCTGAGTCCTTATTTTCTTCAGGCATGTCTCAATAGAGCTTACTGCCATGATTTTTTAGAATCTCACCTAACCAAATTCACAGAAGATATACCACTTACTGACAGAAGCATTACTTCCAAAAGGATGGCTATCCTGCCCATTATGCAAGAATTATTGCAGACTTTTTAAACGTAAAATTTTCACAAAGATGGCTAAGTATAAGAGGTTCAATCAGATGGCCAACAAGGTCACCTGATTTGATCTTACTTGACTTCTTTCTTTGAGGAGATATTAAACGCCTTGTTCATGATGGAAGGAGTCCACCAGAAAGTAGAGAATTGGTTGAACAAATTTACATCGCTTTTAAAGTTACTAGATCAAGACCCGAAGTATTTTAAAGTACAATTTGTAGCGTAATTCATGGAGTCCGTATTTGTTTTGAAGAGGACGGAAGACAATTTGAACATCTCTAAATTTAACTATTTGACTGGCCAAATAATTTGATTCATTTATGGAAACACATGTAGCCTATTTCCATGATAATAAAAATGAAATTGTAACGAAAAACAATATTTTTCTAATAATGAATTATTATCTACTTGGTAGGAAGTGAAAAGATTTGCTCATATTACAGTGATATGAATAGTGGTAAACTCTATTTCACTAAAATATTTTGAACCATAAGGCACAACAAAATTTGCAATTGATTTCCTTCCATCATTCTCTATGAATAAAGTTGATAATCGGAGTTAAGGAAATTACTTGTGCATGTGAGAGTGTTATGCAACCCATCAAACATTAATATAAAACCAATTGCCAATTTTAATGTAAAGTTGTCAATTTTGGTGTTCCCCAGTTATGAGAAATATTTTTGTGTAGAACGGACATTAATTTGGAGGAAAATATCGTGTGCTAATGAATTCTATTGGGCCAATTAAAAATGGGAATAAAGCATAAAAATTTTTTAATTACTATAATGGGATGAGATCAGTTTTATTTAACTGCTAACTGCTCTTCGCTGCCATCAACACTAATGTATGATTCGTAAATTATAAATTCAATTTTATTACTTTTTTCAACCTGCATTGCTTTTGGGTTACTCTGAATTTGGACACATTCAATGGAGGATAACTTTTTTAAATTTGGAAAATTTTGAAAAAATGGTGGTAATTTGGAAAATTTTGAAAAATTGTTGGAATAACTCTGAAAGCAATAACTATTTTCCTAGTGATGGGGTGAAAATATGCATTTTTAGCCATTTAAGAAAAAACGTGATTTTATGAATTTTCAATGTGTTCCAACTCCTTCAATTTTGAGAATAGGCAAAACATGATAACAATTTTTTTTTTCACTTCAGCAAGTACTACCATTTACCATAGTAAGAGAATTTATTCAGCTTTTACCGGTCCTTTAATTATGGGTGAAACATCGTATTTTTTTCAATCTATTAAAAACCCTGTAGCCCCTTCAATTTTTGAGTATGCAACTTTTCATACAGGAACGTTTTATTTGTTTTATCGAGTTCTGTTCGCATGTGCCGGCTTGCCCAACGAAATCCAGATATTCCGTATTTTAAGTTTTGCAATTTTAGAATTCGTCAGGAAAAATTAGTATGCTTTTAAAAAAACTTGATCATTTATCATTTACGTTGGTCCGCTTCATTTTTTAAAAATTTATGAAATGTCGACTGTTCAAGTGATTACATAATAATTCATTATCCCCCATTTTCCTCTAATTGTTTTTTAAAATTTTTACAATTCAAAAAACCTCCGAAAAATCAGATTAATATTTTAACTTTATGAGTCAGATACCCGTGGGCTGTATAATATTAGTTCTGTTCTTGGTGTGACAACTTGAAATATTTGATGAATGCAGCCATTTCGAATGATTTAAATAATTTTTGAATATAGTTTTTAAATTTTATTCTTTCCTACTAGTATGAGTAAAAATAGAAACCAGCATAGACGTGCTGTGCTTTTCAAATTTTCATCGATTTTTATTTTTTTAACGATTTGAAATGGAATGTAGATTACCGATCCTCATCCCGATTTTTATCTCTTTTTGAAAAACAAATCTGCTTGCTTTAACGGAAGATTGTTTAAGACTATGATTATGCCCATCATGTTTTTCTTTCTTTGTCGTTGCTGGGCAGTTACGCCTGTGCTCCGCCAACAATGTAATGAATTTTTGGTCCTGCGATGAGTACTTCGTCGTCTTCACCAGTGCAACCCCGTTAAAAAACCCAACCCTCAGTTTTGCGGGGTGAACTCGGTTAAACAATCTTTTACACTTTCTTCGTTCCAGACAGTCTCCAATAATTATCGATTTGTCGCTGACTGCGCCATTACGTCACAGACGCTGCTATTTTCCCTCTTATTTTGTGTTCGGGTGCGCTTGCACGGGGTGCTAAATCTTGTGTGTATTTGTATGTGAGTGCGTGCTTGATACGGGGTTGAAGGAGGAGGGGATTGAGTGAGGCAAGAGGCAGCCTTTTTATCAGAAAAAAGCTTAATCCATCGTCGTTCCAACATTTCGTGCATTTCGAGTTCATATAAGGCTGATGAAAAGTGTTTTCTACTCTCCAGAGTTGGCGAATAAAAAGTGTTGAATCTTTTTTCCACTAACCACTAGCCATCAGCGCCTCTGTATCGTTTTAGTTTACACAACATTTTCGACGGTATAATTTTATGGTATTTTTAAGTGAAATTTCTTTTGTATCGTTAGTTAACTCGTATGACCTTGATACGATGAATCCGACTCCAAGAACTATTATCGGCTAAAAAATTCAGACATCGCAAAGTAAAATATAAGGGTTTGTAGGGAAAAGCCCATGATAAAAAAGGGGGTTATGGATTGTTCTTTTGTAGTTAATTTTGTGATACATCTGAGGGTATGTTTTCTGGAGTACAAATTTCAAATTTGACGTTTATTTTTTCATTCAACCCATCCCTCAACCCCCTGGGCCTTCAAAACAAGGCCAGATTTTGACTTACCATTTTTTGTTGTGTGATGCTTTGGTGGGTATGTTTTTTGGAGTGCTGATTTCGTATTTGATGTTTATTTTTTCACTCAACTCATTCCTCGATCCCTAGAGGCTTCGAAAGAGGACAATATTGTGACCTCTCATATTTTCTTGTTTGATACATCAGCGGGTGTGTCTTTTGGGACGCTGATTTCAAGTTTGACATTATTTTTATTTATTTTGCATTTAAACTTCCACCAACAGCTTCTTTAAAAACAGGCCAGATTTTGACTTCTCATATTTTGTTTCGATCAAATATTGTCAGGTATGTTTTTTGACACACTGATTTCGAATTTACAGTATTTTGTTTTTGAATGTAAGGAAAAAAAATGAAAAAGTTGGATTTTGGGGGTGTAATTGATTTTTTATGAAAGATAACATAAATTCAGGCGTATTTCCAATATCTCGTCAATTTTTCGCTTTCCTAAAACAGCATTAATAACTGCTGTGGGATAGGTTTTTAATTTTTTCTGCTCGCAAATATTTCTCCTTAGTCATTGTACTCGGATTCAGGCGGAACTAAATATGCAGCGCATTTGTTTCCGTACGGTCGTTCTTGTCTATGTTGATTTCGAATTATTTCAATTCATTACGTGGTAGCAATTGATTGGGACTTGACTTTCAGATTAGCTGCATGCGATTAATTTGCCGATATCCATCGATTTATCTTGTCGAAAATCTATAGAATGTTTTTTTCACGAAACAAACATCACTTCATTTTCGTTCAGTTTGAACGTCTGGTATCGTTAATTCTCTGGTTTGGTGAGAATTTCAGTTTTAATGAAAGTGCAGGATTCAGGTTGAAAGCAGAAACTGAAAAAATATATTCGTTATTAATTGCTGTGGAAAATTTACACGTAAAATAAGTTGATTTTCATCTCCAACTGCTGATGATAAGCTGCCTAATATTCAGCTATGTCAGAATGTGAGTATATTTTGCTCCTTTTTTTCCCCTAACGTTATTTTTTCATTGAGAGCAGTTTACTTTTTTACCTTTAAGTCGTCATTATTACCTCTAGACTTATAAAAAATTTTTTGGAAAACTATTATGCAGGGTTTATGTGTTGTGTTTAGTGCACATCATGGAACATAAACGTTTCCGCCCCTCAAATTGATTTTAGCCCCTTTTACAGCCCACTAAAAACAAAACAGTACAATAAAAAGTTTGACAGTTATCCTCTTTGAAACTATTGCGTCTACGAAAAACAATTATATTTCCTAATTTGTTGAAAATTTTATGAGAAAACTTTTTACTAACTATAAAATTTTTTGTAGGATTGATTAAAAATCACGAAAACAACTGTGAAATATTATTTAAAATATCTTGTGGGCCTATGGGGGGAGTATCAACTTCAGAGGTGGCGAGTATCCGATTTCATATAGTCTGCCACATTGCAAAAAATATGCCACAATTCCTAAGAGTATTTACTCTCTTTTTGGGTAAAAAAAAAAAAGAGAATTCTCTTGTTTCAAAAGGCACTTTACTCTCTTTTGATTTTCAAAATTTCACCGAAAACTATTTTTTCACACTTCTTTTTTACTGTTTTTCTTCTGCGATACTAAAAGGTTATTTGATGACCATTTTTCTTTTTTTTTCTTTTTTCCCTTGTCAATTTTGTAATTTTTATTGTATACTCTTTTCATCTGAAACATGCTGTTAAGAAAAAAGTCCTCCACATCACCCATAAATATACCATATATACAAGCTCTGAAGTGCCCCTTTACGGCGCTTTGGCTTATACTACCCTGGCAACACTGATCAATTCATTATTATGATGGAAACAATGAAACATTTGTAGTTGGCGCAAGCACCTTGAATTTTGTTTGAAATTTTCGTTCAGTTTTGCCCTGAAAAATCAGGTTATACATTTATTATAATGATACGCACATATATATTGTGTTATAATAAATAGTACATGCACTCACCAAGATGGGTAACTATACTGACTATGGTGAACTAGGAGTAATGCCACTGCATGATATATTTATACTTAAAAAGGTAGTACTTGAAGTGGTGCCACTGGAAGGCCAAGAAAGGTTTTAATGAGATTTTTTAACTAGCCTTCGGTAATTCCTCCTTTCTGCATTGTATAAATCTGAATAAAAAATTATCAGTTGTATACCATACTCTCTGAATTTGAGTACACGCTAATTGATATACGAGTTGTCAGGAAGATAAAAAGCATAATTTCCAAGATCGACTTAGCTTTGTAGCTTAAGTGGTAGCTGAGAAATTGTGAAGTAAGAGAAGAGCAGTTTTTTCAATATTCAAATGTTGTTAACGTTGTAAAAATGCAGATAAATATACAAAAAGTGGGGTTGAATTTTATAATATAGATTTTTACCTAACTTTTAAAGGTTCAATCATATTTGGGAGGAAGGAAGTTTTGCTCTTATTTAAATAGCCATATCTTTTCACACCTTCGTTATAATGGAAAATGAGTATCACCATTTTATTTTTGGTCAAGCAATATATAAAATATCTCTGCCGCGCATCAATCGCAGTGTGTATTTTCCAAAAGTGTAATGGCTGCCATTCAAAAATCAGCTGACTGATTTCGCTCAAATTCAAAACCAAACCAGTTCCTAATAGTCTCCAACTACCATAAAAATTTCGAGCCAAAATTTTTTAATTTACGGAAATTATCGTGATGACAACGTGGTGGGTTTGAAAAACTTTGACAACCCCTTCCTCCGAAACTACTGAATGAATTTCAACAATTTTAATACGAATGTGTTGCCCATGAAAGCGTCTAATACTATCTTAAATTTAATTGCTATAAATCAAAAAGCGGAGGCTCCACAGACTCCCAAAAAGTGCTAAAATCAGTAAAAAAAACTGTCAAATTTGTAATGGCTGCCATTCGAAAACCAGTTGACCGATTTCGCTCAAATTCAATATCAAACTAGTCCCAAATAGTCTGAAACTACCATAACAATTTCAAGCCAAAATCTACAAATTTACGAAAGTTATCGTGATGACAACATGCTGGGTTTGCAACACTTTGAGAACCCCTTCCTCAAAAACTAATGAATGAATTTCAAAAAATTTAACACGAATGTGTAGCCCAGGAATGCTTCTAACACTGTCCCAAGTTTCATTGTCATAGGTCCAACAGAGGAGGGTTCACAGACTTCCAAAAAGTTCCAAAATGAGCAAAAAGTGGAAATATATATATATATATATGTTGTTCACAGAAGAATTTGAGTAACCTATATATTCGTGATCTACGACTCAGGATCGGCGCTTTTCCGCAGGTCCCACCCCCAGGTCCCGTCATCGCACTGAATGCAATAGTTGTATGGAAAATACACTAAAAGGTAGGCATAAACAATCATTAAAAACTGAAAAATTTTGAAGAAAATCAGGTTTGAAAATTTTGAAAATTAAGTTAAAATGATTCTCTTTGTAGGTTATTTTTGGTAAGAAATAACAGGTAGGTGCATGGTTGAGTGTGTTAGAAGCCGAGAACAATCCTTTTATGTGTGTATCTAATCCTATACTATAATACGAGCAATAATTGTATGTATGTATGTATGTATGCATGTATGTATGTATGTATGTATGTATGTATGTATGTATGTAAACGCGTTCAGAAGAACTAGACCAACACAGTAAATGAAATTCACAGGATAGCTGTTTTTGAGTATGAAAATACGATTGAGGTGGGTCTCAAGTTTGAGAAAATTCGATGAACAGAGATACGAGCATTTCTATTTATTCATCAGCGCAGTAAGTGATAACAACAAACTATAACAAATGATTAACAATTTGGCTGGCTAAAAAACACGGATAGGTAAGGTTTTATTAGCGAATTTTGGTAAGCCTAGGCAACGTATGATCATTATGATTTACGACTAATGAAGTACCTAATGAGTTTATGGTTGCAGTTTTTAATTTTATTCTCCAGAATTGAGATATGTCATAAAAATATATTTATGAAATTCGCCAGCTTGAATTAAATTAACAAAATTTTTTCTAATTTCCACATCCGAGCAAAGCTCGGTGAACCAGGTACTACTATAATACGAGCAGTAATTGTATGTGGGTATGTGTGTATGTAAATGCTATGAAGAACCAGACTGACGAAGTTCCTGAAAATTACAGTAGAGAGGTATTTGGGTATGAAAAAACGATCTAGATAGGTCTCAAGTTTGAGAAAATTTGTTGAACAGATATATGAACATCTCAGTCTATCCATCAACAGCAAGTGATAACAAGTAACAATGAACATTGAAAAACTGATTAACCCTAAAAGTAACAAATGAGAAAGTTTTTATTAGCTAATTTTGTTAGGCCTAAACTGCGTATGATTATTATGATTTATGACTGATGACTTAATACGAGTTATGAAATCTTAATTCTCGAGTTGTACGATATACGATAATACCGAAGGATGTACCTAATATTGCTGAAATTCTTCAGCTTGATTAAAATTAACAAAATTTTCTTCTTTTCCACATCCGAGCAAAGCTCGGTGAACCAGGTCATACAATTTTATATATTCTGTAGGTGGAAACAAATTCATAGCAAAAAATTAAAATTATACACGAGTTTTTTTTTAAAATTGGGACCTATCTATGATTATGCACCACTTCCATCACTTCCTCACAACCAAACCTTCAAAAAATATAAATCAATAAACAAACTTGAGATTTTAGAATTTAAAAGCGGCTTCCGAGCAACGCTCGGTCAACCAGCTAGTGATGTTTAAAAACGGGGTATGCGTTTGATTGAAATCATACTTTAACATCCTTGAAACCAGTTCTAGAGATACAGTATTCAGTTGCACGCTCTTTTTTTTTCAATGTATTTTTGTATTGAGAGGTATGCACTAAGAAAATTGCATATCCTATGTGTCAAATGTACTCGTATTATATACTTACCTTCGTGAAATTAAAAATTTTTTTTTCTCAAAGGATTGCAATATTTGTGCATAGCATGAAAAAAATTGACTATTTTATTTACTTATTCAGCTGATTGATTTTTTTTTTTTTTTTTTTTTTTCAAATTTATTTATTTATTTAAGTCGTTGACCACTAGAGTAAAATTTTCTCCTTAAAAACTGTCCACATATCTGGAGAATACGCCCCTGAAAATTATCAAATTTTCTTTTTCATCTTCGATGGAATATTTGATGTATGATTTGACTTGAACCAGAAATTTTTCTCTGGAATTTGTAACTTTGTCTTTTTTGAGAGATGCAGTGGCGTAGTGTGTTAGGGGATCACCTTCATAGAGCGTTCTTTGGCCTTCGATTGAATTGAAATTCAGGAAAAAAATTGCTCTTTTTTGTAATTGGTGGATGGCGGTGGAATTTTTCTGACGCAAATTGAAAATGTAAATGCTTCTACATATGACAAGTTTATCTTATCAATGTAAATTTTGTAGAATGATTCGAAATTTTTTCATAGGCCCAACATTTTATTTTTGTAATGTCGTAATAAGGTCAGAATTTATAAATTGACCGTTATTTCTGATTTAAAAGGGTGTCGGATAAGCTTTATATTTTATTGGGTTCACATCGTGTTGTTGCCAATTTAATTCTACTGTATAATGCTGATAACATAACAGTGATTTTTCAAATCTGTGAAGGAATGTTCTTGCTTTTTCTCTTTTATGATCGAAATTGATTTTTGTTTTTGAAAAGAAAATATGATTTTTATAAGTTTTTATTGCACTCACTACCGCAAGTTCACATATGTTCACTACCAACGGCGTCACTATTCATTATTACTTTTTATAATTATTACCGTAGTACATCGACTGTTTAACAGTGTTGCCAATACCAGCAAAGAATAAAAGCTTATCTTTTAAAAAGTTTTATTTTTAATTGTTAATTTTTCTTTTTAAAAAATCTACTTATTTTTTTCTTAATATGGACAGTCTAGCTTTTCTTTTGTACTCTTCGGTTATAAATCAACCTACTCGTGATACTCGAGTAAACTAAATGAACGAGAATGTTGGTTTAATTTCTCCCCTCTTAATTCGCCCCCAAATTTTCGCTGCTTTTCTTTCTGTGCTTGATTCAAAAAATGTTGCTCCACCACTGTTTTAAACAGGACTTACAATTTATGATGAAAGATACCAAAGTTTGTTTTTTTCTTTTGCAAAGCTTGTATGATGTGTGGATGTCCCTGACAACGGTTGTCCCTGTTCCAAGTTGAGCATGATGAGATGTCACGATGTGTCGTAAACATTGCTGAGAAGGCTGTAGTAAAGTAATTAAATATGGGGGCAGGAAATGGTAATTTTTATGTTGAAAAAGTTAGTCGTTCGTGGTTCAACGTTCGGTATGTTTATTTCGTATTCTAATAAAAACATAGATATTAGCTGCTGTTTTAATGCGTAGATGGTGTCGAGATGAAAGTGTGGTTGCAGATTTTTTTTTTTAAAGCGATGCGATACAGAGAATCGGGAGACAAAGACTGAAGAGCGACACATTGGCTGGGACGCAGATGAAAACGGAGACGAAGGCGTCGTTGTTGTGGTTGCTGAATGCTGTGTGCAAAAATCGATTTTCAAAGGAAATGGAGAAAACGCTGGTATACGCTGGAGCAAAAATTGTGCGAACGATTCTCATGAAAGAAAAATTTTGAGCAGGAAAACTGTGAAAAGGAAAGAGAAGAGTAACGATATTATATAAGAATGCGAAAAATAATTTTGTTTTTGCGACTTTTTGGCGCCGCCGTATGCGATAACACTTGAAAGTGTTATGAACCTCGTCAAAGTTCCGATCATTAATTGAGATGTACATTCGGAAACTTCGACGAGATTCTTTTTCGTAAATAAAAAAATTATCCTTAATAATGGTGGATGCTTGATTCTGATATTGACGTCGACAAAGAGAACGTACACGCATTTATGACAATCATGAGATAAGACTTTGTACTAATATGTAAATAACAAGATTTTGCAAGATGTTATTTATTTTCAGTAAAATTGATGGCTAAATTTTTTGCCTATGAAAACTCTGGTCTCCTTCGCTATTATAATATTCAGAGAAATATTCTTATTTATGTGCACGTTTAAAAATAATTTTCAATTTCTCTTACCTTGTGAATTTTTCCTTAGGTAGATTTCGTAAAATCTATCCTTTGCGGAGGGTGGCATGTCGTTACTTCGGGAAAATTTCACGATGTTTTTCCGATCATAAAGTTTATTTATACATACATATACATATATATAGGATATAACAAAATTTGTCAAAAAAGTGGAGGGCGTTTTTTTTTTTACGGATCAGGACGAAACTCGGCATTGTATGCTTTGGGTCCATATCTCGGTCAAGTTCGAAGAATGGGCCGATTTTACTCATTAGTTTCAAAATGGGAAGCTGCCTGAATTTGAAATTTCTCCATAGTGAGGCAAGATATAATTCTGTACGAATCGGGACAAAATTTAGCATATCCATACTGTGGTTCTATATCTCCGTCAGGTTCATAGATGGGCCAATTCCGCTCATTATTTTATGAATTACTGGTTTTTGAAATTTTTACTATAATATAAATTTTTGATGACGTATGATGAATACAACCAGCAATACGCGTAATTTGAAATTCTGTCTATTCTAAACTAAATTTACCTCCCTGTTTATAAGCTTTTATTCTACTTACTACTGCGATTTTAAAATATATTAATACTACAACCAACCTTCCGCAATAAAATAATGGTTATTTCGCATGAAGCTAAAGCCAAAAAAAATAAATAAATAAAAGTATATCTTTTAAAAATTCGTTTTTAACTTGTTAATTTTAGTTTTTCAGGTAGTAAAAAATATGAGGATCAGTCATGAATTTTTAGAGTTTTTGCACGAATTGAAAAAACTTTATTAAAATCACCATTATTTTCCTTCTTGTTTTCTTCTTCTTTCTTTTCCTTCAATTAGTTTTAGTTTGTTTTTCATCTGTGAAGGTAGTAATTTGCACTAATCGATTGGTTCGTCTAATAAATAATAGATTTTTTGTTGTAAAAATTAATCATCGATTAATCGAATATCGTGCAAGCTTGGGCAAGAATCACAAAATTATTGTAAAAGAAATAGACGAAATATATGAAGGAAATCCTATTTGTTGGCCAGTTGTAGAAGAAACGTTTTCTACTCTACTTCAGAATAAATGAATGTTGAAAAAATTAATTTTGCAAGTTGGTGTAAGAAACGACAAAATCGATTGCTTGAAATAATCGATTAATCGAAAAGTTTTCGAATAATCGCGCATCCTATGTGAAGCAAAAATTCTATTGCAACATCGTTTGTCGATGTAGCTCGTTGATTGTATGCTGTATATAATGGCGATGTACTAAATGGAAATGAAGGGTGTAGATACCGCAATCGTAGGCAGTGGCCCACATCTCTATCATTGCTTCCGACCTCTCCACCGTGCCGCAACAACACTACAGCCAACAAACATACTATTTTTTCATGTCGAGCTTTTTTTTTTCGGAATTTTCGAACAACCCTAATCTATGTGCTTGATTGAAAATTTTTTGAAACTAGTGCTTAAATGAGATAAAAAAACCTGAAAGTCACTCTCAACGATTTTACCAATAAAATGTACATTTTCAGTATTTTATTGGATGAATTACCCTATCGCTTTTCTTTCATTGTTATTGTCCTTAAATTTTCTCACGTAAACCAGAAATCAGTCTGTAAAAAATATTAATTTGTTCAACATTCCATTTTTAACTTTTTGAAGGGGAGGGGAGCATGTCAGATAGCAATCTAATTAAGAAATGGGTAGCCTCAGAAAATATTCGCATATAAATGTAAGAAATAAGTGAAAAGTTACTGAACTCCATTCTGTATATCAAGTCACATGGCGGCTGAGACATGATCCAATGAGAAAAAATGGCAAAAATCGATTCATCATCACATGTATCATTTCATCACTTCTTAATGTTCTAAGAAGTTTAAAAATATTACTTTTATCAATGAAAGTGGAGTTATCAGCAATTAGAACAGTATATAGTTAGGTACAAGAATTAAGTCTGTGAATAAGTGGCTCTCTTTTCTTGTCCAATTTCTTGGACAAATCATTCTTGTGCAACGTATATTAAGTTATACTATTTCTTATTAAATGTTTTTTGAGCGGGGGATGAAGATTTCAATTGGTTTTTTGAAAAAATGTAACGATGGTTATCAGAAATTCTTGCATTTCCTAAATTTGAGCTGTACGTTCCAAGAAGTGATTCATTGAAAAATTTTTCCAGTTCCTACTCGCCATCTCCAAAAATAATTGTAACTGCGTAGAAGGAAACTCAGTGGGTGCTGAACAACACCTCTTTTCATACATTTTTAGGAAAAATAGTGTGGAAAAAGAAAGCTCTTTTTTCTGACTTTTTTTTACCCTAAAACCTTTGCAGAGATCAGGTCTAAAATTTGAGACCAATATTATTGCATTTGGTTTTTTTTTGGTTAGATATAATAAAAGTAATAGATACTTTTTTCTTAGAAGTTTTTCCAGACTTTTTCGAACTTTGTTTGGACTGTACCCGTCGCATGGATGAGACCTATAGTTTGAAACTAATATCATCAATGTTGATCCAATCATGATGAGTTTTCTCAGGAGGCGTTTTTGAGTTTCATCTTTAAATGTCTAATAGATAGAAGATATATTAAAACAGATATAATAGATTCTTTAATTTCATTAGTGACGTCATAGAAATTTGCTGAAGATTCCTATGGATACGCACCTACTTAAATCCAAAATTCGTTCTAGTGTAAAAAACGCCCCCATTAATGTTACCCCTTGATTATCAAGTAGTCAGATTTTTCATAAATAGTACTCCATTTTTGCGGGCATTTATCAGAGTAATGGCTCATCCTACATAAAAAATGGTGAGAACCTTTTTGATAATAAATTTAATGGAAATATTAATTTTGTAAATAACTAATTTTTGCATAGGTGCCATATTTACGGAGATAAAAGACAAAACTGATTTTGAGGAAGGTTCCATCCCTATACCGGGCTGCACTCACCACCTAGGGGTGGGGACTTATAGTTTGTTATTTAGGATAGTATTACCTACATTCCAAAAAAAAGGTTGTTGAGAATATTTTTCCCGTATCAGATGTGTACAATGCTTGGCCTACATTTACGTTGTTGGTTATTTAAAACGGAGAATTTGTGCTTTGCGGGCTGCATATGTAAGGTGAAATTGAAAGCGATTTGCCACTCATACTTCTTCGTACTTCGTCAGGTTTCTCCTTTAACGCGAATTTATCGTTAATTTTCTTTTATTTTGAGGTTTTCGTAAAAGTCAATGGAAAAAGTCATGTTTCCTCGACATAAAAGGCTTCATGGTGACCAAACCTATCGCAGAGTAATGATCAAGTTTTTACTGCTCAATCAGAACCTCTATGGCGTTTATCACGGAATAAATAAAACCTAAATTTACGTTGACTATTCGAAATTTTCATGAAACTACGGCTAATTCTCTATTTGACTTTTTTCCATTGGCTAACTTGTGAATGTATGCTTGAACGTTTCTAAAATGTAATATTGTGTCAGCGAGCTTTGCACGGGAACCTCTTCTACAGCTTCCAGTATCATGTTATATAATATCCTCTTTCATGAAAATGCGAGGACCCTCTATCGAGCTGTTCTATTGTCATAGGTGTGTATGTATGTATGTATGTATGTATGTATGTATGTATGTACGTATGTACGTACGTACGTATACATTTACGTACATGTACGGTTCGGAGTCGTTCATGGTGTCTCGGGTACATCGATTATTTCCTGCGCGGAGAGCACCGCGACGACGCGACGTCGCGATGGCAAAATTTCTGCGCCAGGGATGCGAGCGAGAAAACCGATAAAATACCACATAAATGGATAGAGGGTGTGCGCAGGAGTGGTAAAGGGGTGCACAAACGATTAGAGGGTAGCTGGAAAAGTACAGCCGCGCTCTACGGGATGAAAACGTTGGGGCTTTTATATATATATATTCCTTATTATTCCTTTCATTTCGACGCGCCTGTATTTCGTGTTCGATACGGACGTGTCACCACCGCCGCTTCCACTGGCCCTTGCCCCCTGTGATGTTCCCGTCGTCGTCGGCGTCGGCGTCGCCGTCGTCGTCGTCATCATCATCATCATCATCATCATCATCATCATCATCATCATCATCATCATTGCCGACGTTGCCGCCGCCCTGACTTTGCTGCTATTACCGTCTCCACCATTACATTACGCGACTCCCTCATTTTTGTCTCAACGCCGCCGCCGACGACGTTTCTACCCAATTCCCCCCATTCCTTTGTTGTCGTCGCCGACGCCGCCGCTATCCTTTCCACCAATCCCTTCCCCTGTTCCGTCGCCGCCGCGGCGACGACCAAAACGAGCTGAATTTCCATCGTCGCCTACGCTCTTTTAACCCCTGACC
This sequence comes from Ericerus pela, assembly GCA_011428145.1. Classification (NCBI taxonomy): domain Eukaryota; kingdom Metazoa; phylum Arthropoda; class Insecta; order Hemiptera; family Coccidae; genus Ericerus; species Ericerus pela. The sequence continues at coordinate 1,044,322 of WOFM01000610.1, forward strand.
CCTTTTTCCTTTTTTTTGCGTCGGTGTGTATGTTCCTTTGCTCGTGTGCGTTCTTTTCCCCCTATTTGTGCGATTTTCCTTTACTCCGCTCCGATGTGGTAACGTTTTTCCCTTCCTTCTGGCCGATATGTATGGCGAAAGCAAAGGTATTGCTGGTAAGTAGAAGGGTCAGCAGTGGGCAGAGAGCAAAGGATGGGGTCGACAAAGAGTTAAATGTGAGAGAGACAGACAGATAGACTGACAGACAGAGAGTGCGATAATGAAGAAAGGATGAAAAAAGAGACGCTTAGGGAGAGAAAATGAGAGAAATTTAGATTGAGAAAGAAAGGAAGAGAAAGAGATCTTACCTTTAAAAATGGATCCGACGTCGTCGACGTCGTGGAGTCATTTGTTACATTAATGCGTCGCGTCGAGTAGCTGTAACGACGTTCGCGCCATTACACGACCTTACGAATGCCCCAATTTTTTCGTTTGCCTTTTCCGCCATGGTAGTAAGAAATAGAGAGGGTGGAGAGAGAAGAACAAAGGAGAGAAACGGAGACAGAGTCGAGTGACGACCTTAAAGAGGGAATGGTATGTGCGTTCTAATCAAATTTGCGTTGTTTCCGTTTTGGAATCGAGGCGATGGCAGAGTAAATACTTACTTGTATACCCATTATTTCGTATACATATGTATGGGTGATGTGAACTTATCACGATACCTCGTAATCAGAACGATTTGAGTAGGGATCTCTGTAAAATTTCTGATTCGTCTGTACGTATTCGTGTTTCTTTCCCATGAACTTAAGTAGTGTTGGTAATTGAGATTTGGAGGTGTTTGGCTGCCGCTGGAAAATTCTTGGATGAAGTATTTCCATTCTGCGTGGCGGCTGTTGAAGCCCCTGCGCTCTTTTTCTGTACTGATGGACTGGTTGTGAAGAGCCGTTTAAAAATTGTGAAAATTCATCCTACACACTCCCATTATATGAAAATTTAAATGTTACAAAAATTTGAAGTTCCCAAATTGTACAGTTGTAACAAAAATTCAGTATAGTGAGTTTTATTCAGGGCCGAAGGAAAGAAATTCGGAACTAAGAGGAAAAAAATTTTTGAACTCTCCAAAAAATTGAAAATTGTATGTGTGGTTATTTTTAGTAGATTATGTTTTTCTCTTATCTTCGAAAATTCTGAGCCTCGAAAAAGCCCGAGCCCGAGGAAAACCCATTTGTTCCCTTTTGTCAGGGTTGGTTTCATCAGTACATTTAGTATTTATTTTTATTATAACGTGTGTCTACTCGACACTCCAGGTAGTAGGTGTTAGTATCCGTCCGTCTTTAAGGGTTGAATTTATCAGAAATTATTATTTCGTCGCTGAATGTATGGTTAAAGTTTTACTTTTATTCTTTGGGTCTTGTTTGTGTTGGGTTAAATGCTCGACCCGACGACCGTAAAATCGTAAATCTAGGCAGTTTGTGTGATTATTGATTGAAGTCCATTGATGCTATTACATTTAACTGAAAAAAATCATAATACTTAAGACTTTTGATGGTCGAAAAATCGGAGTGCCATTCATTAGTTTACCTGTGAACGCTGGACAACATGGCCTCGATGCCGGAAGTGAAAAAGTAAAAGGAGAAAAATATTAATTTTCAGTTATAGTAATATAATTGAAACGAAGCCGAGCGAATCGTTCCTATGTACCCACTCATAGAACAACTTTGTGATGACGCCATTACTCTAAGATGACCAAACCAAAATTTACGAAAATTTAGGATAACAATTTCAAATTGAGCCCGATGTCGTAACGAAGCCCAATTTTTTAAATTTGGTATATTAAAAAAATTTATGTTCCTCCACGGGGATTTGAACCGTCGTCCCATGAATGTCTACCATTCTGGAAAATTCGACTTTTTTAGTTCGTATTCCGTATATTGTTAGGCAAGGGGTTAGGATATTTTTTTTATTGAAAAATTGAGTGACATCGTCGGTTGTGATTTTTGAGGCGCTGAGTTTTAAATTTAATGCCTATCCGCTTGTTGTTTACAAATGAGGGCTTTTTAAAGTTTTCATTGTAATACAATATTCTTAAACCCTATGATGAATGCACCCCAAATACACATAATTTAAAATTCTCTCTATTCTAGGCGAAATCCGAAGTCTTTGAACTAACCAGGGCTTAATCTTTTCGATTATCATTACCTTTACCTTTACTTAGTGTTTATGAGGAATTGACGTGAGGCCAATTTTTTACTTTGCCATCAGAATGTGAAGTTCCTTCAACACTTGAAAATACATTCTTCTTCATCCGTCTTAATTTTTGCCCTTCCTCGTTTATAAATCACCTATATGCCTACATTATTTGCGTAATTATGATTTTACTGTACTTGAAACACTTTCCAGTTCGTCATTTCTTAACAATTGCTTCGCCCTTTTGTGTTGCAGGAAATGACTGAAAATGCAAAACTTGGGAAATCCGTCATCGAAGAATTACCATCAACGCCGAAAGTCGAGCGTAACGACGATGAAGAAGAAGAACGATGGTATATGAAGAAAAAAGCGAAATTGGTGCCGACGTCAGCTCCAGCAGCACCAACCACCACCGAAGGGAACTCGACTGTCCCCTGTTCCTCGCTACCGCCGTTGTACTGCAATTCATTTTCGGAATTTTATTCGAACTTATATGACTCGTGGGTTCGAAGTCACGCTGCTGCTGTCGCTAGTTACCAGGTGCCGCCTACGTGGACGCCCTACTCTCCATTACCATTTCCCAAAGAATCTAAGGCTTATTATTTTACCGAAGCGTGAGTATCCCTGATCTTTTGTCATTGCTGGCGCGGGTGCGGTCATACAGTTTTCTTTTTTACTTCCTGGAATTGGTCCCATTTACGGGAGAAAAATGACCCTTGTGTGAAGGCTAGGGTGAATGGGTTGAGCATAGCACCTCGTCCGAGAGAGGTTGATAAGTGAACAATTTGAGATGCGACACTGCTAGTGTTTTGCCTATTCGCTCTTGCTATGCTGTATTCTTTCAGTTTAGTCACTAGACCTGTTAGGTTGAATTGCGAATGTACTTGGTTTGATTTTCCATAATTCCGGCTGTGCAAGGGTATTTCAGACTCTTATTCTACGAAATTAGCACATAATATTGTTTTTGTGAACGAATGAGGTCGTGCAAAAAACAAAGGGATTCGGAGGTTTCGTTACAACTTTTTTTCAATTCTCTGCCCAAATCTGTTGTTGGGCGAATACTTGTATTCTTTTGCTTGGTGAAAAAGTCTCGAAAATTACGAAATAAGCGCTAACTTGACTTGAAGCTTTGAAGGATATTCTTGCGACGTCTTGAAACTTATTTCGACCAAGAAATAAAAAACAATTTTTTTTTTTTTTTTGAAATACATTTTTAGTAAAAACCTTTTTTTGGAGAATTTTAACTGCGTAGACTTGTAGTAATTATTCAAATTAGCCATGACTTTGTTTTTTTTTTTTTTTTTTTTTTTTTTTTTTTTTTTTTTGAAAATTGCTTTATGTTTATTGTAATTTATTAAGTTCATCTTTTTTGCCCTTTTTTGTAATCATCATTCTTTTTTTATTGAAATTGAAAATTCTCTAGTTTTGAATCTCGTTTTATAAATTCAATAATTATTATATTTTGACCATCGTTTTCTACCTAAAAATAATATTACGTATCAGTTGAATAATTGAAAATGGCGTTCCTAAAAAATTTTGTTAATCAAAAACATAGGCTTTCTTGGAATTTTTTAGAGTAAAAATCGAAATCCATGAATGAGGGAGGGAACCGTATCAAAATTTACCTATATAATGAATAAAAAATTTCTTTTCGTTGAAAAAAAAAAAAAAAAAAGTTGCATTTTTAAAATCCAGCCCCATTTGTGGTCAAAGAACTTAGTTAAGTTCACAGAAAATCAATAATCACCTGTAGTATGAAACTCCACTCCAGTTTATCATGAGATAAGATAAACTTTCAAATTCTAGCCCCGGTTGTGGTAGAAGAATTAGGTAAAATTCACAGACAACCGATGACCTCCTGTCATACGACTCCCCACTACAGTTTATTGAATAGACTGGACGTCATTTACTTCTTATTGTCTTCTCGAAGATGAAGATGGTCTTGGAAGATTATTGTACATTTTTATTTTTTGAATTTTTCTTCTGCCGCCATTGAAAGTATGATTAACGAATCTCTCGAAATTATGTCAAAAAATAGTTGAAAACTGAAAATTTCGTTGGTTGAAATTCGTTAATGTACATTAGTTTGTAATTTTTTGCATAAATTGGGCCTCGAAATGGTAACTAACTTACACTCCCTTATCATCATTCTCCCAGTCCCAGGCAATTTTAATTTATCGATGTTGAAGGTTTGGTGAAGTTTTTTATTTTTTATTCCTTAATACCTTCCCATAATTATTTACCTATAAGTTACCATCGATAAACCCTCCCCGATTAGGAAACCTGATCATTCATTAATCAACATGAGCTGTTGTTGGCAACTATTCCAGCAGAATAAATATTTCCCCTTTCTCGAGTCATTATTTCCGCACGTATTTTGAAACTACTCCTATTTGTTAGTGTAAATATTACAGTGATGATTTTTTCGAAGTTTCACATAAGTTACCCAACTTGAAACGATGATATGCGTGCATAGCTAATTTTCATTATGAAAACAGCCCTCGTGTCAATGTGAAAAATTATCTTTTGTGTATACTCCGTCGTCCTTTTGTTGTATTACGACTTTCAAATTTTTTTTTTATTTCACTTTGCTGTGACCGATCTACATACCGGCCGCATTATTTAAACCTTGATTTTACGATTACCGAGACGTTACATCATAATATTTTTGTGTAATTAAAAAAAAAAAAAAACTAACCCACACCTTATATATGTATTACCGTTAAGCTCTCAACCAGATGGTTTCTAGTAGTTTCATTCTCCTTTTGTCTACTCAATTCTTGATTGAAAGGAACTTCGACTTTTATTTTGGATGGTACGCGCGAAAGGCGATAGAATAAAATAAATTGAATATTCTTTTCTTTTCCTCTCATTTTTGTAGGGTACCGCCGTTCCTTGCTCAAGATCCACCAGTTTTGCTTCATCCGGAAAGGGTAGTTCCTCTTTCGCAATCGGAGCAGTTCGAAAGAAGTTATCAACCGAATGTTGCTCTCGCGCCACCCACTAAACCATCATCGGATAGCATTTCGTATAGTAAAGTAAGTATTGTATTAAGTCGTGTATGTACGTTTGCATAAATTACGAATTTTCAAAGTATATTTAATTTTTCCTTCATCTCGCGTTCATTCGAATAATGTACCGATTCAACATTCGAAATTTGCCATTGTCAGTTTGGTTAAAAGAAGTACTGACTACTGGCGAATTTTTTTTTCCTTTTCTAACGCACATAAATGAAAAAATTAATTGGCATAAAGTCAAAGTTGAGCGTTCGCGCGAAGCAAGCGTAACAAAAATGTGCTTGAAGTATTTTTTAAATTTTATAGGGAAATTAAAATGATAATTTGGATAATGTCGGAACACGAGTAAAAAATTGATTTATGAAACTTTCCGCTTAAATAATTCAAAATATTTTGAGAAAACGTCTTTAGCTGTAAAAATTTGTCTGTTCCATAAAATATGTGAAATGATTAGATCGAGAAAAGCAGTTAATATTAACGAAGTCAAAAAACTATCGATCTTTATTTTCAAAATGCGATCGCTATTTTGTAAACAAAATTTTAATTGTATTGCAGTTAAAGCGAGGAGTTATTCGAGTTAAAAGTGATCTAAGTAGTCCATCGCCGAATGATGAAACGTCTTCTTTCTTCAGTAAGGAGGCGAGATTAGATAAACCTGACGTGAAACCTTCAATTTCACCCATTGGCTCCACCCTGCATAATCCAACTTCGCCAAGGAGTTCACCAGTTACCGAACCGGTGCCTGATGGTGAGTATCTTAAGCATGACCATGACGTTGTTTTTGGATCTAGGCATCTCATTATTGTTTCGGTCGAATTTGAAAAATTATAATTAATATGAGTAAATGTAGAAAACCCTTCTCATCCCTTTATGAAATAAGTTTTGAAGAAATTTTTAATTTCCATTTTCCTGAAATTAGCCAAAATTACATGTTCGGAAAATGGGAGTAAATATATTATGAACCCTCGGATAAATTTTTATAAAATATTTACAAATAATTGAAAACCCATACATAAATATCAAATTACAAGTAAAATTTAGCCATCCTTACAAAAATCATAACACGTAGCTCCATATCAGATCCACGATTGATGGCAAGCTATGTGAGCCCAACTTTACGTTATTTAATTGAAATAGGTGTTGAAAATATTTTAAAAAAGAAAAATTTTGGAATGAGCTTATACCAGAGCCACCTTATTAAGCCATGAAGTGAAAATCGCAACGTCGCAGAAATCTGGTTCGGGGAACCGATTTTTGAAAACAGAGATTTTTATATGAGTGTTGGTTGTTAAAATTCCTAATATCAAAAAATGTAAATAAAAAAAAATTTGGGATCGTCTCCGTCATTTTTTCTCAAATTATGATGGAATAAAAGTGAAAATTGGTCCCCAACACAGTTGCTTCTTTTAGACACGTATGGATGGGTAGGTTTTTGGGTCAATCCACTCCGGAATTTTTTCCTGTTCCTAAAATTTGTAACCCATCTTTTCCTCCCTATTAACAAAAAATGTCTGCGTTTTTTCCTTTTTTCTCGACACTTTCCTTCCCCCATTTTTTTTTTTACATACTTGTGTGTTCTCCGTTGTTTTGTTGACTGCATTGTTTTGGATAGATGGCATAGAACATGTCATTTCTCGAGTTGATTTTTATTTTTACGAGCTCCCTTACGAAATATTGATCAATTATTTTCCGGGTCAGTTACGTAATCATTATTTAAAATTACCAAATTTCTTCACTCCGAAGTCAGTTTTAATGTCATCTTCGGAGATCGGGGTGGTACGTAGAGTTATAAATTGATTTTGTTTTCTGTTATTTATCGGTCTTGAAAATTTCATTCTTGGCAAAAGAGCTTCTTAAGGGAAAAAATAAATTTATTACGAGATTGGTCGTTCGAAATAATCTCACTTTTATGTTATTTTTAAAAAATTTTCAGGTGTGAACAATAGTGTTGTGGAGCAAGTGGCTGCTGTTCTAGACGCGTTAAGCGACGCTGAAGATGCCGTCAGACAGAGGGTGATACACCTTGTGGAAAGACTTACCGTACGAATAGATCGATGTGATGTCGAACGACGAAAATACCAAGAAGAAATTTCACGTTTAAGTTCGCGTCTGTCGAACGTGGAAGAAGAAAATTCGCAGCTTCATTTCATAAACTCTCAGTTACGACTGCATCTGGAGAGTAAGGTTCGTTGACCATTCAGACTTATTTAGCTGTGAAACAGTGTGCTGTACTTACTAGTCCGAACGTTTGAAGATACGAGCCCACTCAATTACTGATAGCCTTTATTTTATTCGTGGCTGAATTCGGTGCGAAAAGAACGTTTGGTTCCCAATCTCACCCGTAAATTGTTCCTGATAATTTAAAAATGATGGATGAAAATTTTAGGTGTTCAGGCGGTACGGGGATTCGAACCCGTACCGGCCGAACACCTAAAAACCTCCCTCGCTCACCGCCACAAAAGGCAGCACCGTACTCACTCGGCCACGGTGCCGGGTGACGGTGATCGAGGGAGTGAGTATTGTTATGTGCCGACGTATAGTGTGGCGGTCGCCACACCACTCCCCCCCAGTATAGCGGAGCGTAATACGAATTCCCATACGGAGGCGCCTAGGTAGGGACGTACACCGGAACGTGGTGATGCCCCGCCCATACATCACCGCTCCATGGCATACATCCACCAGCGCCGTCACGCAGAGAACCGGCGGTGTGACGCACCACAGTACAGTCGGTAGTTCGCCTAGTGTCCGAGAGATGGCGTGAATATTCCATCTCCCGGATCACGTCGGGGTCACCACTTTAGGTGTTCAGGCGGTACGGGGATTCGAACCCGTACCGGCCGAACACCTAAAAACCTCCCTCGCTCACCGCCACAAAAGGCAGCACCGTACTCACTCGGCCACGGTGCCGGGTGACGGTGATCGAGGGAGTGAGTATTGTTATGTGCCGACGTATAGTGTGGCGGTCGCCACAAAAATAATACGAATTAACATGTTTATTTTTTTGGGGGAGATTTTTATGTTAATATTATTTTCATATCTTACGAACTATCCTCTCCTCTCCTGGCTGTTATTATCGATTCATCAAAACTCGCAAAACGTTTTCGTATGTTGACAAGTAATTCGCATTCAAAAAGCATTTTCAACCCTTCATTGTTTCAATATCTCGACAAATTATGCAACAGAATTTGGTTCTTGATGAGTAGATATAATAACTCTGTTCTTTTTGAAAAACATTTGACACTTCTGATTACAGATCGTTTTATTTAGAAAAATGTGGAACCAGTTCTCTGGAGAGGCAGTTCTAAAACCTTTGGATTGAATTAAATTTGGTATTTTAACAGGACTTGTTGTGAACCAAGCTGTTATTTTGAACCAAAATTCAAAATTTTAATTGTAGGACGCTGCGGTGAGCGTATGCGTACAACTACTAATTAACTTCGTAGCCTTGCTCAGTATAAAAATGAGATTAGTAGTGGTGAGCTACTAACCGATGAACCAAACGTAATGTAGGGACAGGCCACACAACCTACCAGCAAGTGCACTAGTACACCCGTCACCACTGGTAGGAATTCGCCACATTAACTGTTACATGTTACTTAATTTTCCTCTGAGGTATTACTAAACAGCAGTCTGTCAAAGCATAGTTTAGCTCCAAATTGACATGACAATTGACGAAATTTGCCCCCTATTTTTCTCTCCATAAATGAATGTGGATGAATCTTCTCTGTAAGATATTAAAAATTGCTAACTCTACCCTGCTGCGTCAATCAAAGTTACATCACTCGAGTAAAATGTCACTCGACTATCATTACGATTAACGATTTATTTTCTAATCATTTCACTCATCAATTATCGTTATTCATTAATAGTTGTTCATGCAGAGTAATCAATTACAACTGTAAATGAAAGAAATAAAATAAAAGAAGAAAAATGATGCGTTAAATTAACACAGTAGTGAGCAAAAAATGAAACTTTAAGTAAATTTTATTTAAAAAAAACAAAAAAAAAACGAATGCGTTCATCTCAATAAGTAAGTAGTTCTTATTGGTGGATTTACCCAAATTTATGACAATAATTTTTTCAATCTTTAAATTCTCATTTTCTTCAGTTACACCCTTCTAATTTTTTAATTTTCAAATGTAATAGCCTAGGACATTCTTCGGATGGTCAAGAATATTTTGAACTTACTTTCATTAAAATCTATAAAGTAAGACCCTTGTTTTGAGCGAACGAAATTTCGTTAGTTCCGGAAGTAGACATACCAAACATATAACCTCCTCCGTACGCAGTCGGTAAAAAGGTTTTTGTGCAGTGTAATTTTTTTAAGATTTTATTAGGTTTTATTGTAGATTTTATCAATTAATTTTATCGTGGGAGCGATGGTAAAGGGAATAGAAGTGTGTTTTAATCCTCTTCCTCTCTGTTATGCGTTAATGAGAAAAAACCACTCTAATGATGGAGATAAGTTCTCATTGAAAACGTTTTTAATTTTTGCAAGCTTTTATTCTACTCACCACTACGATTTTAAAATATACCTGTACTGCAGCCAACCTTCCAAAACAAAATAATGTTTATTTGACATGAAGTTAAAGCCAAAAAAAATAAAAGCTCATCTTTTAAAAATTCGTTTTTAACCTAAACTTATTTTTAAATTACTTCGAAAAAAAAAATGAACTGGAAGTAAATTGATCATTCGAGTGCTGAGTAAATTCTAAATTAATCATTTTTATTCGTTAAGATGAGTGATAATGGTTACTGTATTCATTACTCGTTACTTATCACTCATTTAGTCGAGTGACAAACACCCAACACTGGCGTCAATATTGATTTTATTGTAAGAAAAATCATGGAGTCAATAGCTCACTAGAAAAATGTTTAGCACTTAATTTGCTAACAAGTGCCTAAAATTATTATCTTGACACATAAAATGGAGACGAAAAATACCGTTTTTGTATCTAATTCTCCTAATCTCAGTGTGATAAAAAGAGATCACTTCAATCAGCATTTTTTCGATGTTGGATGCGTTAGTTATACCAAAGCCAACTTCACTTATCAAGCCATGAAGTAGAATAAAAATCGGTAACGCAACACAGTTGCCAATTGCACTTTTTTAGCACATATTCATATTCAAGCATAACTGGAGAAAAAATGACAAAAACGATCTGAAATTTATGACGAATTACATTTCTGGAAAATCAAGTGAAAAGACTATTTTTGTCAAAAATAAATCCTTCGGATATCAGTTTACGACGTTGCGATTTTCACTTCACGGCTTGATAAGTGAACTTGGCTTTGGTCACACTGATACATAAAAACTTGCCTTTGTTAACCTATTCTTATGAGTAGTATAATATTGTGCTTGAACTTGACCAAGCTGTGTTCGAAGAAAGTACCTGGTACTCAACATTACGTGACTGTTGGTATTTAGAGTTTCTAGTTTTGGTAAAATTACCTGTCTCATTGTTCCTCATGCCTTAGTTTCATCACCATTCACATACTTATTGTTGATTTGATATTAGTCCACCAGTTATACCCCTTTGGAACATTCTTGTTGACAACATTGTCATATATTCATTTTTTTTTTTGCGTTTTGCAGCATCTGTCACACTATCAAGAACCACCACAGTCCGATGATAAAGACAGTGCTCTGCATACGAGATCGAGTACACCTAATGCCAAGTGCTCAACTTCAACCGGAGTGAGACTGACGAACAGCAGTGCCACATACTCGCCCTCAAATCATAATACTCCTGGGATCTCATCTAAACAACCTAATTGCAGTCCGGTTTCTGTCATTACCTCACCACCACCGTTAACCGTCATTAAATCGGAATCAGCTTAAGTTTTTTTTTTTTTTTTTCATTTTTGTTTATTCGTTTGTTCATTTTTTTCTTGTTTTTCTCTTTCTTTTTTGGCGCTCTAATTTTTGGGCATTTCTGATTACCGTTTAATTATTGTTTTTGTATTGATCTCAAATACCTCATCCCTTTCCTCCGGATTGTAAACTATGTTAAATTTCAGACGCCTTAGCTGTATAACAACCATCAACGTTATTTTAATTTTCAATTTATTCGCGTCTGTATTCTTCGGAATTTTTTTTTTCCCAATTTAATTAATCCTAAGCATTTGCTCGTATATTAGATAAAGGTAGAAATTTAAGCGAATATTTCTGGTGATTTGGAAAGTTTTGGCTTTGAAATTTGTTAGCCAACTGTTGAAAAAATCGTTTGAATCCGCCTTAATTTCATTGATTATGAGCAAATTTTGTCCTGTCAAAAAGCAAGTCTGAAGCTGTTAAGCTGGAAGCTAAATTGTTTCCCAGGAGTTGAGATCGTACGCTAAGATCAGAAATGATCTTTGGGACTGTATTTGGTACGAAAAATTAATTGTTTAAATTTTGTTTAATTTTCCTAAGATTAGCTTCTGGTTCTCGCTGAATGCTGATCATCATCTTTCGGCCGTCTGTTAAAATTTAGCTACTAAAAATTCAAATTTGAGTTATTTTTCTTGTTTTTAGTAGAATGGTTTCTCCACTTTGAATGTGCTAATTATTGTGGCGTGAATTTTACACTGCTCGATGCTTGCCGTTAAAAACTTGACGAAAAATTCACTAAATGGTTTTAAAAAGAATCTTTAAATCTTTCTTCTTAAGAATGGTTATAAATGAATCCTGTCGTTCATTTGATCCGTTGGATATTCACAAAACATTCCAAAAGTTTTCTATTTAGTCTGGAATAACTCTCTTCAAGATGTCTGACATTAAGATTTCTCTGAAAAACTTATTTTAAGAAAATGTTAAAATATACCCTGAGAATTTCTTCAAAATAAATTGCTGTATAAGACTTTTTCGAATTTGATCCATATTTTTGAAACATTATAAGTAAACCTGTTTTGTGAAAATGATTTGAATTTTTTCCTGTGGTCAAGCAAGGCGATCCATTAATTTTGCTGCTGAACTAATGTTTCAGTAAATAGTTACCGTATTACTTTTGGCTGTCCCAAATCTCTTTAATACCATCCATATGATGTTAACTAGTCACTTTATGTTAAATCTAGTGTACATTATGGTAGTCTTATCACGATAGTTGATATCGTGCCGTTAAATTATGACGGTGTAGTCAGTCACTACTTAGGCTTTGGCTACATAGCGACCGGCATCTGTCAGGCATTCTGAAGAAAATAATCAAATAATGGAAAGTGATACTGGGTGGCTACATAGACATTTTCTAACGGGCAAAAATATCGGACCAGTTGTCCGGCAGAATCAAACCAGGTGCCTGTGACCGGCATGAAAATTTAACTCCTCCAACTTTTTGATGAAACTGAAAAACGAGGAATGATATTGATAAGTGATAACACAGCGCGGAGAATAAGTGAAATTTCTTCATTGAAATTGATTTGTCTTTGGTCATACCAGGTCTATAAGTTCACTTTTCTTCGTTTCATCCATACTTAAGAAATTTTATAAATCAGAATCAAACAAAATAATAAACGGAAAAGTATAATATTTTTATTTCACACTCACAATCAATATTTCAAATTTTCTCACACACCTGCACACACCTGCCAGTTTTCAAGAACGGCTATGTAGCCACAACTTGTAAAACCGTGTATGTGCCGGTCAGTTCTCACTGCCGGTCCAGAGACGGTTCAGAATGCCTGACGGATGCCAGGCGCTATGTAGCCGAAGCCATAGACATGACAGCTAGCCGCACTATCGTGATAGTACTATCATAGTGTACACGAGGCTTTACTGTTGCATAGATGATGAAAATTTCAGAATTTCCTTTGTTTCTCTGAAATAATGAACATTAGTCTATTTTATTGTATCAGAAATTATTAACATGAAACTTTTTTTCAAAGAAGTGCGAGTTGGAATTATTTGATTGAAGTTAGTATGAAAAACATTAGTGTACAAATTTGAAAAATTTATTTAGTTTTAGTAGAATAGTAAAATAAAAACGAATTTTTTTTTATAACAGAAACAGTCGTAGGACTACTTTTGCCTGTTCTCGTAAGTTTATTCCAAGGCCTTCTAGAGGGAGGGGGAAAGAGTACCAAAGGTACCGGGCCCGGACATTTTTAGAGGACCCGGAATAGCCTTCATTTATAAATAAATTGTAATTTTTAAGTATAAACGGTGAAAAAAAACGTCAGGACCTATCCATGATGAGGTTTTTGGGAGTAAATTTTCCAAAGGTTTGAAAAAAAACAACTAAAATACATGTTTTAGAACCCAAAGCGTATCTAAAAAATTTATTTCGTGAGAAGAGCGTGCGAAATTGTTTTCTGAATTTATAACCCCTTTCCAAAGACAAATCTTGCAGCTGGAGCTAAGAGGAATCCTTCAGATTATTTCTCCTGGGCCCGAAATTTCTCTCTGAGGCCCTGGTCCATTCCTCGAGTAGTGGTAAGCCTACATACCCACACAGGCGCCGATTTGTTTTTTTTTTAGGGTATTATTCTCCTCCCCCCAAAAAAAGTAAATTTGGTTGTATGTACTAATATATGTACATTTTTTTGTATTAAATAACTTCCAATTCCACGACTATGTTGAATATTTTTATGTTTTGTCTTCGCCCCCCACAATAATTTTACCGGGTTGACGCTACTGTGTACTCAAATGCCAGTTTGTTAGGTGTGTTCCTAATTTAAGATTATTTCTGGTTGCTTAAGAATAGTTTTTAGCTTGCATCTGCTTGTCATGTTCTTATTTTGCAAGTAACTTGACTCGCGCAAGATTTCGTTTATTTTGTTCGACTTTTTTCGTTTTAATTTGCCCATTTATCTAAAAAAAAATTTATATTTTGTATTTCTAGACACAATTTGCTCATAGTCAATGTACTTTCTTGTTTGGATTCGCACATCTAAACGAATTAATGTGTGTTTTCAATGTGTGGGGTAGTTTGCAGTATTAAGTTTTTTAAAGTTGAAATTTTAAGGTTTGTTCAGTTTTTGTTGGCTGCATTTTTATAAACATTTGGTTACTATTTTGCAGAAGTTTCTTGTGTTAAAAAAAAACTGTTTATTCAGCTCACAGTTCGGAACTTGGGGAAAATGACTGCAAAATTCGTTGCAAGTATATTGTTCGCAGAATTTTTAATCGATTTTGGTGTGAGGTGTGTTCAATTCAGTGTAATAAATGTGTGATCAATATGAGAAGTTATATTCAGCGTGTGGGTCGTGCAATTCCTGTTTGTATGTATCTTCATTTTTTTTGTTACTTAACTCAAGTATTGCTCAACGTAACCACCAATAATTTTAAAAAAGATGTAATCGAGATTACACCGCATCTATAAACCGCTGTAAATTCCGTTGGTCTCGTCGACTGGTTTTTAGTAAGGGTTGTTGTGTAAGTTTCGTATCAGTCTTTCTCATCAGTAGTTGAATACAAAATTTTTTTACTACATGTAGAATATTTTTTTGATGTGTAAACATCTTAGTGCTCTGTCTAGTACTCTAGTAGGAGCTAAAATGAGAGCAACGCGCACGCTCGCAACCACACTAATATGTTTCCTTCATGACTCCCCCGTTGGAACTCACGCCTTTTTTTTTTCTTTTTCAACTGCCTTTTCCTTCTGGTTAGTAATTTCCTGTAGCTTTGACTTTTCGAATTTTTTCGGCCATGGTTTTGGTTTTATTAAAAACTGAAATCCTTTCCATCTGAAGTAACCCATCTTTTTCAATATCTTATTTATTTTAGATTTTACATACTTTAATGAAGTTTCTTTTTTGACCGTACAAATTACCTCTAAGAAGAAGCTGAATACAAATATTTGCGGTTGTCTATAAAATATCTTTCTTTATTCGTATTATCGTAATTTATCGTGAGCTTCTCGTCAATTGGATTTATCAGAATTTGTGCTGAAGAACAGAGAATTTTTGTCTTGCTGCGAAGTTAAAAAAAATTTAAAAATTCTGTGGTTACCAAATATTTATTTTATTTATTTATCTATTTTTTAGCTTGTATATAATTTGTAAATTCTCTCTGTTTGTAACAAAATTTCATTTTTATTATTCCTAAATAATGTTTTTTTTCTCTATTTTTCGTCAGAAATAATAATAAAAACATAACTAATACCTCGTTAAAGTGCCATTGGACAACACATCTTCGTGTTGAATTGAAATGATTTGAGCAATTTCCTCTTTGTTTTCTCTCAAAAAACGATACATTCCTGTGGAAAAAAAAAAAGTTTCTTATCATGAAGTATAAAATGTCTGTTCAACTTGACACTTATTTGTGTGCTTCTTTTCTGTAGCCAAAAACGAAGAGTGTTGAATTTTTATTTGAGTTACCTATCTCCGTTTGTCTGTTGCTCAAATAGACAACAATAATTTTTGTTTTTGTAGCCTGCAATTCGACTTTAACGATGTTTTTGTTTTATTTTTGATTGTACGAGAGACAGGATATTTGTTCCCAGTGATGTGTGATGAAATCAAATTTTTTTTTTCTTCTCGAATGTGGTTCCCTGTTTTGTGCAATTTAGAAAGTATCGGTGTTCGAATTTACTTTCATTTATATCCTGTTTCTCAGTATCATGTATAAACTATGGTTTGCAAAAAAAAAAATTCTCAATTTCATAATAATTATTATTTTAACTTTCATTTTTGATATTAATTGTATACCAATTTTACACATAACAGTTTAACTGTTAACAAAGACTGGTTCCTCTACTTAAATTATATTTTTTTTTTTTTCTTGAAAAAACTTTCACAGACTTAGCAACAATTTTTCGAAAAAAAAGAAAAAAAAAAGAAAAAAATAGAAATCATTTGGATGTCATCGGACGATGTACTTTTTTCCCCTTGTCTCCCCTTCCATATGTAATTGTAAGTAAATTGTACATGAATGTATATTATCGAGTATGTGTTCCATTCTGTATGAATTTCCCTAAGAATTAAAAATAAAATAAAATAAAAACCATTACAAAATTTTGTATTTATGCGTGTATTGTATTTATTTAATTTTCGTAGTCGTTTTTTTTCCTTTCGTCTGTTGTAATCATAGCGTTCAAAATGCCTCCTATTTCTAAGTTTTTTTGTTGTTTTGTTTTCTTCTGTTTTACAATAGATAACGACCGATTTTGCAAACAAACGTCAAATACAAAATCTATTTTTTATTTAATTATTTAAATAATTTATATTTTTTTAGCTCTTTATTAGATCGTGAGACAATCTTTATACAAAAATTAAACAAATAAATGTTCAGGGTTTTAATTTTTTTTTACAATATAAAAATATATATTTTATTCTTTTTATTCTTTTGCTTAGAATATAATACAGAAAAGGTTCGACATACACGTTTTCATTTTTCAGTATAATTAATGAACGTAGAATCAAAGAAACCGTAGTGTGTTCATTTATAATTATCGTTCATTTTTCAAAACGTACTTTTTACTGCGTAATTTGACATCACAAAAAATCCTGCGACCGTTTTACGCCTTAAGTATTTTATTTATTTATTTATTTATTTTTCTTCTTGGTGTTTAAAAATATTTTCTATACTTGTCATACTTCATTGGTTTTTTTTTTCTTCCGAATTGTCACAGTGTTAGCCAAATATTTAATTTAAGTCTCTCTCATTTGGTTCCCTCAACTTGAAACCCGTGGACTGGGCGTATTTTATATTTTTTCGAAAGATAGCCCCAAAAATTTGAATGTATTTCGTTTCGAAAATCTTCGTCAGCTATAATATTGGTGTTTATATTTCTGTTTCCGGTTTCAAATAATTTTGTAATTCAATGAAATTTACTCAAATCAGGATAAATTTTCAATGACCCATTCTTATTAAAAAATAGTAGTTTAGAAAAAATTTTCATCGACGATTTTATTGCATGATATTGTTGAACATGACTTCCTCATTTTAGGAATGAAAATCCACCGCCTTCACCTCTCGTGCGTTCGAGTTCACGCGTTGGTCACATTCAGAAATTGTCATTTTTCGATGAAAGCATGATATTATTAGTAATTTACAATATATTAAATTCCGTGAAAGTAACGAATATCTGAGAAAGTTACCCAACATCAGCAAGCATGAAAAATGTTCTAAATTTTGTTTATTTTGCATAATAACTCTTATTTCGATCTCCTTTTACAGCATTACAGTCAAAATGTAAAAAAAAAAAAAATTATGTTTGTACATATGAACGCACAAAGGTCAAGTATTGATGATGAGTTCGAAAGTCATGCCTATCAACATCCTATAATAAAATCTTTGTTGTAAATTTTGCTATATATGTATCTTAAATCCTGCATTTTAAATGCCTGTTCTGTTGGTTTCTTCTACTTCTTGTTCAACGAAATAAGGACTGGAAAGAAAAAAATTATCGTGTATATCTCATGTTGAGGATCTCTGTACAATCCACTTGAATAGAGTAATTCTTGTGTACGTTTTAGTGGGAAGAAAAAACAATGAGTATTCGGCAGTCAAGTTCTTTAGCCTTCGGAAATAAAACTGAAGTTGAATTGATGTAAGCTTGTAGTAGCAAAAATTTTGCAAAGAAAACAATCTACCTCCTGTGAAGAGTATTTTCGAAGTACATCCATGGATTCTCTATTTATATAACTATAATTTTAATCGTGGAACAGTTTGTATCCCAACTGTTTTCGTGTTTTTGTTCGTAAAATAATTTTAAAAATTGAAAAACGATAATATATTTTCTGTTTTTTTGAAAAACTAAGAAAAATTATGTAATAATTTATATTATCTTTCCGCGCTCCTCATTTTAGAAATGATTTTCTTACTATAATTTAGTGTTGTGCCAACGCTTGTATGTTTTTAATGTCTTATTTTGAGTCATTGTAAATATCGTTTAAAATAAATAAAATTTGATTTTTTTTTTATTTATGTTGGTTCTGATTTATTCATTTCGTTGCCATGGAGGCAAAGTGTAACTTAATGGTTAAAAGTATTAAAAACTCAATAACTTTTTATATACTTGAGTTATTATCGTTATTTGTTTGAAAATTTTATGAGCTAAAATTGGCAAAAATTTAAATTATTATTGTAAGGCGACGAAATATGTTAGCATTGTGAAGGTAGGCTCCTAGAAATTCAGAAGACAAAGCTTTTAACTTCGCATTACGAACTTGGTCTTTTGCTGAGTAGCCATTTTACCCAGTGCAGCTTGTGGAAATATAATTATTCCAAGACGAAGTGCAGGTAATGGATGATTTCGATCCGCTGGACAACGGTGTACTAGCATTAATTTTTCATTCGCATACTGAAGCACCAATGAAACAGAATCTTACTGCACTATTTTGGGTCGAGAACGTGACGGTGGCCGGTCTCGAACTCATTCGATCGCAAAACCGAGCACCTAACCCCTACGTCCGCATATAAATACAATTTATTTTTTCTTCAACTATGTTGATTATGTTCGCAGGTAACTGGAATGAATATGAAAGGAACACAACCAACATACCGATGTCATTTTCCTAGAGTAACTTTAAAGAATGTCCGTAAGTCAAAAGAGGAAAACATATTTGAATTAATTGAGCGGTCGTCATTACCATTTCTAACATTAATCACCTATTGCAGAATTCTTGATATATTTTTACTGTGTAAACATCTTAGCACTTGGTCTACTATAGGGGCTAAATGAGAATTACAATAAAATTGTCAGATTCGTGTAACAGTAGAACTCTTATATTCATAACTCTCATTTGTATGTGACATGATGTGGAGGTGTGTGGTTGTGTGCATGTGCAATGTGTTGCACACGCATAGAACCACTCTATTTTATGTTTACACATCAATCCTTCATGAGTATGCCCCAGTGGAACTCACACCTTTGTTTTTCATTTCATTTTTGTTTTCTTCCAATGGCATAGCTATCTTTTTTCTTAAGGTGGGTTTCGGCTACTGGTGAGCCAGAGAAAAAATAGCAAATAATAATAACATTATTTTTTACTCTAGTTTTAAGGGTGGGGTTTAGAGAAGGAATCATTATCAAACTGTCACCCCACCAAAAAAAAGCACTAGTGGTCTTAAGGTTTGTTTTATTTTCCACAGAAAGGTTAACCTTGGGTCAACACCAAACACCAACCAGGTTTGTTTTACTGTTTTGAAATTGAGCTCGATGTCAACATGAAGATACCAACCTGACACCAGCTCACACCTCTTCTCAAGTAGATGCAAGATGAGGTCACCTGGGGTAACACTTTTGTGGAAAAAAAAAATCACATTATAAACACCAAAGCGACACCGTGGCAAATAAAACGCGCAGTTTGTAAAACATGGTGTCGATGGTGTCACCCCGGCGTCGCTTTTTGTGGCAAATAAAACAAACTTATAGACATTGTCGTCAGCAACGAAACAGTAAAAGTACAAAAAAATTAAAATTTTCTGAATTTGCTAGAGGTTAAGGCTGTAGTCTCTGACTTCTCAAACTTCGCATCCTGGCGTCATTGTAGTGTAGAACGAGAACAAAAAAAAATGTCTAAATGTTTATTAATTTTATCGATAGATCACGTCTAACCAGGAGGGGGAATTTAAGAATAATTATTAATAAAAGATTGGAAAAAACAAGGAGTTTGTTACCCAAATAGATACATACAATTTCCATGTTTGCTTATTTCGTACCTAATTTTTGGTGAGTCTATGAAGTTTCCGCCGTTTGACCTATGGCAATGAAACTGGGTGTAGTGTTCGAGGCTTTCATGGGCTGGACATTTGTGTTAAAATTTTCGAAATTTACAGGATAGTTTCAGAAAAAGGGGTTCCCAAAATTCTGCAAACTCACCATGTTTTCATCACCATAACTCTCATCAGTTGAAAAATTTTGACTTGAAATTTTTATAGTAGTTGGAGACTATTAAGGACTGGTTACGGTATTGAATTTAAGCAAAATCGGTTCGCTAGTTTTCGAATGGCACCATTACAAAATTTCACCCTTTTTGAAAACAGACACTTATAGTGGTTAATGCGAGGTAGAGATATTTTAAAATAATTATATTATTCCCATGACAAGTGCCGTATTCAGTAGAGACCAGAAGTGGTTAATAATTTTTTCATTATATTATTGTCTTTTAAAAAAAGATTCTCATTCACATTCACGTACGTTTATCATCTGAATAAAAAAAAAAAAAAAAAATAAAAAAAAAAAAAAAAAAAAAAAAAAAGACGCTATCTGTAGTTATATGATTGAACTGTTACGACCATAATGTCACCAAAATGACAGAGAAGACCTTGAATTTTCATAGAAAAAGACCTTCACTCGCTGACTTCTCACAGGGCCAATTAAATTTCAACTGACCTCAACTTTTCGCCATACTAATCTAAAAGGATGTCTCCAGGGCGATTATTAACTAAAATTTTAATTTTTAAATTACATAAAAAGTTATGGTATGTTGAAAAATAATAATTTTCTCTGTATCCTCATGCAAATTTGAGGGCCCCTTTTAGAAATTTTGGTTAATAATCGCTCTTGAGACATCCTTTTAGATTAATATGTCGAAGAGTTGAGGTCTGAGAGAAGTCAGTGCGCAGAATGCTGTTTTAATGCTTCGGAGACCACATCCTTAATTTTTTCTCATTGTCAAATTTTTAGGTGGGTCCTGACCCATGCTGGCTCACATCAGTTGTAGCCACGCCGCTGTTCTTTTTTCTTCAGTTCATATTTACAGCTCTTGAACAACACGAATAATTAGCAGTAACTATTGTTTTTATGGTAAATCAGATCATTTACATATAGTATTAGGTATTTATTTTTCGTTACCTATTATTGATATGATGTTTGATTGAACTACTATAATTTTGTAAATTGGTTGTTTTAAACATTTGTATTTAGAATATATTTCTAGTATTTCTTGAACTGTATTACTGTAATATAATATATGCTTCAAAGTCAGTATAGTATAGTCACATTTCAACATGTTTTTCTAATTTATTTGAGTTCAATATTCTTTCAAAATTTTCCCATCAGAAAAACCGCAGATTATTACAAAATTTTTCTAATCTTGAGCCAGGAACATCCTACAATATAATACAAATTTTATTGAGAGGGTTGCTTGTTAAATTTGTATCAACATTGAATTTTCAAGTTTTTAATGTCGGTGCATTGAGCATAGCAAAAAACAATTATCTGAATACAAGCATCTCGCGTCAGCTTGATCAAATTGTCATTTATGAATTTTTTTTCCTGTTTCTCATGCCTGTTAGTGAGCACAGCAACTGGACCATGTGTTTGCGTTATATTATATTCTATCTTATCTTTAAATCCTCTTGTTATGAGTCTGACTTTGGGTTTAGGATTCCCAAATTTATCAAATTTAATTGTAAAAAGCCATCTTGTATCTATTAATTTTTGCCTATTATAATCTACTGGTATTCATACTTTCATATCTTTGAGTGAATTAAATTTATCATTAATGTCTTTAAGCCATTGTTATTTAAAAGGATTGTAACGCCAGAAACAGGTGTTGGTTCACAATTTGTTTCCTATTTTTGACGTTGACACTTTACGAAATATTTATTTGAGGAAAACCACAAATAAATATTTATAATAAAATAAAATAGAATTTATAAATTAATCTTGAAGGTACTAGTTATCCACTTCACTATAGTGGACCTTAACTTTGTTTGAGAGACTAAGACTTCAATTAAAAATCAACAAAAATCTTTTTATAAAATATAATAATTTTTCATGTACAACACACAAATAATAGAATTGAGCAACAGAGTTGACTACAATTAGGAAAATGTACATAAATTCGAAGTGAACAAAAATGAAGAAGTGAACATCTTGTTCTTCAGAGTTCGAGTTTTTATAATTTAATTTTTACATGATAAAAAAGAAGAAATGGTAAGAACAGGTGGGATTAGTTTATTACGATTGGTTGTCACCAAAAAGAAGGAGAATTGACGTTTTCCAGTATTAAACAAATATTTCAACTAAGTTACACGTGTGTGATATTAGCTGAGGTCAGCCATAATTGTATTTTTGTAACAGAGACAATTTTCATCGAATTCAGACGATGCCATATCCTGTTAGGTTTGTACGAAGAATAAAAAGAATAAAAAAAGTGTGAGAAAATAAAAAGTAAGACGAATGAATTTCGTCTGTGTAAAAATATAGGCGGACATTTTAAAGAATGTACGTCTATATTCGTTACAAGGATTAGTATTTATTTCATTGAATGTTTGAGGGACATAATCTTTTATAAATGATTTATTATAATTTTTACTAATATTCATTATTACAGGTTCAGTGATGTTGAGTTCTTGTATGTATTCTGAAAGGCATGTTTGCAAAATTTCAGCCCACTATCATGATAATTAAACCTTACCCCCACTAATTAAACTTTTGTCAGCACCGCAGGCTTAACTAATCATTTAAATTTAACCAAACTCAAAACTAGTAGTTTAGAGGTTTGGAACCAACTACCTACCAAATTTAAGCTATAACAAATGATAATTATATTGAACCTCACAAGTGGAATTTATAATAGAACTTAGCAGCTTTTCTGAAGCCACTGGGGCTTTAATGGAGCATTCAATAAGAAAATGGTCATCAACTATGGAATCAGCACATCTGAAAATATATATGATGATGTACTGCACATAATTGTTTATGAATAATTTTTTGCCCCCTTTTTGAAACCCTTAAGAACCTAATGGTAGGTCCAAAAAAAAAATTCTGCCATGCAACCCTGAATAGGTTAATAATAAATGAAAAAATTGAAAAATTTCATGGATCTAATTGGGATCTGAACACCATATATTCCAGTTTTCACTCTTATAATCACGAATGGCACCCTCCTGTAAGCCAATGTCAAAAAGTAAATACCTATAGTATTTTTAGTAGTTAATTGTACGTATGTCACATAAAATTTGGTGTACAATGAATAAACTTGTGCTTAAGACGCATACAATTTGGCATATAATGCATACAGTTGGGCATATAACGCATTAAATTGTACATACGATGCAAACATTATGCGTATGATGTCTGACAAATTTTACTTTTTATGTGATTTTAAACATATACGTCAGAATATGCGTGAAACGTATTAAATGAGTATGAGTGTCATACACAATACTATGCATATATGTTGTATATACATTGCATGTATATTTGTACCAGATACTCAAATTATGCGCACTTAGGCATGAATAGTCTCATTTCACTTACCTATGTAGGCATGTGTATTTAAAAAAAAAAAAGCCAACTACATATATCTACAATATGACACCTACTTGGAATGTGCATACCATGTATAATATTGTGCATATACATTGTATGTATATTTTACACATACTTATACATTAACTATAAATATGCGTGAAAAATTGTGCCTATGTATGTGTAAATAGTCTTATTTTACGCACGACGCACACACATATAATTTAAAAAAATAAAAACGCATATTGTTTGCCACTAGGGTATGGTGTTTTGTTGTTTGGGTTTGCTTTAGTTGGTTAGTATGAAATTCCCACACACGCTCCTATAATCACTCATCACACACTATACACATATGTCATGTTCCACTTCTACATTCATAGATCATTAGTTATCATTCGATAAAATTATTATAAAAATTTGGTGAAGGGAAAAAATTATTTTTATTGTGTACTTTCACCCAACTTCTAAAGTTCCAGGGTGTAACATTAGGGATGGTGATGTAGGGGGTCAAACCCTCCTTCAGATACAAAAAAACTGAAAACACATGAAAATGATACAAAATATTATAAGTTGGAAATGTGTAATCTTTGAGAGTATGAAAAAGCCTCAAAAAGTACTAACAACCTAAATGTTGCAAGCAGAGCGTGCAAACAATTTTTTTATCAAGTACTCATCCTCCCACTACCAAAGTACAATTTATTGTGTGATGCTGGTTTTTGTTTCCATTTGAAAAGAAAAGAAAAGGGGTTTCCACTTTTTAAATAGCCATGTCTTTTTGTCCCTTTAATGTATCTAAAAATGAGTTTTACAATTTTATTTGGAAAAAAAAAAAAAAAAAAAAAAAACCTACACAAAAAAGGTATATAAGTTATTTCCTTCTTGAAAACTCAATAGATTCTGAAGAAAACAGGGTTGAAGATTAAAATTTAATTAAAATTGTTTAGAAGCTTAGGCAACATTTTGTATTTTTATGCACTCAATCCCAATCTCACTCCGTTATTAGGTACTAAACGTAACCTTGAAGATCATTGAAAAATTGAACTTACAAAAGGCAAAAAACAAGATTTGTTTCAAAATATTTTGGCAAAAGCAAATTGTGGAAGTGAAAATGTAAATTTTGGTTTTAAATTAAATCTTTTTTATTTTAAATTAATTAGGTAAATTTTAACATCTAGTCTAGGCAGGCTTGCGTGTTCTATCTGCTGATTACCATTATTTTTTGTTCTATTTACTTACAAATCTTTTTTTTTATTTATTAAAGTTATTTTTCCATTTCCGACTTTCAATATTGCAATTTAACCAATTTTTTAGAACTGAGCAGTCCAAATTTTGGAACTAAACAAACATGTCCTGGATGCAAATTAAAATAGGGCCTGACGTACGTTCATCTAAACACTGCTATGAAAAATGGCACCGCTTTTGAAGGTGAGTCCTCACTCCTCCAGCACCAAAATCAAATTTTCTTGCCCCTCATTCGGGTCTATAGGCAATAATCAGAATTTTTTTTCTAATAATTTAATTAAGTGAACGAATAAATATACCTTATTATTAATTTAGAAATCACAAATAACACAAATTTTGTAGATAAAAATGAGATTGAAAAATGTCGGTACCTTAGCAATGGCAAATATGTTGAGGGCAAAAGTGGTGCCATTTTTTGTTTTACATGCGTCCTCTGTTATATTCAATACTCTGTGTCCACGACAAGTTGACAGTAGAAATTTTATTGGTTTGTTGGACAATGTTAATTTTACTTTTTCCTGAACCCTCTTCTATTATTCATTTATTAAAATGTTTTTCAGGACTAAAACATTCGAGATATAAAAATCGGGGAAATTTAGTTAGGAAAAGAGTATATGTGGGAAAATTGTCATTTGGGAAAACAGATTCAGACAACCGAGTGGGAACCGCTGGTGCATTAGGCATCATTACATAATTATGTTGGAGCACGCCCCTTCTCATGGTGGAAGCAAAGCAGTTCACATGAAGGGAAATATTACCTTGAAATGCGCAACATATCTTCAGTGATATATTCTGTCGGGATAAAGGAGCATCTTGTAACACATATTTTCGTATATTTCTAAATATGACGAACATATTAGTTCACACGTTTTCAAATACCAAAAATGTAGGTATTCATCAATAATGAAAACATCTTATAGCTCTTTGTAAATATTCACTAAATTACCCGTATTTAATTTTACACATATAGATATAACATCTGTATATTCATGACCTAATTGTAACTGCCCCTTGAGTATATCGCAAGTCAGCACAACCCTATAATAATGTAATGGATAAGCCTATCCATTACAAACACTTACATACTCCGAACAAGTATATAAACCCTCAATTTGAAGGAATCTTTACACAGTACCTAGAGTCTCTCTTACAGAACTTCTAGTTAATAGACAGTCTTGTTTAAAGGGTTGTAATCCCATATATTAAACCTAATTTATAGTGTTTAATATATTATTTAAAGTACTGATGTCGTACAAATTATTATTTTATTAAAAGTGTTAACTCAACATTGTGTTTTAAATATTATCGAGCCTCTCAAATACATTAAGGTCCATGATAGTTGTGGATGATAAATTGATTATTTAAATTATTATAGAGGTATTAATGCTTGTCCAGTGTTAATTATCTCGTGTATGGTGTAACACTGAAAGTGGTTTTAATCAGGTACTTTACCACCTCTTTTGGCCGTTACACATCTCCCCTAAACTTGGTTTAAAAATGATTTTCATGGTTTTTATATTCACGTTTACTGGAGGGGGAAAATTGGAAATGCTTTATTCATAAAAAAAAAAAAGTGTCTCTGGCGAAAAAAAGGAATGAAAAAAAACTAAAAAAATTTCCGCCTACGTACATAGGAAGGATATTGAGGTCGATATTTATTTTACAAGAATTTTTAATCCGTCGGATAATTTATGGGCAAGCACATAGCAACGGTTCATAAACAATGTTGCCGCTGATCTGATATTCGTGATTTTAAATTCGTCCGTACCATAGGTATGTGTAATCACCGTCAAGATGACTAGATTTTCAAATTAAGAATATGTACAATGGTCATAAGTATGTTCTTATTCCATTTCGCGAGTGGAATCGACTGGAAAACGAAATTCAAGCCAGTAAAACCATAAATGAACGGGTATATATTTACTGAAATTGTATATCGTTTTAAAATAAGATGAAGACTTCGACACACGTTATATAGGTACCTACCTATTCGGTAGTCATAATATCGTGTTTGGTTTCTTGTAGATATTAACTTTACCGTTACCGAGATTTAAATATAAGAGCACGTCTGATTTGGAAGAGAAATCGAACAAAAATGGAATTCCAGCCGTAACTGGTATTCAAAACGTTACACAGTTTACGAAATTTGTATTTCAAAAAGAAAATAATTTACCAATAGATTTACGAAGAGCAATGTTTCTATCCAACGTGTTCACCGAAAAAGCAAATCAACTGGAATTTGTGCGACTACTTCGCAAAATTCACGAACAAAAACAAAAGGCTGAAAAGGACAAAATGAAGCAACAGGAACGTGAGTATCAGGCAGTGAAACGAGAGAATAAAATAAATGAAGATAGAAAAAAATTTTCTTGGGGTCGCACTCTGCAAGACGAGTAAGAAAAGAAAAATTCAATATTATGATAGGAAAACGTGATTGAATTAATTTAATATGCTATATTACTCATATATATATGTATATATTAGGTTGCAAAAAAACAAAAAACGTGAAGCGGAGGTTCATCGAAAAGAGATTAAAAAAGAGAGAGAGGACATACTCCAAATAATAGATGAACTGCGTAAAACTCAGAGAGAAGTCAAAACTCAGGTGCACAATTACGGTGGCAACATTAAGGAATATTCAGAGTACAGTTTGCTCTTTGGGTATCAATGGCGATATTTCGGTTACTTATACGGGATGTCCAGTGATACGTCGGAAATAACAATTTTTTTCGTAACATGAATAATTATGACGAAATAAGTAAAAATACCCTTTTTGAAAAGATTATGCAACTGTTTGTACACGTGTGTATTCGCGGAAACGGCAACAACGACGTCAACGATTTGGTAGTCAACCCTCGTGCCTCATCACATGCATGTAATTACGTACCTGCGTACAAGTTGCATATTTTTTTCAAGAAACAGAATATTAAAAAAAAATAGCTTGTAATTTGACTAACCTATGACTGATAACATGTTGATAGAAAATGTAAAAAAGTTGAAATATTTTTGAAAAATTAAAACGTTTAAATATGGAGGACAAAACATTATTTACTCGACTTATCAAATAATATCGTCCAGCAAAATTTTACTGGTGTTTTGCTGGACACATTGCATAGTTAATAATCAATTTTTATTCACTTCTGTTGTGTTGATAGGAATTAGAGAAGAAAAAAGATCTAAAAAAACTGTTTTTGAATGATCAACGCGAGAAGCAAGAGTATCGGAAACGTCATCCCGACGAAGGAAGGTATGAAAACAAATGCGTTCTGAGTCAATCGCCTCCAAAAGACAAAATATGCAACGTCCGAAATGTTTGTGTGAGTAAAAAAAAAAAGCACAAATACGGAGACGTAACGAAGGAGATGGGGAGGATCCTCCTAAACATTTTTGTGTTTAAAAAATTTCAAAATATTTAGCAGTTAGTGATTTTGGAGTAAGCAAAACTATGCTTGGTGACGACTTTTTCGTTTTACTTTCCCCACCCAAAAAAAGAAAGAAGAACCTTTGGCTACATCTCTACATATATACACGTAATAGTTATAGTTATAAATATTTTTTAACTGGCGTAGTATGGTCAAAATTGCAGGAAAATCTTTTTTCCAAGAAGAAAATGCCAACAAATTTAGGAATTAATTCGTTGTTAATTTCAAAGTAAGAAATATTGAGTTTTTGAAAAGAAAATTGCTTTGAGCCAACACTAATTTTTTTGCACCGTTTTAAAGGAAAAGTCACATTGAAATAAAACGTGAAATGTATGAAAAAAAACTGAAAGAAGAACGAATACGAATGAACGAAAATCAAATTAGAGAAAAAATGAACAGTATAAGTCGAGAAAATGACGCAGAGAAGATTGAATACGAACAAAGATTACAAAATTTGGCACTCACTAACACATGGAAAAACACAAAACACAGAGAACATTTGGAAAAGATAATGGCAAACAGGAACATTTGGAATAAACAATGTGTAACTATAAATTTGACTCGATTTAATCATGGAAGGAGTATAATGATCAAGGTAAACCGATTCATTCAATTTAACGATGTACCTATTTATTTTCAGATAGAGAAAAAATCGAAGTACGAAAAAGAACGTTTAGAAGACAAGGAAAGACTGTTAAAATTACAGAAAGACATGAGGAAAGAGGACGAAGAATTTATACGCGATGTGCATGCGATTCTCCGTGAATTCGACAAACAAGGAAAGAATACTCTGCCAATTGTAAAATGCATAAAGGCAAGATATTCTTGCATAAATTCGTTAATTATTGCACAGAAATTAGCTCGAACACTTTTTATGATTATCACTTTCGTCACAAATACCTATCATTTAATGCACAATCGGTTTTCATTTGCGCTAGAAACTGTATCAGTTACGCAAAAAAAATTTATTCTATAATATTATTAGTAACGCATTTTTTGATATTTAGGAATTCGAAAAAAACAAAATACCGGAATCAAAACTACCTCAATATTAGGCAATGCATCAGATAAAATGAAAGATAAAATTTGACTAACCCAAGTGGACAGTTGGATTTTGAAAGAAGATATGCTTTGTGCGTAGGTAACCTACTAGTAAATATGTTAAAAATAAATAAAATATGAGAACAATAAATTTATAATTATTAGTACAAAACACAAAACAAAGAATAATTTTAATAGAATTGTTGCGTGGCATTCCAGACTTAACAAATACAAAATCAACGGAAGACTCGATCCAAAAAATTCAGCGTACAGCTGAAATACGAGAACTGCAAATAACAAGACATCACGAGTGTAGCCAAATAAATAGGTCTGATTCTTACGCCAAAAAAGAAGGAACTCAGTTCAAGGTAGATTCAGAGCTAATGCAGGAAGGTGTGAAAAAAGTGCAAAGAGCAAGCAAAATAAAATAAAAACCGATATTATCGGTTATCACACAACAAAATCCAAATTCATGGAATGGGAAAGACCGAAAACCCCCTTTGCGCTTTTTCTATACCTCTTTTCATTTAGTGCACGAAGTGTACATATCTACACTTTCTCAGTTTTTTTCTTGAATCGAGTTCGCACAAAATTCAAAAGAACGCCAATACTTAGCACCATTACCCAAAAAAACACAGTTTATGAACTAGTGCAAGAACTGTAGCACTTTTTGGCCAAAAGAACAGACCAATTATCACGAAAAGAAAACTTCGCAGAAATAAAAAAAATATATATATATATATAATGAGATATCTTTTGAATTATTAAAGAAATTCTGCGATAAATGGTAAAGATATTTTATGTAGGAGTAATAAGTTTATTTAGGTTGCCTCCACTATGATGACTCTCTGACTACGCCACAGTCAGAAAATAAAATGAAATTTAAGAAATTCAGTGCTAAAAATTATTAGTTGTGCTTTTCACCTAAAACTTTTATCATGGATACTGGGTAGAAGAAAATTTAGAAATTAAGACACCAGTATTTTAAATGTAACATACAAAAAACTGGTTTTTAGATTTTTAGAGACAAAAATTAGAAAAAAAGTGACACACTGTTTATGTTTGCAAACAGGAAAGGAATAACTAATGTCGAACTGTACAGGCAGTCCCACTCTAGTTAATAAAAAATGAAAAAATGTGAAAAGCATTCACATACAATAAAATATGTAAGAACACTAAACTAAATAAAAGTATCGGAATAATATACCTTAGAAGGTAATATTTCACAGATCCAGCAGATATTGCATTATAACGAACATACAATAATTAGGAAAAAATATAAAATAACTGAGATTCAGTAAAGAATGCTAGCTAAAATTACTACGGAATAAAAAAAAAATCTTAAAATAAATTCTTCTAATCTGTTCAGCTTTGTCTTTCAAATAAAACCTGAGCTTTTGTTACAAATCATCACAGATTTCAGAAAATCGAATTACAAAAACGTTGACTGGTAGGAAATATCTACTTAATAATTTAGACAAAAAAATAAAAGAAAATAAAAATAAAAACTTAATGCTGACAATACAGGATAAATTGTTCGCGAAATTGATTTTTATCATACTAAACAAAAAACAATAAGGCACTAGGGTCTCCAAAATAATTTCTAAAATTAAAAAAAAGTAAATATCACAAAATTAAGCTCATTTAAGTACTCAAAATAACAGGCCTAAATTCGTTGCATATGGTTTTTATCTTTTAATTTTTGTTAGATAATTAATAAGTCTACGAATGACTAGATATGAAATACAATTAGTGAAGTGAGCGATTTGAGGAGGAAAAAAATATAAAATTACCAATAATATTTTCTATGGATTTGGTTTACTTGATCCGTAGACGACGTAGGTATTACGTAAGTTAGTAAATTGTTCATATAATAACTGTAAATTATCAATTTCCGGTCCACTGTGGAGCTTTCCAGGTTGTTCGCTAGAAAATCACCAAACAATAGAATATGGAGGGGCGGTTTTCGAAGAAAGTCAACAAATTTTATTACTCACTTGGATTTCATCGCCAATTTCTGCGTCCTAGTTTCAAGCTCTTTCTTACCAATCTCTAGAAGAAAATTTCATTATAAAATAATAGCGTAGAACCACTACAGTGAAATATTTCAAGGTGTAATTAATTCATACCGTAGACAGAAGTTTTACTCCACGGATAGATATTGGTGCCTCTTAGATTATTTTGGAAATAATTCACCATCTTCGTGTGATTACTACTGATTCTACGTTTCATCAAGAACTGAATTCGATGTATGATTACGGCGCAAAACGCAATTGATCTGCAAAAAAAACAACAAAAAATAAGAATTAATCAGTAAGCTTTTAGGACGTTTCCCGGAGTATCTATTTCTGTGGTTAAAAATGAATTGCGTGTCACGCATTGACATATGTAGAGGCGTGCCAATGTGCTACTGACAGTTTGAAACATTTACCTAGTTTCTAAAAAAATCCAGAAGATCGTAATAATTCAACTATTATCAATTAAGATGACATAATTAAAAATAAATGTGAGTGTACCATAGAACACGCAACAAAACTGAAACTTCTTTATTTTCAATTTTTCAAAATCCATTTCATCTAAATTTTAAATGAAATAAAACCTATAGCACAACATTACTTTGCTAGGCTATTAAGTTTTCAAATTTAATGATTATTTAAAATTTTAATTCATTTAAGAACCTATTTTTAAAAACTCCCTCAATTAAACCTTATATAAATCATAGAAAAATAATTAGATGATTAATGATTTTTTTAATAATTAACAAACAATTCCGATGTTTTAATTTCAACAACTCCATTCTTTCTTTTTTCAATTTTATAAAGAACTAAATAAAATACAAAAAATTTGTTCAACCACTTTTAAGGCGTCCCTGAGGCCCAATGGGAAGTTCAATTTAAATATGGACGGCAATTATTGCAAATTTGAAGTCAGGGTTTCAAAAAACATTTCCGACAATGTATTATTAGATAATTCGTGAAAAGTTGTTTTTAACCCCCCATTTTTTGGGTCACTGGAGGTCAAAAGAATAATTCAATTTACAAATGGAGAGTAAATTTGAATACAACGCCTTAAAAAACATATCGTTGATATATCACTCAATAATTTATGAAAAGTTGGATCTACACATTTTTTTAGGACCACTGATGGGGGCCCAAGGAATGATTTAATCAGAAAAAGTGATCCCGGGACATAAGGTGTGGTGTCAGGGGGGCCACTTGTATCATGCGTATATCGCCCTACGCTCCACCAATATCGATCATTAACCCCACTCAAGAATGAAAATAACTTTATTTACAGAAAATTTTTTTGAATTTCACACAAAATCATTGATACCAGTTATCATAAATCTTCCTTTTTCAACATACAAAAAATAAATTAATATCAAAAATTCAGATCAATATTCGCCGTAAAATCGCTTATCATAGAATTGACTGTCGCTTGCATGTTTCATGAGAACATTTTCAATTCTTATTTTAGATTTATACGGAATAGAGATGAAACAATTTTTGATCAGCTTACATTTCACCAGCAATTTTGAAATTCTCATGTTGTAAAAGTCAATTGTATTCAGAACATGTTTACTTATCCAACATATTCACAAAAAAAGTACGGAAAACGATTGAGTTGCGCTGAAATTTTGACTGGTAAAACCGGGAAAAAGGGATAAATTTGAAGAGTACCTCAGCTAAAACCGAATGCGACACTCACTTGAATTTCTGCTTCGGGGTAAGAATGCTGTTATTAATATTGAAATAAATAAAATCGTGCGTATGACAAGTAAAGTCGACGGAGCTTTGCGTTAGCGTTATGAATTCCTGCCGACACCTCTGTAATAACTGCATTAGGTAAATTTTTTGAAACGTTAAACATCTTTGATTCTTTTCTGCCTTCAACATACGATAAAATATGATCTGGGAAAAAACAAAAAAATTATTAACAACATTTAAATAAAAATGATACAAATACTGAATTTAGAGGACTTTTAAATAGCGTTTGAACCTTCATTTCTTCGCAGACATGTTTCCAGTCGTCAAACAGAATTTTATGTTGGTCGTTAATCTTAATAAGGTTTTCGCGTAGACGTCTGCATTCTTTTTCTAATTTGAGCTGTCAAAAATACCGAGATATTAAGCGTATTTTTCGGAAAACACAATGACGAAAGATTATTCCTTACGTTGGGGAAAATCACCTGTTCTCCCTTTATCAGTTCTTGTTCTTTTTTCGTGTTTCCATCTTTAGAAATTCTCGCCATACGTCGTTTTATTTCATACAGCTCGGCTGCTTGTAATTTATCATCCAATTTCTGTTTTTGCCAATTCAAATCGTCGAATTTCATTTTCATATCCACAAGCTACATGGTAAACAAAAATGAGGAAAAATTGAAACCAACCGAAAATGAAAAATTATTTCACTAGGCAGTACATTGGTACAACTAATAACCGAAAAACAGATTGGATTCATCCATTAGTAATCAAATCTTTCGGCGGTTGGTACCATAAATAAAAAAAAAATTTTCCAATTAAGTAAATTTCTATATAGAAAACAGAAAATACTCCATCTATCCGTACAAAAATTATTTTCAAATCGTGGAATTTACACAGTACCTGTAACATTGTGATTAGCTAATTAGAATGAATGTGGCTATTTTCTGCTCTCTACGTCGTTCCCCTCTTGATTTTTTTAGGGTAAGTTAGCTGAACTCTTGCTCTTTGGTATTCTCACTTTTCATTCGATTTAAAAAATATTATATAAAACACGAGAAATAGTTGTTCTTCGTTTCTAATTAATTTAGGATTGGTTGTATCAATTTTTAAATGTGGGATAAACCTGGTTTAAATGATAAGACACGTGGTTAAATGAAGTTAAATTTTACTCATTTTAACCATTTGGTACAACCATCACTTATAGGATGTTTCAAAATTAAACCCCGTTTTTTTTGTCTTCAAAACTGCTATATTTTCATTTGAATTCATTAAAAATAATCGCTTCTCAATTCCAAGGGAAGCAGACAGTGGTAACTAGTTAACTACATAAGGAGCCTATTGAGCCACGCCCCCAGAAAGCAATGCGAAAATACTTATATAATTCCTCCTGTGTACGGGTGAAAATACCAATTTAAAAAAAAAAACTCTAATGCAGTAAGCAACGTTAATGTAAGTTTTCCTAACAAACAACCAAAAAAATAAAAAATAAAATAAAATAAATAATTGAGTATTTGATGAAATTGGATTATGTAAAATTTTATAAATGATAGCTTGTCGAATAAAGTAACAAGACTAGCAAGAGTGCTTTGATGACAGCTTTTTTTTCTTCTAGAATATAGTTTCTCTTGTTTGCAATAATTTAATATTTTTTACACCAATTGTACACTAAAAGTTCTAAGTAAAGTTGGTTAAAAACATATTTAGCAATCTGTAGGAATCCTATTCTTATACTATAACACAAGTAATAATTGTATGTACTAAGTATGTATGTTATGTGATTATGGATGAATGTATGTATGTAATCACGCTCTGAAGAAC
Source organism: Ericerus pela (assembly GCA_011428145.1). Taxonomy (NCBI): domain Eukaryota; kingdom Metazoa; phylum Arthropoda; class Insecta; order Hemiptera; family Coccidae; genus Ericerus; species Ericerus pela. Next base: position 1,078,857 of record WOFM01000610.1, read on the forward strand.
TAGACCAACAATGTTACTGAAATTTATAGAAAAGAGGTTTTTGGGTATGATAAAACAATCTAGATTGATCCCAAGTTTGAGAAATTTGTTAAACAGAAATATGAGCATCTCAATCTATCAGCTTAATGGGCGATAACAATTTTGGGGATATATGTATATATGATGGAGATAACATGCTGCTGTTTTACAATGGGATCGACTGTTGATAACATCTACACCGAACATGTGTAAACTGGCGTACAAATTACCCGACATCGGCCAATTAGAATAATCAGATTCTCCGGAATAGGATACTTGGTACAACAGTGTTTATTAACAAATGCATATGGTGATTTTTTCCTCCAATCAGATTTTCAGAAAGTAAGACACTCCACACCGACAGTGCTATCCATAGGTGTGACACTAAAACCACTTTTGTGTCATCTCCATCATATATATACATATATTTTTGAAGGATAAAAACCTTTGACTATATAGTACTGGACCAGTAAAGCTCCGTACGACCAATGTACTTTTTAATGTCAAGACATGCTGGAAAAAAAGTAAGCAACTTTAGTGTACTTTCTGCATAATTTTAATGTTTTGCTTAAATTCACTAATTTAGAATACAATTGATAAAAACATCACTTAAATTCACAAGGATAGCATTACAAAGTATGGTCTAGTTGCCTGTTTAGTGCTAGCATGTCCAATTAGAAATCATCTTCCTTTACTGGTCCAGTAGTATATAGTCAAATAACAAGCTCTTTTGATTCAAAATTGCAAGAGGATTGGTCTTTGCACCTTTAATGAAAAAATAATGAAAAAAAAAAAAAAGGTTATCAGGTTTCTTGAAGTGAGGCAAAGATAACAAATCAATAACTAACCAATAGATCAATAATGTACAACTAGGAAACATAGAATAATAATAAAATAACAAAATTACCCGAAGCAAGATAGTCCACTTACTTGCAATTATTGAATTGGTTAAGAACGTAAAAACATTCAAGTTTAAGCAACTAATTTTTAAACTCGAACTAATTTCACCCATGATTGAATTAACTTAAATGGATAAGACAAAGCAAGGGAAAATTAATGAACTAATGAGGAAATAATTAATTTTTTTATTTCTACTTTTCCACCAAAGGAAATTTAAAATCATATGAAGAAAAAAAAAATTAGTGATTGTAGTAGGTTTTTGGGAACAGTGTTGCTAAACTTAACAATGAATGATGAAAAATTCACCTGACTAAAAGTAATGGATAGGCAAGGTTTTATTAACAAATTTTACTAGGCCTAGGCTGTGTATGATTATTATGATTTATGATTAACAAAGTATTGCAATCTTAATTTTATTTAAGGTACGTCTCCACGAGGCAAGTTTTCTAGCAGCTAGTTGAAAATTTCTAGCTGCAAGTCATTTTTCTCATGTAAACACTACCACTAGTCAAAAGTTGCAGCTAGAATTTCTCTAGCCTGCAAGAAATTTATTGTTTCGTGTAAACTCAGGGGATAGTAAAAACTTGCAACTAGCCAGCTATCCAAACTGAATGGATAGTTGGCTAGTGCTAGTAGATAGAAGAATGATATCATGAAATGTATAAATGTGCTAATCCTATAATATCAGTTTTGTAATTTTGTTGTTATCATTAATTTTGTTTTTGCTGTAGTTGAAATAAAATTATTATTAGAATAGTTCAACAATTTTTATTCATCTTTGATAATTGATAACAACTATATTAACACAGTGAAAAACGCTATCATTGTGTAAACACTTTTTTTTCTATCCATTAGTTTTTGCTTGCAGCTAGCAAAATAGCGCTAAATTATTGCGACATGTAAATATGAGTGATAATTTCTCTAGCAAATATAGCAAACTAGCTGCTAGAAAACTTGCCTGGTGGAGACGTACCTTTAGGTCTGTTTGCATGTTTTTAGGAAACTAAAAACAATTTTTCAGAATTCTGAAAACTGACAAATTGGAAATTTTTATTTATAAGTTTCTTGAAGCCAGCAAAAAGCCTTTTGACTTTTCTGGAAAAAAACTGTAAAAGTATAACTGAATGAACGTCAAAAAAATATTTATCATCAAATCATCACAAATTGATGAAAAAAATATTTTTTGTTTTTTGGATTGGTGCAAGCAAACAAATTTGAAACATGGTAATTTGGGAGAAACTAGTCTGTATTCAGAACTTTCAGGAAGTCCAGAGTGACCGAAAACTGAATGTTAGGAAAATTAAGAATTCTGAATTCTGAATTTTCAGAAAAACGTGCGAGCACTATTCAGTTTTTTCAGTTAAAGCGTGAGAACACTATTCTGACAAATTTTACATTAGTTTTGTCAGGATATTAAAAAACTAGAAGCATGCAAATAGACCTATTGTAAAAACACATTTCTGAAATTCCAATTAAATTAACAAAATATTTTCTAATTTCCATATCCGTGAAACAGGTAAATACTATAATATAATTTGGATAAAAAAATTAAAATTATTTGGAAGAACAGTGGGTAAATATTACATTAAAACTGAACTTTATATTCTTTTTCTAGCAATAGTTCAAGATGTTTTCAAATCAACTGGCATGAATCGTTAAGCGTTTTTCACAAAATTTCACAAAATTATGGAATAAAATATAATCTATGTCTATACCAAATTTCGTGATTAAAAATTACAAATTTTAGAACCACTTAAGCCCCAAAAATGAAACATAATAGGATATAATAGAGGAATCATTAGGGTGATTTGGACTAGAAACATAGGGTTATATAGATTTTCTTCGAAAACCTTCATAAAAACCCGCCTTACCTACCCTGCCACTGTTCCCCAAATGAAATCCTGAAGTAGTCATTGGCAGCAAGGTACAAGTTATGTTTATTATGCAATTTTCTAATCAGTATGATCGGTGATTCATGAGAAATGGACAAACGATAGTGATCAGTTATTTTTTTTTTATCACAATCAATATTTGAGACAATAATATTCATTTCAATACGAGTATTTTTTTTTCGCTCTTCAATAAATAGGTATCTTTAGAACGTTAGTCTAAAAAAGAATGAAAAATACAATAAAGAGATTCTTGGTATTTGATTATTCAATCGTTCACTTTAGAGTGGAACATCTTGACGTAAATTCATTATGCCAATTTTCATAAGCGCGTAAGGCAGAGAACAGCTGCTAACTTTAACCTTCCTTCAATGAAATCAAAGGAAATTCTAAAATTTGCCAAAAACAGAAAATAAATTTAATATTAAACCTTCTGTTGCAATTCATGTTTCTCTTCCAAAGCCACGGAATACAAATTTTCAAGTTTTTGATGATTAGCACAGTCTAAGTTCCAGGCAGATTTCAGTTCTCGCAATTCGTCTTTTTTTATTTCTAACTCATGCTTAATTCTGGAATATTTTTCTTGTACTTCATTCAGTTTTATCTATTGAAACGAAATAAAAATGCGTAAATTTGAAGAATTTTACAATTATTCTCCACAGAATAAAATGAACTTAACCAACTTTCAATGGGTTCAATGAACGCGATATATCAGATTCCGAGCTGGAATGATACTGAGTAATGATTTTAACGGAATTCAGCTCAGCCGTCAACGCTTCCAGCGTATTTTTTAGTGCATCAATTTCACGCTCCAATTTCACATTTTCGTTTATCATCATGTTCAAACGTTCAGCAGATTCCTGAAATTTACAAGAATTGGTGGCCAAGGAAAACCAACAAAAACTGCCAATTGAGTAAGTAACTTACATCCAATTTTTTATTATTTTGAATTTGTCGATCACACATTTCTTTTTTGTAGCTTTCAAAAGAAATTTCTAACTGCCTACGAGATGTTCTTTCTGAAGTTAGCTCGATTTCAACCTTCACAGCTTTATGGCGGTATTCGTCTAATTTTGAACTAAAGCAGAAATGACAACAGAATTTGAATGCAATATTTAAGAAGAGATTTTTTCTCTCACTGACAAGTGAAAGAAGTAGGGTGCAGGATTACTAGTTGGGATCGGTATTCGTGTGTCGATTTCTAGAAAAGCAGTGAAAGGAAATTTATACCCACATCTAAATTTGTTGAACGTAATCCAACGTTAAAATGGGAAAACGCTTCGAAAAAGTAAAAATTAAACGTACACTAAAAAAGACATTCTTTCGTCGTAATAATTCAAAACCATTTCCGATCGATTCAATTCCAAACTTATTTTACGATTTTCATTAATGAGCTCTCTGTTCGACTTTTGTTCCACTTCTAATTGCATTCGTAAATGTCTTTCCTGTTCATCTTTCAGTTTTGCATGATTTATGAGATCTAATTCGCTTCGACCACAGGACTGAATTAAGGTGTTTTTCTCGTCAGGGGTTAAACCCTGAAAAAATATCAACAACTAATTCAATACGACAGAAAATAAATGCAACCATTAAAAATCAGAATATTGTATCACCTCTGGACCTTCTTGCAGCATTCTAAATAAAATTCGTTTCAAATTTTCAGATAACGACGAAGAAATTTTCAACAATTCGTCGATAAACGAAGCGCCTCGTGAGTCGGATTCCAAACTTCTTAAAATATTTTTATCCATCTCTTCGGCTCGTTCGACTTCTTTTTGAACTTTTTCCGTTAAATTTCGCAGAGAACCTGTAATTACACATAAACAACCATTAGTAGGGCACTGAGGGGTAAATGTTGAATTTTAGAAACAAGAAGTGATCAAATACATTTTCGCCATCGTTTGAGGGAAAAAAAAAATCACTATGAATAAATTTTTATTGAAGCTGTTTAGTTTGCAACTGAAAGAGTTTTCAGAACAATCAAGGGCGACAATTGAAAAAATTATACGTAATAGTATCCAATACAATATACCCACAGTTATATATGACAAACAAACATTCTGAAATTGCAAAGAGGAAACGTGAGTATCTTGTAAGAGAAGTGAGAACCGCATTGACGTTCGCATTCGACAAAAACAAGAGGTACTTTTCTTCATTCAAATTCAAATGGTTGCTTTTACGGAGCATGTGATAATGAATAAAAGAAATCGTAAAGATGTTTGTTTTTAATAAGATTTCAACAAAATTATAAATTCTGAAACTTTCAGAAACAAGAATCGATTAGTTGACAACTTCTTCTGACGAGTAAAACATAGTTAAAGCTGAAGTTTAATAAATTAAGAAGAGCAAGAAATGATTAAAGTAAAAAATTATAAAATAATTACTCGCCAAAAAAATGAAAGTACCTAGACAAGTGTTCAAAAAAAAAATAAAATAAAATTCTGCAGGAAAAATTTATTATTTTTAAATGGAAGAAAATACACGACTTACAGGAAAATTTTTGAGGAAAAAAGATCGAGGAAAAAAGAATGAAAACTGATTTCTACTTTTCGTAAATTTTTGATGAAAAAAAAAAAACTTTCGTCTTGTTAGAAATATGAGGCTTGCTAACTTTTTGGACATCGTGCTCCAATCGTACATAATTAAGAAAAATGAAAAATAAATTCAAACTATCAAACCAAAGTGATCATCCAGGAACAGACTTGAATAACTATCTATCTAAATAAGTGAATAAACCGCTTTTTAAACTCAATAAAGCAAAATTATTGTACACTCTTTAACAAGGTCTGTGGCGACACTAATCGTACACTTTCTCTCTTTCACACCTATACATATACAAATATACATACAAGCACGCACGCACACATACACACACACCCATTTTTCTATCGATACCCGTTCCTGGTATCCCTTTCTTTTAACTCGTCCACCATGCTGTCTTTTATACAATGCAGCATCCTTATCCTTTAACCTTTTTTTCCCCACCCACGTGATTCTACTTTCTTCCTTGTAGCACAACAGTGCACAATACAAGTCACAAAACATTCAGTTCGCCACGTTTTAGGTTTGACAGTTTCGACTCTCACACACAGTTCTTCGCTACAAACTTCCAACTTCTATAAAATTATTTTTTCTTTTTCTTCGGGCGACATGTTTTAACATACATTTTATGCAATTTTAGTGTTTCCTGTAACTGGCTTTTTACTGTTGGGGGGACGTCTTATAAAATAAATAAATTAATAAATAAATAAATAGCGTTAACTGAGTTCCTCACACCCAAGGCCCAACAGGTCTTCAATTAACATACTTTCTTACCAGTTCTATGCTCTACTATTGGAGAATCCGGAAACTTATCGCCAGAGTCGAGTTCTAAGTATTTCGTAGCATCTAATTTGGCGCTAATTCCCGTCAAATTCTTCACATTTTCGCGAGCCAATTGTAATTCATGGCTCATTTTTTCCAAGTCTTTCTCCATATCTGTAACCTTTTGTTGTAGGGAGATGTATTCAGTTTTTCCTTTTCGCAGTGCATTGCTCAATTCGTTGGATTTACTTTGCTCTGCTGTCAAACATTCTTCCACTTTCTGCAGCGTACGCGAATATTCCTCACATTTTCTTTGCGCTTCAATCCGTTCCTTAATGACTTCTTTATTTAAATTTTCGAATTTACTGTCACGCTTTTTCAGTTCAACGATTAACCGACGTTTTTCTTCGAGTTCAGTTTCTAGTTTTTCAAGTTCTTCGATTAGCTCGCGAATACGCTGAGATTTCTGTTCGACGTCATTGGTAAACACGAAAACTTGATTCTCGAACTTGGTGCATTGTTCTTTGTAACGATCCAATTCTTCGCCAGTTTCTCGCAACTTACTTCGTAATTCGGAGGTATTTTTGTCGCAGTCAGTTTCCGTGTCTCGAAGTGACGGCTGATCTTCAATTATGGTCGAAATTTCGGGTATTTTTGGAAGAGATATCGAACAATCTTTGCCGTCGACATCATCTTCTTGAATTGACGTTAGTTTACGTTTTATAGTCTTAATTCTATGATGGGACACGTCTTTTTGAGCAGTGGAATCTTTTGAATTGAATTTATTTGACAAGCTGTCTGACTCCTGTAGAATATAAATGTTAATAAATGTAATAATTGACCTCAACTTTTAGGTAAATGGTCAAAAGAAATTACACAAACCTGATACATGGAGGTGATATGTTCAACGTCCAGTTTTTCATTAAATCTGACAGAGTGAGGACTAAGCAATGATTCATTCAGATCTGGTTTCTGTAAAGGCTGAAAATAAAATGACAGAAAACAAATTGTACAACTGGTTGGACGGTATAAAGCTCAAAATCGAGAAAATTTTCTCAATAAACATGTTTTACAAGACACTTCTAAGTATTTAAATTAAATTATTTTATTTCGTAAACAAAAATTGGATTAGTAGATTGAGAAAAGCGACAGAAATAAAATACGCCTGTCATATCAAACATGTTGATACCCCCAATTTGTTTTTGCGGAAAGCTAGTAAGCGGTCTAATATAAAAATTAACTGAAAATTCAAATTCAGTACAATAAATTTCCTTCTTCATATCTCCAAATACACACACAGTATATTACTGAAAATAACTGCAATTAAATCATCCTGCTGTTCTGAAACATGAGTTAAAAAATCTTTTCAGAAAGTGTCAACGTTTTGGCGCATCCACACTTTCAATTCTTTAAAATAACACTAGAATTATCAACATTATTTCACCAACAGAAGAGGAGTTACATGCTTAAAAAAACGTCTCGGCTATTAATTATATTAATTAGCTATCTTCAACCAAAAACATTATTTAGCATAATATAGAAGTAAGCATATGGGGTTAAAGGGGGAGAGAGTACATACGGCTAAAATCTTACTTATACAAAATTCAGATATGTGCCTTTATTTGAGACGATTTTAACCGCAAAATTAACATGAAATTTTGTAGATTTTCTGATGCTGAAAACTTCCATTTAAATGAAATGTTTAACTCCTAGAGCGTTATATCTGAGTTAGGAAAATTTAAATTCATATTTCAACCTAATTTGATTTTTGACCTTTAGACGAGCATTTAACTCAGTATCAAAAGAATGAGTATAACAGAAGCACGAAAAAAACAGAATTTTCTACTTTTTATGTATGAACCATTCGATGAAATCAAAATTACAGTGTATTTTTATCTGAATCTTTTAGTGTTTCAACCAAGTTTATTCATAATCGTAAGTGGAGCCATTAATTTACTCCCGAGTAATTTAAGGGGAAATAAATTTAAAAAATTCAGTTGACACGTTAGTCAGAAAGCAGAATTGACAGAATTTTGAATTTTGTGTATTGCGGATAGCGTTCATGGATTATGAAAGAAACTTTGAACCGCTACAATCATGAAACTAATAAGCTAATTCGGCCCATCTTAGAACATAACCTAAATATGGACCTAAAGTGTTCGCATGCAAAATTTTGATTCAGTTAGTCCACAAATTGCGATACATAAACTTTGAAATGGAGGGTATCTTTTGGGTTTGGGAAATGGTAACCCTGATCGAAAAAAATGAAATTTTCTTGAAGTCGTGATGGGTCGATCTCCGCAACTGGTAGATTCTGGCAAATTTACCAAAAACAAAAAAAACAACAGGGTTTCCCTGGAGAAACATTAATAAAAACGCAGGAGCACTGCCCATTTCAAGTGGGAAATTTCTTTTTTATGTTCGAGGTATGAACATATAACATTTTTAAAAAGGAATTGCAACTACATAACTTACTACTTCATGTACCTTCGGTCCATAATAGCACGTTTTTTGCCCTCATTTTTGTACTAAAAGTTCATCTTTCCATTAGAGGATTACTTTTTGATAGAAGGATCGAAAAATTTGAAAAAATGACCGCATTCAATTATTTTCTGGTCCAAAGACCAAACAGAGAAATTTAAAGGTCTAAAAAATCGGTGCTCCCAATGAAACATTACAAAAATCTTGATTGAAATAACATTTTATTTTGAAACAACAGGCCACAGTGTTCACTCAACTCTAAGGCCGATATTCAGAATTGATACTTAGCCTTCACTAACCTAAGTGTCAATTTAAAACTTGCCGTTGTCAGAACAAAGTTTTTTTCATAGTTTTAATATACGTTTCTCATTATTCTCAGTTAAACTATTTTTTTCACAGCTTCACTGCAGCTTAAAAATAGACCCTAAAGTTAATGTAGACAAAGTTTCGACTATGAATACTGGCCTAAGTGCATTTAACTTAGCGAATTCACTAGTGACCTCCAAACCAGACTTAAGAAGGTTTTCCCCTGAATATTTAAACTTGAGTGGAAAAAAATAATTTTAAAAATACCAAAACTAATAAGTATACTAATGTTTTCCCTTAGGTTGGTACTACTGAAAGAGGAGAAAATTTACTCACATTTACAGCCAATATATTTTTTTATTGTCAATGATTTATTCAAAATTGAGGAATAAAAAATACCTAGGGAAAGGAGGATAAATTGACAAACTTACGCTCTGAAATCTCAGTGAGCTTATTGTAATCATGCTATTCCAATTAATTTTTGATAAAACAATAGCTTAGACATTAAGATTTTCAAGTACAAGTTTCAAATCAATTGGTTGTATTTTTTTTTAGATTTTTGAAATAAAAATATCAAAATTTGTCATCTTAGATTCATGGAGTCTAGGATGACGAACATGCTATAAATTATAGTTTGCCTGAACAAACATAATATATTGTTGAGTTTTTTAAGAAAAACAATTTTATAAGACATTTTAGCTTCTGAAAAAAAAAGTGAAAACAATACTAACAAATTTGTCATCTTACTCTCCTACGTCATATTTTTCTTTTAATTTTATCAAAAGTTTTTTGAAATGTTTAAAACTAAAATACAACCTATCTGCGAAGCACCATAATAATAGGAATCAAAGAATACTTATTTGAAATTATTTTTTCACACACAAAAGGAATAGGTGCTTATTTTCTAGATGAAAATTTCAGTAAGGCAAAAAGCAAAAACTTGTTAGTTTGCATTCAGAGCAGTGAGAAGACCTGGAGGCGGAACTTGTGGAAAAACGCAGATCCTGAGTCGTACATCACGAATATACATAGGTCACTCAAATTCTTCTATACACAATACATATATATATATATTCACTTCTTGCTCATTTTGGCACTTTTTGAGAGATTGTGGAGCCTTCGCTTTTTAACTTATAGCAATGAAACTTGAGATACTGTTAGAAGTTTTCAAGAACTACACATTCGTGTTAAAATTTTCGCTGATTTTGAAGGAAGGAGTTCTTAGTGTTGCAAATCCATCATTTTGTCATCATGATAACTACCGTAAATTAAGATTTTGGCTTGAAATTTTTATGGCAGTTGGAGACTATTACTAAATTTGACACTTTTGGAAGATACACACTTACCTCGGTTGATGCGAGGCAGAGATATTTTTTCATGATAAGAAGAAAGATAATGTGGTTAGATATCCAGTAAACTTTTTATACGGTAGATGGAACTGTGATATGGTTTAGATAATTATTCAGTAGTGCTACCCATGACCATTCTCATGTAAACTTGAATTTGTCATCTAACTACTTCACCAACTTACCCCCCTCATTCCCCCTAGTTGATGGGAAATTTATATTTTTTTCAGTTGGTGTTTACTTCAAAAACTAATGATTGTAAAAAATTTTTTTTAGCAATAATCCCCTATATTTTATAACAAATTAAATTTTATCATCAGATTTCACTAAAAACAGTCATTTTGAGTCAATGTCGTTGCATAAAGTACGGAGTGCACCAAAAGAGAAAATTGGTCCTTTACACACGTCTATGACGCGCGTTGCAAACTCAGATTTGGCCAAAAAAAAATTCGCGCCTTGGTACACAATGTGAATGTACTATTCTCAATCGAGAAACGAAAAATAGTTCATACATCGCTGAACAAGTTGGTAAGGTTAAAACTTATACCACGAAGTTTCAGTTTTAAATTTTTACCCAATCTTGCAGCACTGAGCAGTGATTAAATTATAAAAAAGAAAGATTGTATGGATATGCGCTGCTACATTTTTGTGACAAATTAATGCAATTACGTTTTTTGGAGGGTAAAAAAAGGGGCCGACTAGTTTCATTCAACAAATTCGAAATCAAGTGCTTATGTTTACGTTCAACCATTAAACTTTTTTGTTACTTACGTCGGTTTTCTAAAAAGCTCCTCGCACAGAAACCACGACATGGAAAAATTAAGTACCTACCATTTCTGACGACGCTAAGGACAGATAATGTGGTACTGTGGATATTTCTGCAACGACAGCATTCCTGGATACATCGGAATCGTCGAACGACTCGGAATTTTCTTCAAAACTGACACGGGTCCGTTTCAAACTCGGAGTAAAACTAGGTTGGGTAAAATTACGAGTATATCCATCTATTGAAGATAATGACGACAATTGTTGTTGAAGTCGCTTGATCTCTGCATCACGTTCACTTAATATTTTCTCCAAACGCTTATTTAAATCAACGGTCTTATTTTTTTCATATTCATTCAGTGCTTCATTTCGTTTGTTCAATTGGATTTGCTGATCTTCTAATTTGGCCTTCAATAAATCAAATTCACGAGTTTTATGTTCAACAGTATTTTCCATTGGCTCTAAATTTTCAATCCTGGCGGTCAATTCCCTTACTTTCTCATCTTTCTGGTCAATACATTTTTTCAGATATTCAATCTCAGATTCTAGGGACTCAATAGTTCTTGATAGTTCCAGCTGTATTTCCGATTGCATACATGAATGGCCGTGCTGCCAGTTATTCAATTCAGTTTTAACTTCTGACAGTTTTGCTGAAGTTGTACTCAAATTTTCTGCGAGTGTACTGTTTTCAAGTTCCAATTCCTGCAAAAGCAGTGGCGTTTTTATTTTTATTTTTTGTGAAAAAATAGAAATGAGAAAAGAAACCTGTTACATACATTGAGTGAATTAGTTAATTTGTTTATCTCCATGTTTTGATCCTGAATTTTCTTCAGTGCAGCCTCTTCTGCTCTGAACAGTCGTTTCAATTTATCATGCAGACACGATAGCTGGTTTATAGGAATATGAATAGGTGATGACAAATCAGATCCGCACGGAGAGACAAGTTTAGTCCGTTCCGCGATTCGATCACATACTGAGACATCCTCTGATGGTGAACTAATAATACTACCTAAACAACAAAATTATTCGAAACAAAATATTGAATAAATCTGGGGAAAAAATGTATTTTTGTAATATTTACTTGAAAGGACGGGCAAATACATATTTTCTAGTTCTCTGGTTCGATTGATAACTAACTTTTCCACTTCAAAAATTTCATTTTTCACTTGATCGATCATTGATGCGGTTATTACATGCTGTTCGTTAAGCTCTTCCAATTGTTTTATATTACCTTCTGGAATGCTTTCCAGTTGTTGCACGAGAATTTGATACTCTTTTTGAAAGTGTGACAACTCTTCTTCTTTTTCTTTTAATTTCGTTTCCAAACGACGACATAATTCAGACTTTTGTCCTATTTTAGTTTCCAAATCATCTGAGAATTCTCTCGATTTTACAATTTTGGTTTGATACGATTTCACTTTTGTTTCCAAATTTTCTCGAATATTTTGAGACTGCTCCAGTTCCAAGGTTAATTTTTTGTGCTGTTGCAGGAGATGAGTGATCTAAATGAGAAAACAGAAATAAATTAATCTTTTATAGAGTAAGAAAAAAAATGGCGACAAAAATTCACCTCAGTTTCGTATTTGGAAATGAAATCACGTTCTTGTTCTCTTAAAAGTTCTTGTAACTGTTTTATCTTCTTGTCGAAATCGGAGCGCTCATGTTCTCTTTCAGTTGTTTGACGTTCCAAGAATTGATTTAAACTTTTGAGTTTATTATCGGCAGCTTGAACCTTAAACAAAACATTCATTCAGTTAGTTTAATCTTAAAAGAATCCTACACACAAATTTTTTAATTTTTTTAAATAATGTTGAATGTGCTGCTGTTATTGGGATTAAAAATTTAAGATAAAATTGACAGTTAGAAAATTTAAATAAATAAAATTAATTTACGAAAATTTTAAAAAATTCATAAAAAATTTTTTGAATTTATCCAAAATAACGAGAAGAAAAACGTGAGATCAAAGATATTTTTAAATTTTATTTTCTGAACCAAAATAAATTAACTTAATTACATTTAAACCAATTTTCCAGTTGCAAAAAATAGCACATAAATGTTAATTAGTAAAAATAACTGAAAAAAACAAAATTTGATTTTCCTAAAACAAGTATGTTTTCAAAAATAGTCAAATTTTTACAGCAAATAATGAAATATGCTTAAAGAATTTAAACAGATTTTGTGATTAAGTTGTAGGGTCTTAGGTTCTACAGGAGTGAGGAACACGAATTCACAATTAACTGAAAAACAAGAAAACGCACTGGAAATAAGAATTCTAAAATCAAGACTGAAGTAAAATTCACCGAGTTTTTTATGGCGAAGATGATCGATTCACCACTCCAAAATCTAGTAAGCTAGTGATTTCAAATAAATTTTATTTAAAAAAAAAAAAAAAGACTGCATTAATCTGAATGAGTAACTCTTATTGGTGGATATGCCCAAGTTTATCACAGTAATTTTTTCAATTTTTGAGTTCTCATTTTCTTCAATTACAGCCTTCTAATTTTTTAATTTTTAAATATGAAAAGCCTAGGACATTTTCCGAATGGTAAGGAACATTTTAAGCCTACTTTCATTAAAATCTTAAAAGTAAGACATGTTCTGAGCGAACGAAATTTGGTTAGTTCTGGAGATAGACATACCAAACATATAATCTCCTTCGTACGCAGTCGGTAAAAATATATTAGCATATTAAGATAAATAATTATCAGCTCATATGAATGAAGAGAGAGCTGAGCAGAACCATGCAGAGCCGCGGAGTGGAAGGACAATACAATAGTACAACAGGTAACCGAAAGTGTATCACCAAATTAGTTAAAATTAAAGGGAGAAGTAATTTAGATCACGTACGAAATTGAGCTGCACAAAAAACAGTACCTTAATAAGCACCCTGTAGTTGTGACATAACAGAATGGATATTTTGTTTTACGCCATCAGTTGCCGTGTACTGCTGTGGTATTTTAAATCATACTTTGCGCCAGCAATTCGCTCTTTATTATATTTTTTAATTCTTACCTACTTTGGTTTTTTGATTTGATTTTTGTGTTACTGAATTATGATTTTTTAAATTATAGTAGACAGTGAATTAGTAAAAACTGATAAATGAAATCTACCAAAGTTGGATTTTATTTTTGATTCTTGAATACTTAAAGAAAAATGCTCATTTCAACATTGGTGAAACAAGTGGATGGAGATCTTCAAACTTTGTCGATTTTGAATTATTTCTGCACTGTATGTACTTGATAGAGCAGTAGTATAAAAATGAGGAGAGGGTTTGGAGTCAACCACCGCTAAAAGTTTCTGATTACCTCTCTTTCTCGTGAAATATGGGTAACCTACAATTAATTTCTAACCTATACTATTCGAAGAAATGTTTTCAAGCCCCTTACCCCCTTAAAGAATTGTATTCTAAATAAACCACTGCAGTAATATTTCTCAAAATTATTATTTTTTTGGTCCCTAATCAAGAGAAAACCATACGTATTTTTCAACTGAGTACCTAGGTACATGCATACAGAGGCCAATATTACTTTTTGAATGTCAGATTCATTTCTACGCTAAAATAAATTTCATTTGAAAAGAAACCCAAATTTAAGTAGATGTATTTCCAGTTTTACAGTCTTCAGTCATGTTATGTCTTTCTACCTTTGCCTATCTATAACATTTTGTTTCAATATAAAACCACTGAAGATTGTTAAAATCTTATATATAAAAGCCACTTTTGTAACGCTACCATGTGATCATAGTTACTGATATATTTGACTATGTGTAAATTTCAGTTTCAATCACGGATGTTTATACTATATATAAAATACAATCTATATACCTAACTTGCCTGTTTTCAACAACTTCCATTTCCCCTTACCACACCAAAGTAAACAAATTGTAATCCATATGTAGAACTGATAAGGACTGGTATAAGTTTTGAATACAAAATACTTCAATAAAAATTACAAGAAAATTCTTTTTTTTGCCCGTAAAAATAATTTTTAGCATCCTGGTTTCAATCTAGAAAGCTGATAGAACATCCACACCAAATATGACATCAAAACATGCATTAATAAACATACAGCACTTATTTTAAAATAGCTTTGCAGAAAAAATGCATTATACACGATTTGTTTGCCCTACAACAGAGGAATCAATGGAATATCACAACCCACCATAAGGATTGAAGTTCGACATAGTGAAACCAGGCAAGATAGGTAGCTAGGTTATATAATGTAGACATCTGCGGTTTCCATCGAACTGAAAATCTTCTTTTTTTCTTCATTTTGCATCTGATTAATTAATAATTTTGGATACATTTATAGTTCATAATAATCTGTGAATAAATGCTGCGTAGCAGCATCGGGTACTCACTAGTATTTATATATGTGGGAGTTTTGTTCTGGAGGTGGCAGGATACAACATTTTTACCAACTGAGTTAGAGGGAGGTATTGTGTTTGGCTCGGTTCCTGGCAATCTAACAAAATTTTGTGCCACACTACAGCATTCAATATTCATCGTACAAATATGAAATAGGTCTCAAAAAATTTGTATTTTCAAGGTAAGTAACACTGGCTAAAAAAAATTGAAAAATTCCCCATACCAGACCCACAATTTTCATTTAAAATTTGGGGATTTTTTCAACACAAAAAGCAACATCTTAATCCAAGATTCAACATATAAGGAAATAACACATTCTGATTGGGTCTCCCAAAAGTTCTTATAGTTATATAAATA
The DNA here is from genome assembly GCA_011428145.1 of Ericerus pela. NCBI lineage: Eukaryota > Metazoa > Arthropoda > Insecta > Hemiptera > Coccidae > Ericerus > Ericerus pela. The sequence continues at coordinate 1,094,588 of WOFM01000610.1, forward strand.
TTTCAAATGTAACCACTTCTCTCAGTAATATATTAGCAACAGTAAATGTATTATATAGAATTGGTTTGTTTAAAGTCTGCTGTTATATGCTAATAATAGTTATAATGAAAAATATTATTAGGAAGGCATATGTTGGAAAACAAATAGTGATTGGCTCATTTAAAGTTGGTTGATATATCTGCTTCAAAATAATAATTATAAGAAAAAATGAAAATACCATATTTCCAGAATTCCCTTAAAACAATCAATCAGGAAGGTGTACTGAAAAATGAACTGTGATTGGCTCAATTAAAGTCTGTTGATATATTTGCTTCAAAATAATAATTATGAGAAAAAATGAAATTACTATGTTTTCTGAATTCCCTTAAAACAACCAATCAGGAAGGTGTACTGGAACATGAATTGTGATTAGCTCATTTAAAGTTCGTTGATATATTTGCTTTAAAATAATAATTATAAGAATAATTAAATTTTTGAAAAAAAAAAAAAATGAAATTGACTGCATTTAGGAACATAAAACATAATAGAACTAAAAGGTTGAAAACAAGTTTTCTAGGTTTGGTAATAGTAATTTTTTATAAAATAGATTCACAACTAAAGCAGTCCCTGGCACAAATATCTTTCAAGTTACACACATGCACACACACATACATACATACATACACACACATATATACATACATACATACATGTATGTATGTATATATATATATAAAATGCAAAATTTTTAAATGAGCAATTAGATTTCATTTTATTACATATTTCTCTGATGCAATTTGTGGTAAATTTAACATAGATTTGACAATATTTTAATACACAGCATTATGACATCTATTTAGAACATTGGGGTATCAACTGTTAAGAATGTTTAAATTACTTATATACCTAATGTGTCGAAAACTCTCCACTCGCCTATTGATTTTAATCCAGTATTGATCTTTATAATAATATCAAAAGCTATTTGTGCCAGCAACTGCGTTAGTTGTGAATCCATTTTATAAAAAATTACTTTTACCAAACCTAGAAAACTTGTTCAATGATCATATTGTTGAATAATGCTGACAAATGAGACAGAAAAATTGAATTACCTGGGCTTGTCGATCTTCTATTTCTTTCTTCGCTTCTTCGATAATCTTGTCGCATTTTGGGCAATATTCGTCGGAGTAATGCAAGAGGCTGTGTTCTGCGTCACTACTTCCAGATTCTACAAAAGAAGAATAGTGTTTCTCAGACGAATATAATTCACAATAATTTTATTAAAAATTTATGAATATTGAAATCAATTATTTCAAAATGATTCACAAATTTAGGAAAAAGCTACGATTACTAGGGAGAACTGAACGGAATATATTATTGAAATAGTTATAGTGCAAGCAGACTTTCATCAGTCAGCTAAATTAAAGAGATATTTGATAAGAGGTGTTATTTTCGTGATGTTCAATGATAGTAGAAGGAAGTATAACATGGTACAATCTTCTCCAATGTTATCAGTTGTCCTAATACGTAGAGTGGACAGTGCAGTTCTTTCTAAACTACCATTAAGAGAAAATGCGATCCAGATCAATATTTTCCTATTTTTTGAAGTAAATTAATTACTAGAAGATACCGACTCTAATAAGCAGAAGGGGTTCCAAAGTAATTCAAATAAAGTGCTGAAAAATACATATTTGATATGATTGCACCTTAGGAAATATTTAGAATAGAAATTCGAAATTAATAAGTATCCAAAAACACTTCAAACGGCGTGGCGAAAAGGAGTCTTAAGTAAAGCTTCAAAAAGATACATCAAGACAATATTTTTCAAGACTTTGTCCAAGCATGGCCAAGTTTGAGTCAAAGTTAACAAAAACAAAAATTTCCTGAAGTCAAGTTGACAAGTATTTTTACAATTAAACATATATTTTCAATTTTTTTCTGGCCTGTCAATTTTTAAATTTCAAAAATTAATTTTATGTTAAATTGTTTAGCCCAATAGAAACAATTTTTACTATTGTTTACATCTTTTCAAAGAAATAAGAAAAACTGAAGATGTGAGAATACTTTTACCAACCGACATTATTTTGAAAATGTCCATTAGACGCAGAAGCATTAAATCCATCACCGTAGCACTCTATCGACTCGAGACAATTTATTTTTTCTGTAAGACGTGCGATTTCTTTTGTTAAATCAATTATTTCCTTTTCTGCATTGGACAACCCCTAAAATTTACAAACATACGAGAAATTTGATTATCTTTATTAATAAGAGGAAAAAAAATAAACAAAAGAACAGAATTTACGTTCTCCAGCGTGCGAATTTTTTCTTCATTCTCTTTCAGCTGATCGTGGTTTAAATCTGTCTGTATAGATATTTCGTCGGTTGATATTAATTCATTAGGACTGGATTTTTTTCCTGTAGTTAAACAAAGAACCGCGGCAGCTTCATTTTTCAATCTTTCCAAGCATAAATTGAGTTCAGATTCCAAGACAGACACGCTGCGATCACTGGTCAAGTCGTGATTCAGATCAACACGCAATGAAGTTAATAATTCGGAAATATCGGGCGCAAAGTGGACTTTTTTTACACATTCTTCAAAATTCATATCACTCATATCACAGAGTGAATCGCCATCAAATGAATTATTAGAATTTCTTTTCAGTCGATCATTTTTCAGAAGTTCATTAATTAGAGTGTTGTTTAATTCTTCTTCGCAATTTGTCAAGTACTTGGTGAATACTTTAACGACACCATGCAATGCAGTATTCACTCTACGGAGAGAATCTCTAAAAAACCGTTTTCTTCATAGATTTATTCTGATTAATATTTAAGAAAGAAAAAAAAAATTATTATTTTTCACCTTTCTTGTAGGATGTCATCTAAGCTTAGTTCATTCTCCGAATGTTGTATCTTCGTTGGATGTTTATTAGATTCCGTCTAAATTTTTTACAAAAATCATAAAAAAGAAGATACTTTCTGACCAGTCGTGCTATTCCACCAAATATTTAAGTCATTCAAGTTATTTACGCTCTTTAATCAAGGACTTTAACTCGGCGTAAAGAAGAGAAAGAATTCACATGACTATTATACGCCGAATTGAAGTTAGCTTAAAGAGCGCAGGTGACACAAAACGACTTGAATATTTAATGGAATCGTACTTCAGATAATAGTTTCTCTTACCAAATCAGGCAATGATGAAGTTGGAGATTTTTCTGAACGGAACTTTCGCAAAAATAGCAACTCCAAATTTGCTAAATCAGAGGGCCATGTGATGCAGTCTCCATTTTCTTCTTTAACAATCAAATCCTGTAAAAATATGTAAGTAGTGTGACAAAATTTTTTTTTTTAATTTTGGTTAAAAAAAAAATTTAATTATAGTACTTCTATTTCTTGAAATAACTGAGACATAATTTTCGAGCGTTTCTCATAATCAATGTGAAGATCACGCTCCAGCATACCATCCAATTTCTGCAAAAAATAGAAAATTTAAAAATACGATAATATTTGAAAAATTAACAAATACTAATCTCATGAAATATTCATACTTTTTGTATAATGGAATTTTCTTCTTTTAGGAGGGTTACTTCGGCATCATGAATTTTTCGTATGTTATTTAATTCCATCTCCAATTTTTCAACGTCAATATCTTGACTAGATTGTAATGTTTTCAATTCTACTACGAAAGTTGCTTTTAAATTTTCAATTTCAATTCGAAGATGATTATTACGTTCATGAAGTTCTTTCATTTCAGCTAACAGCCGCTCATTCTCGCAATTTAATTTTTCAGTGTTTTGTTCGAAGTTTAGAACCATCAACTGAATTCTATCTTCATACTCAGTCTTAATCTGGTCCAATTCATCACTGTATTCATTTTCCGTCGTTAGCTGCCTCAATTTCGAAACTTCATCAAATTTTTTGGTGGAATCACAGTGTGATTCATGATTTATTTCATAGTTTACCTGCCAAAAAAGAAATATGTATGAAATGATAAAAAATAGAAAACAATACCAGCAAGAAGATGGAAAATAATTACTTTCTTTACAGCAGAATCAACGATAATGTCACTCAACAACTCTTCGAATTTATTCTTCCACTCATTACTGAGTTCATTTAATTGATTTTGGAAATTAGATTTCAACTCTTGTTCAAGAACGTTTCTTTCGTTTTTGACTTTTTCAAGCAAAACTTGGTCAATATCATTTTGCATGTTGTTAAGTTCGACGAGACTTGCCTCCTTTAATATTGAGTGCACCTCCTTGACCTTATCCTCCAAAGCCTTATTGTACAGTAATTGATTAACTTCAGCTTGGAGAGTTTCGATTACTGACGCATATTTAATTTTCAAAGAACGTTTCATCTCCTCCATTTCATCATTTTTGCGAGTCTCCAGGTCTGTCTTAAATTTACTTATTTCTGTGTGGTAAGCTTTAATTATGTTCTTCAAATCCTTGTTTATATTTTCTTTTATTTTTATTTTGGATTCATCGCTCACTTCCAACATGCAAGCATGATCTCGAATTGTTAATTGCTGATCGATTTCAGGATCGTAACATTGGATGTTGGTAGTATCAAAATTCTCATTTCCCGTTTCATTTTCAGAAGTTGAACACGTATCAGTTGTTTTACTGCGAATGTACTGATTACTTATTACCTCAGTTAATCTGCAATTAGACAAATATTCAATTCTCAAATATCTTTTGAACACGCAAAAAACTTGAAATGGAAGGAGTGAGATTTAATTCAGATCTACAAGAAATTTCATTAATTAGTATGTTGTATATTAATTAGCACATAACAGGTTTGTTTTATTTGCCATAAAAACGACACTGTGCAAACTATTCTCCTACATTTGAGTCTTTTGCGCTCTTCAATTGGTGCATTATTCACGTAGGTGTGGAATAGCTCCAACTAGTGTCGACACCACGTGGCAAACAAAACAAACTTCATATATATATATGAAAAATTTATCGAAAAATTCAAACAAAAACTCTTTCCTAAATTGGACTCGCCACTACTTGACAACATAGGAGCTAAACAAAAATTAGATATCATACTGCTTCAAATAATCAGTGTAACTATTCTCGAAGTATATACGAAGATCTGACATTTCCATTTTATACTTGTTCTCCAGTTTCTGAATTTTGGCTTCCTCATCTTGTTGTAATTTCGAAATTTCTTCACTGTTGCGAAGCATACAATTCCTAAAGCAAGAAAAAGTGAATTTCAAGAAATGAAACTCTTTTTCATTAATTAATTTATTTAACTAACGATCGGAAAGATACTCTAAGGCTACAAGGCACAACTGGTTACTTTTTTTGGCTTATTATGAGTATTCGAACTGCTTACTTGTAGTCGATTTCTATTTGTTCTTTCTGATTTTTCAACTTCTCCACTTCTTTCCGTAAGGCGAACACTTCATCAAAATTAGATTCTGAATCATTCAAATTTTCTATCTTGAAAGACATATTTGGATTGATCTCGTAAACTTGCCCAGCATCAGAAGAATTAGGAACGCGCCTAACGCAATCGACAAATTCTAAACATTCAAAATAAAAATCAAATTCTCAACATGATAAATGGAAAAGTACTCCTTGTAACAGAGAAGAAATTATCTATACCTGTTGTGAATTTCGAAATGTTGTCGTAGAGTTCATTGAGCTTATAAAATAAATTTTGGCCATAGTCGATACTTTCATCGACAGCGTAGCATTGACTTACATCATTATCCCAAGAGATTACAAATTTGTAATCAGATCCGCAGAATTGGGTTTTAAACATTATACATGAGATTGTAATACGACTTTATCTAAAGAAAATATTTAAACAAGACCGAGACAAGAACAAAATTCAATAAGTTAGTTCATACTCATGAATCATTACTATGGTAGCAACTAGCAATACAAATGTTAATGGTAGTTATAAAACATTAGATCAAAAGTTGAAAGCAAAAGAAAGAATGGTAAAAATAGATAATTTTCTTACCATTTGTTTCCAGAGTTGAAGCGAGAAGATACGATCATATAAGAGCGTATTTTCTTCCAAGTTAAAAATAAAAATATCATCTCCAGATTTCTACCTGCTTGTCAGGACAAGAATAATATTACACTGGTTTATGTTCCAAATATAGCAACCATAATCAAGTATTCAATAATCCATCTCCCTTAACTTCTTAACTACGTAGATACTCGTTACTACCCAACGGATAAACAACTCTATCCTTTTCCCGCCATTTTGATAAGAACGACTTTGGAGGATATAATTTGTTAGAGTTCCAGCTATGTACAATGGTCCTATCTCGTCTCCACCATTTGATTATATAGCTTAATGGACTGCTAAAACTGATAAGAAATACATAGGGTTAAATGGAACACCGCTAAAGCCATTGTTAGGAGTTCTTTTTATGAAAAACGACCTTTGGTGATTTTTAAGATTTTATCAGTTCTAGAAACAACGAAAAATCAGAAAAAGCGTACCTACTACATATGAAATCGATACTTGCCTATTTCATTTATCGTGGGGTAAACAAGTCAGAAATATGAAAAACTTGTACTTGTGGCAGCACAATATCTTTAATTCAGATTCCAAATCCCCTGGGACATTCGATTTTGGTATTCTCTGCAATTGGAAATCCTACTGACTGTTAAATTTACTGAAATTTTTCAACAAAATTGTAAGAAATTGTTTGTCAAGGCTAAAAAATCATTACGGAAAATCATCTTTGTTCTGATTCTGTTAGATGTCAGTAGTTGGTACTACTGCAATCAAGATATCCCACAGTCAAGTTCTCGTCGTTTTTATCTGTGTCTTTTTCTTTTCTATGTTTTCTGGTCAAGAGATGACGCTCTCTCTACCTTGTAATCAATATGGCGTTACTATGATATTATGTTTCGTTTTTCTTTTAATAAATTAAGTTTGATTTAGAATGTGTTTTCAAGTTTATTTCACGATATAATCAAGCCGAACTATATTTAATCTGAACTCAGTTGCTCGTAATTGGTGTCGGTATTAAATATAAAGTGATAGCAGAGTTCAAGTGTGTTCGCGTGTTCGCGCCTTTGTTATCATCAAGAATCACGTTCGTATTTTATCTTACGAAAAAAAAAAGAAAAAAAAAAAAAATTTTCAAGTACGTAAATTAAAAATCGTGTAATTATTCAAGTTCGCGCCTCAAGAAATTAGCGGGTTGTGTTTGCCGTGTTCGTTTCGTTTATTTTATGGCTCCGAAAACACGCAAAGGCCGTTCTCAAGTTCCTGCTCTTCCGGTCACGAAGAAGAAACAGGCTTCGAAAATCAAGAGGGTGTCCTTTAATCCGGTAGTAAACACAGTGACAACCGATACAATAGACGAAATTGTACAAATCCAAGATCTACCGCTCGTTCAAGAACTATCAGATATGGCTGGTGAGATCAAGACTACGTCGAGTAATTTGGCTGAACCGACAATCACCGTTACCTTTTCGGATACGGGAAAAATAGTCAAGAAGGTTCAACCAAACCAATTGTCTTCACCTTCCAACGAGCCGAGTCAAGATAATGTTATACCGCTACGTATGCTAAATCAAGAAATTTCGTCTTCATCGTATTCAAGTCCGTCAAGTAGTTTGTCGAATCAAGTGGAGATATCAAGTTCAAGAATTTCACCGTCTGCCAGGTCCGCGTTATCAAGTCAAGTAAATATTAATAAAAATTTATCAAGTGTAATTTCAGATTTTAAGTCGTCGTCGAATATCGATAGCATGATCGTAGATTCTGCGTCGAACGCACTCGCGGCGCTTGATTTTTCGAAAATGTCGCCAAAAAGTCAGTTCGCTCCCCCTCCCGGACTAACTAACGTCGGTCAAGAGTCAAGTTTTGGTCAAGTACCAAATTTTCAAGAGTCAAGAGTAGGCTTCATGCCTACACCTCAAGTATCAAGTTACCCTGCGGCATTTCAAGACTCAAGCTCATTTGTACGTGACTCGAATCAAACACAATCGGGTAACATCTATACTCCAACGAATAATTCGTTTCAGTATCAATGTTACCCGACGATGGGCCAATTCCAAATGGTCCCATTGATTCTGTTACGTACTTATGGGAATAATGAAAAGCTTAAGGGTAAGCAAAATTTCAAGATGTGGGAGAGGGATATCAAGAACGACTTGGCGGCGGCAAATGCGATCGAGTGGATCGCATTTCCTCGAGCTGAACATCTCAGTCTACCTGAGAACATTCGCCGAGGAGTCGATGCTCAAGTTCAAAACCTGATTCGGATGAACGTAGCGCAACCGATCAAGACGCTGATTTTTCACCTCGAATCAGCGTGTGAAATTTATCAAGAGCTCAAGAGGCAGTACGGTAGTAAGACGATTCACGACATGATTGCTGTCATGAATCGTCTTGATGAACTCAAGTACGTAGACAATACCGAATTAATTTTGTTTTTGTCTAAATTCGATGCCGCTCGACGAAGTTTGGTGGAATTCGGTCAAGTTTTTCCACCCTCCTTCTGGTTAATCAAGTTAATACAAAAATTAAATCCTTCGTTCGAGGCGGTCATCGACACCTTATGTGCACGAGCAGGTGAGGACTTGTCTGAGGAGATGCTACGTACATCCCTCTTGGATTACGTAGAGAGGAAGAAGTCGACGTCTGCTAAACCCACGGAGAGTGCTCCGAAACGTCAAGAGTATGCACGAAAAGCAGCGTCGACTCCCTCTACACCTCAGTCAGGTAAATCACCTGCTCCCACTTCAAGTTTTTCCTCAAGTAATATTAAGCCCATCGACGAATCAAGCAATAAGTCAAGTATCAAGATACCAACAACGGTCCCCGCGAAACAAAATCAAGATATCAAGAAAGAAATTCAAGAGAAGAAAGTACGCTGTAAGGATTGCGGCTGGAATGGGCACACCGCGGACAAATGCTTCAACGGTAACAAAAAGGTTTGTTACCGGTGTCAAAAACCTGGTCATGAAGCTCGCAACTGTCCTGCGCCGCAACCGGATCCGAACAGTATATCAAGTGAGTTACATTTAATTAATTTAAATGTAATTAATAATCAAGTTTCTTTAAATCAAGATTTACGTAATCAAGATACCGATGTTTTCGTGGTTGATAGTGGGGCCACAAATAATGCTGTAGCTCACATTCACCAAGTTTTAAATTATCGAGCTTTCCCGAAAGACAAAATTGGGACAAGCTGGTAAAGATAGTGTATTAAAGGCTACGGGTGAGGGTATAATATTATTTACCTTAAATCACGAATCGTCGTCAAGAATATTTACCTTTGTTTTAAGAGAAGTCCTAGTAGTTCCCGGTCTTGCAAATGGGCTTGTTAGTGTTAACCAGTTTGTTAAAGACAATAATATCAAGTTACTCTTCGAGTCTAATCAAGTTACATTTCACAGGCAAGAAGAGGTCGGGTTAAATAAACCCCTTATCAAGATAATCTCAAGTCAAGATAGATATCAATTTGTCCCTTCAAGTATGAACAAAAATATCAAGAACTACAAAAAGGCTTTATCAAGAATATTTAAAGGTAAATCAATTTTATTATCTGAATACACTAATGATCCGAGTTCGTCAGAAATTGCTGATCAAAGTGGTCTGGGTAATAAAAGTCAAGTCAAGTCCCCCAAATCAAGTAAATCGTCTAGTAACAATAAGTCTGATTGTAATGGGTCTAATGTTGCTACTGATGGTTCTGATGTTGATGACTCCTGGATCAATGAGTTTGATAAAATGGAGTTAAGTAAAAGTCAACAAAATAAATCAAGTAATGTCGATTCCGCAAATTCTGGTAAAATTGTGCAGGATTCGAAGGGGGTATCAAGTCAAGAAAATTCAAGCAATGTTAAGAATAATTCGAATTCTTTACCAGTTTATCGTACGAAAACTGGTAAAAGGAAAAATCGAAAAGTTAAGAAAATGATAAGTGACGAACAAAGAACAAAATTGGTGAATGAAGGGAATATTTGGCATCGTAGGATGGGACATATTTCCTCTCCAAATTTATATCGTCTTCGTTCTGTTGCTATTGGTGTCCCGGACATAATTTGTCCGGACACATTTCAAGATTGTCAAGTTTGTAACCAAACAAAAATGACTCGTAAACGTTTCGATAAAGATCGTGAACGAGCTTCAAGACCAGGTGAATTAACTCACGCTGATGTGATTGGCCCAATCTCTCCCCTACCTTTGTCAAGAAAAATATTTATTTACTAGTATTTTTAGACAATTATACTCGTTATATTAGTATTTTTGCTCTCAAGAAAAAGTATGAAGTGACTAGGTTCTTCAAGATGTATGTCAAGAGAATTAAGGCTCAATTCCCTCAAGAAGGTCAATGTAAAACTTTACGTTGTGATAATGGTTCTGAATTTGTTAATCAGGCCATGGATCAACTTAATTGAAGAATTAGGAATTGAGAGAGAAACCTCTGGTCCTTATACTAGTGAACATAATGGTACTGCTGAGAGGGCTAATCGAACTATTGAGGTCAAGATTCGTTCATTAATTCAAGAGAGTGGATTTCCTACTTCTTTTGGGGCTTAGCTGCTGATGCTACCAAATACTTATATAATAGGTCACCACACAGAGCACTAAATTTCAAGACACCCTATGAAATGTTTTACGGTAATAAGCCTGATTTATCAAGTATTCACGTTTTTGGCTGTCTGGCTTATGTACTTCAAGAAAATCAACCTACTGGTCGAAAATTTGATGTAGTTAGTACTAAACAATATTTAGTAGGGTATACTAAAACAGGTTATATTGTATATAATCCTGCTACTAAAAAGACTAGCATTTCTTGTAATGTCAAATTCGACGAAAGTAAAACATTTAGGGATGCTATTAATGAACGTCAAGAAACTATTCAAGAATTTAGTAATCAAGAATTAGATTTTCCTGATGAAAATTTAACTCAAGTTGAAAATCAAGATAATTCTCTATCTACTAACGTTGCTTGTAATGATAGTTTGGTAGAGAATCAAGTTAATTCAAGTCCAAGTCCCAATCAAGATATTGCTCCTCCTGTTGTTCAAGTTCAAGTTGGTGAAGATAATTCCCAAGATGAGATAATCGAAATTGATTATAATTGGGATCTTTCTCAAGAAAGTCAAGTGATTGATGGCTCTGTGCAAATTCTTCGTATCTCTGATGCGAATAATAAAAGAGATGAAACAGAGGTTTCTTCTCCTAATGCACCACAATCGTATAAAGAGGCATTAAAATCACCTGACTGGCCTAAATGGAAGGAAGCAATAACTCAAGAGATCAAGTCTCTAAATTGTTACAAGGTTTGGCGTATTGTCCCAAAATCAAATACTAAGGGTCATCAACTACTTCCGTGGAAGTGGATTTTTACCATTAAACCTGATGGAGCTTTTAAAGCTCGCCTTGTAATAGTTGGTGCTGTTGATCAAGAAAAATATTCAACTCAAGATACCTACTCACCTACTGCAACTGCAACCACTATTCGTTGGTTCTTTTCTTTAGCTTGCAAACTTAAGTTAAGAATTACACAGCTAGATATCAAGACTGCTTTTCTCAATAGTGAGATTGATCGAGATAAATATACCTCAATACCTCAGGGTATTGATCTCGACAACAAACTTTATGCACTCAAGTTAAATAAAGCTGTGTATGGGTTAGCTACTGCACCTAGGTCATGGTATGTAAAATTTTCAAGAATTCTCAAGAGTAAGGGTTTTGAACCATTATTACGTCAAGGCTGCATTTTCATGAAATCAAGTGGTAATAATTTTGTCATAATGTTAGCTTATGTTGATGACATTTTAATTATGGGCTCTAGCAATCAAGTTGTTCAAGATGCTATCAAGAGTATCCAAGAAAATTTTGAAGTCAAGAACTTAGGTTCCCCAAGTCGTTATGTTGGTTTTCAAATTGAAATTGACAATAACACTGGTAATCTTCGTTTACATCAAGAGGACTATATCAAAACCCTAATTCACGAATTCAAGTTAGAAAATTGTGGTGAACGTTTAGTTCCAATGAACTCTTTCGCCAATTTTCCAAAAATTCAAGAAACACCCCTACCTCCTCATAATTCGTATAGGACGGCTATTGGGTCACTTTTATATTTAGCTAATACTACTCGCCCAGATATTTCTTTTGCGGTAAGTTTCTTAGCTAGATTTCAAGAAAAACCTACGGAGTTACATCGTACTTTAGTAAGTCATGTAGTTCGTTATCTAAAACACACTCCGACTTTAGGTTTAACCTACTCAAGTCCTGATGAAGATATTGTTGCGTATGTTGATGCTGACTTCGCAGCAGATAAATCAAGAAAATCCACTACTGGCTATTGTATTAAACAGTTTGGTAATACAATTGCTTGGGGCAGCAGAAAACAAGATGTAATTGCTGAGTCAACTACTGAGGCCGAGTTTGTAGCCGTTGCTGTTGCTTCAAGTCATATGCTCTATTGTAGTAGGTTAACTGAAGAAACTTTTCCTCAGTTTAAAACTCAAGTTACCGTGTATGAAGATAATCAGTCTACCTGTAACTTATTATCTATCTTCTATAATCATGGTAAACTTAAACATATCGAACGTCGATATCTCAAGGTAAAAGAGTATGTTCGTGATAACTTACTCAAAATTATTCATGTATCAACAAATAATCAAGTTGCTGATATTTTAACAAAACCTCTTACGGCTCAGCAACATGAGTTCTTACGTGAAAAACTGTTAAGCAATTAAGATGGTAAGTCAAGAGAGTCACTCAAGTATATCCGAAAACTTTAATTTATCAAGTTACCATCTCTATTGTTCAAGTCAAGTCAGTCAAGCTAATAAAATTTTCGTTATTCATAAATGAAAATTCGTTAAACTTCTGTTATTCATAAATAGAAGAAATTTCTCAAAATTTGTAAGTTGTATAAATTTTGAAAAATATTAACGGTCAAGTAAATCAAGTTTCAAGTTCAAGAATCAAGAAAATAATTACTCAAGTTCGGATAATTCCAAATTGGGTACGAGTTTCGTATTTTCCTAGTTTGCTGAATATAATTCATCGATCGATATCCAGACTCAAAATTATGCTATAATATTGACTCTAACCTCAAGAAATAATGACAAGTTTAGTTCAAGTAAATCAACTTTTCTCAAGAGTCGACATTTTTATGAAATCAAGTCTTTCTTTTATTATCAAGACCAAGTTGATGTCAAGCAGTCTGATGAACTCATCTATTTAATGTGATGAAATACTAATATATCTGTTTATTGTTCCAGATGTATTCCATCAAGATGAATTCAATTTCTCGATCAAGAATAATATTAGTAATTGTATTTTTCCTTTCAGATACTTTTATAATTTTATGTTTGTTTTTGTTCCTGGTTAATCATGTGTTCTTTATTTTCAGGAAGACTTATTATTTTTAAGTATCATTTTTATTTGAAAATACTAATATTATTTTGTTTGCAGGTGACTCGTTACCTAGTATTAATTTCATGATACTCATTTGTTTGTTTAATTTTGACGTTTTTCCTTTTTTTTCTGGTCAATTAATTTTGTAATTTTATTTGCTCAATTTTTTTTGTTAAGTATTATGACCAAAATTTAAGAATTTAAGTTTGTTTTGTTTTTGGAGCGTCATACTCGTTTTTGTTTTGTTAAGATTAAGTAAACTCAAGTTCCTGTGATACTCAAGTTCCTGTGATTCTCAAGTTCCTGTGATTCTTCAAGTCTGTGATAACTCAAGAACATAAATTCTCAAGAGATTCCAATAGAAACGACTCGACACTCGCCAGGAAGGGGGTGTTAGATGTCAGTAGTTGGTACTACTGCAATCAAGATATCCCACAGTCAAGTTCTCGTCGTTTTTATCTGTGTCTTTTTCTTTTCTATGTTTTCTGGTCAAGAGATGACGCTCTCTCTACCTTGTAATCAATATGGCGTTACTATGATATTATGTTTCGTTTTTCTTTTAATAAATTAAGTTTGATTTAGAATGTGTTTTCAAGTTTATTTCACGATATAATCAAGCCGAACTATATTTAATCTGAACTCAGTTGCTCGTAATTGGTGTCGGTATTAAATATAAAGGATTCAAACAAAATGACTTGGAAAAATTATCAAAAATATATTTCAAAACGAAGAAATTTATGATATTTCAACAGACACCATCAATTTCTGTTGAGGAGAGTTGAGATCTTTAAAAACAAACACAGTGAAAAAGAAACTTTGATTCAAAAATATTTATTCACGACATCATGGCAACAACGACTGATGAGCGAAGAACAACATCCGTCAATCAGAGGTGGAAAACGGTTAGGTTGACAACCAGTGTCGCCACATGTGAAAAGTAGAAAAGTTACATGTGTGTCATTTACAGTTTAGATATAAGTTCGTACCAATGTGTTGAGATTGTTAAAAATGGCTATTAATAACAATGAGGATCTTTCATTTGAGAGATTAATTTTCTAGTTCAATGAAAAACAAACGTTGTTCTCGTCACAAAGGTTTAATGCCCAGTAAACATATAACACGGCCATGATGTCAAAGTAGATAGATAAAGCCTGGGTAGAATACCACAGGTGAAACGAATAACCACAGATACGAAAGAATGAATCGAATTACATTTACCGTTCATCACTCGTAGGTAGCGCTAATGTATGAGCGTAGTGAAGAGGTGACTGAACAACACCCCCCTACAGCTCTTTACGTAGAGAATACATTTATTTCTAAATTATGACGTTGTTTAAATTTACAAAAGAAATAAAAATTCGATACAGCCTAAAAATTTTAAAATTGACTAGACATTTAAATACAAAAATAATTACGTTACAAATATATCACAGTTATGTTACCAGAAAATGAAATTATGTCTATAGTTTCAGTTAGACAACAAAACGAACTAATATTAAAACATTTTATCACAGTTGTGTTACCATTAGTCACAAAAATTTTCAATTAACGAGCAATATAAAATTTAAAAATAAATACATGTTACAAAAATAGCAACTTTGATTAATTAAAAAATAAAAAATAAGGCAAAACCAATTCAACAAACGTTTGAATCGTCGAAGTAACACATATATTACAGGCAATTGGAGACCTACTAGAATACATTAAATATCGATCTCAAACGACAATTAGAGAACTGTCACCATTGACGCTTCCAAACTCCGAATACGTTGATTCCCCTGCAGCGAAGGGGTACACAAATCATCCCTAACCTGTCAAGGGGCCAAATGGGCGTAGACAAAGCTGCCCTCAGCGGCGAACAGTATCTTTTTAATTTAAACGACAACATTAGGGAGAGTCAAACATATCGGGAACGAGGAGCAGTTTCGAGGCGGCTTCAAGATGCTTCCTTCTGTCTAACGCTTTTGTTAGAATGTCTGCCTGCTGTTCGGATGTAGCAACCCGTTTAATCAGAATTTCTTTATTTTGTACAGCATCCAGAATGTCATAACACTTGACCATAAGTGCTTTCATTCTTTTATTTTCCCCTCCTTTTGCGACGTGCTCTGCAGAAATATTATCCTCAAATATATCAATTGGACCTTCTTCGCCGAGCAATAACGAGTGAGCAAGGCGAATTAGCCTCAGGTCGTCGAGTGAGTCATGCAAAGCTATTAGTTCTGCAGCGGTAGAGGATGCTGCCATAAGTCGTTGTTTTCTAACGGCCCAACTAACTAAATCGCCGTTAGCAAAAATTACATAACCAGTTACTGACTTGCCTATTTCAATGTCCACAATGTCACTGTCAGTGTTACTCACATCAGGGGCATATGAAGCATCTACATAAGCTTCCAGATTTTCCTTTTTTGACTGGTATAATAGACAGTATGATTTAGTATGTGAAATGTATTTTATTATACGTCTGACATTCCGCTTATCCGAAGGTGTGGAATTGCCTTGGCGACGACTCAAATAATTCACTGCAAAAGCAATGTCGGGTCTCGTACCTCGAGCCAAGTACAGTAATGCACCAATCATAGATCGAAATTCTCGATCATCTACTCCTTTTTCTTTTTTGTTTATTTTTAGACCAACTTCCATGGGCTGTATTTTGCCCATTGGCATTCTCAAGTCCAAATTTTTAACTATTTTATCAATATAGGCAAATTGAGATAACTTTACCGTTTTATTGGTTCGATCTCTATCGATCTCAAACCCAACAAAACACTTAGGATTATACTCAATTTTCACATCAAAGTTTTTTACAAGACGATCGACAATATCAGTCTTCCAACTACCTTCACTTGTTACAAGCAAAATGTCATCGACATAAACGGCCAGAAAAGCTATTTTTTCATTAAATTTTCCTTTATAATAAAGACAACGATCTATTTTACTTTGGGTGAAGCCCAGTTCTTTTAATTTTTCGTCTAAAAGATTGAACCACGACTTCGATGAGGTCTTTAAACCATATATTGATTTGTTTAATTTCAATATATTATTTTGTGATTCCAGAACATAGCCTTGTGGTAAGGATAGGTACATAGGACGCCAAATTTCACCATTCAGAAATGCTGTTCGCACGTCAAATTGTGTCATTGACCATCCCCCCCTATTGGCCAATGAGATCACCCATCGGATCACCCATTGAGACACAACAGGAGAATATGTCTCATCAATTTGATACTCATGCCTGTCCTTACATCCTCGAGCAACAAGTCTCGCCTTTGCCACATACTCAGCTTTTTCATTCTGTTTCACAGGTGTACACCCACTTGGTGTCAATAGTCTTACAACCTTTGGACCTAGGAACTTCTTCCCAAACTTTTAAGTTTGTCATTGCGTTGAATTCATCAACCATAGCTCTCTTCCATACATCTTTGAACGCATTCGACTCAACCTCTGAATATTTTTGAGGCACACAGTCCTCTAGAAATCTTAAGTCTGTGTTTTTCTCTACCCTGCATGCAGCTATCACAGGAATATTCGCACTAAACGACTCCTCAGACGGCTCAGGTAATTTTTCTATTTTATTTTGTTCTATGTCTTTTATATTTTTATTTTCGTCGAACCTAATATCACAACTTATTGACACTTTTTCTGTATCAGGATTAATTGTGAAGTATCCTGTATTTGTATAACCGAGAAGCAGATTTTTTTCGCACCTCTGCATAAATTTTGGGTCCACTCGCGTTTCGCCTTTCTTTTTGGCGCGCACAGCAGATTGGTTACGCACTTCTATCGGAATGTGCTTGTAAGCCAAAGCCCCAAAAGTTTTTAAATTTTTTAAATCCGGTTTACGACCAAAAAACATCTCATGTGGAGTCTTATTATCTGGATTGCTCCTGCATGGTGTTCTATTACTCAAATAGCAAGATGTGGTTGCCGCAAATGACCAATATCGCATCGAGAGCTGCGAGTCGAACAACAATGCACGCGTCTTTTCGCTGATCACGCAATTTTGCCGCTCAGCAAGCCCGTTCAGCTCAGGTGAATATGGCACTACCAAATCAAGCTCAACCCCATGCTCATCGCAAAAATCTCTCATTTTACGATCTGTATACTCACGAGCATTGTCACATCTCAACACTGCGATAGGTGACTCAGGGTATTTATTTTTATTTCTCATAAAAAATTTTTTGAATTCTTCATTTGCCATGCTCTTTTTTTCGATTGGCACAATGATAGTGAAATGGGAAAAATTGTCAATAAACGTTATGATATATCTTTCACCCCTAAATGATTCAATAAATGCCCCATAATGTCAGTAGATATGATTTCCAGCTTCCTACTGGGTTTTAGACGAATTCCGTGATGGCCTAATCTGTAGGATTTAGCCAACAGACAAATTCCACAATTTCTGAAATCATCGTCTTTAAATACCAAATTTGGAAAACCAGCTGAGCTTTCTCTCAAGTAATTCAAATATTTCGCATTTACATGACCTAATCTACGGTGCCACAATTGTTTCATTTGGGTTGTTTTTGACAACTTCACCTGGGAAGTCTGAGATGCCTGACTTGAGATAACAACCTGCTTACTCTCGTCGATCTCTTCTCTTTTTTTATCTTGTTCCGTATTTTCATTTTGTTTTTCATTTTCTTTTGTGTTTTCAATCTGCGGTCCCGGGCGCACGTTGACTCGAGTATCTATATCGCACTCTGGCAAAACTTCCAATTCGACCTCAAAGTCGCTCCAATTTGTCTGTTGACTTTCAAGCTCTCTATTTTCATCTTCCTCATCAGCAAACATAGCTCCACATTCACCTTTTTGTATCACTTCCATCCTCTCAAAATCTAAAACCAGTCCACTGCCATTACTGTACGCCGTAGCTAATTTTTGTTTAGTCTGCCTAACGTAGATATGCGCCTTTTTTCCTGACATAACAACTTTGAACACACCTTTTCGTGTCAAACGTGTTGTCGAAAACAGATTATGTTCTAACTCTTCAGAATAATATACATCTTCCAAGTTAATAATCTCCTGTTGACGCCTATTATTTTCCAACATTACGGCAAGCTGACCTTTATGAGTAGCGTAAAATACAGCATCTTTTTTGGCTGACACAAGTTTCAACGGAGGATTAAGTTTTTGAACATCATACATATTTTCAAGGGAATTTACAAGAAACTGCTGAGTACCGGAATCGAGCAAGAATTTCTCAGTTAATTGAATATAAGGCCTTTCCTCCTCAAACGAACTATTCAAAGAGGAATTACCAGACGAACCAGCAGAATCAGAATCGCTGTCCACTGTTTGGACCATCGCCGCATAATTGATTTTTTCTTTTTCCACTTTTTTGTGGATTTTTGGTCATTTTTATTTATTTGTGGTTTAGCAGACGGACATTGACTAACATAATGGCCAATACCGCCACAATTAAAACATTTTATTTCTTTTTTGCTTTGTTTAGGTTCTGTTTTGCTTTCATTTTCTTTTTTTCTTTCAAAATTTTGTTTAAATCCCGAATCACTAGACCCATGTCTTTTTTCCTTATCTTGGTTATTACCCCGATTGTAATTATCAAAACGTTTATTAAATTTATTAAAATTATTTCCATTTTGGAAATTATTGGAATTCACATTCCTTTTTTCTTTTTGCTCACTATAGAGCTTATTGTTTCGATCAATCAATAACCGGTGCAAAACCTCGATAGTTCTTTTTTCCAATGGAAAACTACGAAATTCTAATAACAAAATTTCATAATCCGAAGGCATGGCCATACACAAGTGTTCAGTCTCGTCAGCCTCAGAAAGAATACTTCCAGAATCGCGTAACTCGCGAACTGTCTTCGAAAATAAATCAAGAAATGACCGCATATTCCCCCCTGAGCGAAATCTCATCTCATAGAATCGTCTTTTTGCATTGATATTGTCAATGGGCGTAGTGCCACGATATCTAGAGTCTAATTTTGCAAAAATATCGCCAACGGAAACGGCATCCCTTATTTTCTCAATAATATCAAAACTCATACGATCAAAAACAATCGCTTTCGCTTTTTCCTGTTTTTTAATGTATTCCTTCTGCTCCAACGTTCTTTTTTCTGATTCCACCTTGTATACTGCTAATTCAGTCTTTTTATCATCTAAAATTTCAGCAAAACCTTCACCTCGCAAAAAACACATCACCGTCAGTCTCCAGGCCTCATAATTTTGCCCTTTGAACTTGTTTTTCGGTGTTTCATTTGACATTTTCAATTTTTAATTTCAGAAAAGCGAAACAAAATTCATGCAATCAGAAAACCAATCCTCAGAAACTGTCCTCTGATGCCAATGGATCAAGTACCTCTAAATGTATCTCTCAACGATCTCCTGAATTCAAAATTCAAAAATCAAATTTCAAATTCTCTATTGATAATCGCCAAGTTCAGTGCAACAAATCCAAAAATGATCAAAATGAGCAGGGATCACAAAATTATTATCTAAATAGCTCATAAGATCGCAGAAACAATTTTCAATATGATCAATAATCATTAAATAAACGATCAATACCGTTTTCAAATCAAAATTTCAACTTTAAATTTAAAATCCCAAAATGCAAAATTCTATCAGAGCCCAATGACTCGATCTAACTGAATTACAACCCACAATCCAAAATATTCATTCACAAAATGAAATATATGCAAACAAATACATGAACTATTAGTGGAAATGCATAATGTACGAGAATATTATTGATTCAAATTAAAACTGTTACAAAATTACTTGTTTTCAAGTTCAAACTAGATACCGGATTTAGCAGCTTTTCTTGTCTTTACTTGCTGGTAACGGTTTCAGATTTGAATTTTTCAGCAACAAACTGATGATTTCAAACGGCGAAATTTCAAAGGTTTTTACCTCGGAGGTTTTCGATACCCTTTCTGCGATCCAAATTCACCTGCCAATGTAACCCGATGACCAAATTTGGACTCCTGCAGCTTCACAATCTTTCGTTTTTCAGCTTCGATGATCAGAATCAGCGGACACAAGGACGGCCAAATCCAACCAAACGACAAAAAACGGATGGGAAATGATTAATTATATGAAGTAATGAACATAATAAAACATGATACTTTGCTGTTTGATGAATTTTCTACGTTTCAGCTACCGCCATATTGATTCTTCCAGCAATGATTTGGCAAAAAAATTGAATGAACTGGATGGGTGAACAATCACTTTCAGCGGATATGTCGGCCGAAATTCACATTGATTTCCCCAATTTGGCGAATGAATTACATCCCACGAACAGCAAAATGAAACGAATCATACAGAAAAACGAAATTATTAATTACTTACAACATTCTAAATTTTTTGATTCCAATCACTTGAATGAAATACTACGAACGAAAAAACGAATTAATCACTGAAAAAAATTTCCCAAATGCTCTGCTATCATGTTGAGATTGTTAAAAATGGCTATTAATAACAATGAGGATCTTTCATTTGAGAGATTAATTTTCTAGTTCAATGAAAAACAAACGTTGTTCTCGTCACAAAGGTTTAATGCCCAGTAAACATATAACACGGCCATGATGTCAAAGTAGATAGATAAAGCCTGGGTAGAATACCACAGGTGAAACGAATAACCACAGATACGAAAGAATGAATCGAATTACATTTACCGTTCATCACTCGTAGGTAGCGCTAATGTATGAGCGTAGTGAAGAGGTGACTGAACAACACAATGTGTTTGTGAGGGAGTGAGGGAATCGTATTCCAATAATTTCTAATCACTTCAAACTTTTATAGGACAAATAATGTACCTACTTAAATCTTTTATAATAACTACTTATTTCAGACATTTTAAAAACAAAAAATGGCAAAATAAAAGCCAAATTTTCATAAATGTCATCCAATTGTTTATTTACATTAATGTTCGTATCATCTGAAATTTATTCTAAATTTGAAAAACATTTTCTCCGATCAAATAAAATAAAATAAATTTTTACTCAAAAAACATATTTTAGCTCATTTAGGACTCGCTCAAGTTCTTACGGTAGTTCAAGAAGTTTTTTTCAGATAACAAATCAGCAAACGATGAAACTATTTACCTAACAGCCAAATTTATTAGTTTAAGAAAACCTTACTTCAAACTTTTCAAGAAAAAAGGAATTCTATCCAAAACTTACATTTTCATATTCTGAAGAGTTCGTCGATTAATTTAAATCATTATTCGAACGTTTCACTCGTTAATTTCAGACAATAAATTGGTATAGCGTTCTAATATTTCACTAGTAACTGCTTATATTGTTAGGAGTCATGAAAATATAACTCGATACAAATTCAGTTTTTACACGAAGTACCTTTTTCAAAAAGTAACGCCTGCATTGTTTGGCTTCAAGATTTTATCAGTTCTAGCAGTCCATTAAGCTTGTGAGAATGATAGCAAATTATATTATACGTTAGCCTATTATTCTCACATATCATTTGTTGTGGTAACACTGTTTTTAGAATTATTTGTAATCTGTGATTTTATGTTTGAAACCCAACTGTGATAATATATTTTGTGTGCCTCTTGTCGCTCATTAAACGTTGATGAATTAACATCTCCACCATTTTTATATGGAAATAAAAGTTCGTGAAAGTGAATATTTTCTGTTTTATTTATGTGTTTGTAATATGTGTGTATGATCTTCATTCGATGTCTACGGTCAATTAAAGTTTTTTGTTGGTATTTTCGTTCCATTCGATCTGTTGATAATTCCTATTTCTTCACAGTATGGGCCCAGTTATTGGATGTCAACGTGGTCGCCATTGTTATAACTTGTCAATGTTGTGCTGTCTAATCCTGATCGCTTCTTCCAAATAGTAACCATGCCTTCTAATTCATTTTTCGTATTTTAATATGTTCGCTTCTCGCTGTTCCTGTGATCTTGTTCGAGTTGAATCGTTGGTCGGCGCATCTGATAGTTGCTGAAATTGCTGTTTGCGGTGCAACTGATCGTCGTTACCTGTCATCGAGATGGACGTTAAGAAGCTGAATTGTATTGAGCCGTTTAATGGGCAAAATGGCAGGACGTGGAAATTCCGGATGGAGCTGCTGTTGGTGAAGGATTCATTAGGTAATTTACTAACTGATTCTTTACCAACTGTTCGTAATAGGGGAGATGCTTGGTCGAAGGAAAATGCTAAGGCGATGTTCCTGATCGCTAATAATGTGACTGATGAGTACCTGGAGATGATTCAAATGTACACAATGGCGAAAGAAATGTTTCAAGTGCTGACTAACTTAATAGACAATGGCAATGACCAGATGCTGATGGATTTACAAGGGGAATTGTATGCTAAATGGTATGTTTTTGGTGCTGATTTGCAGAAGTATCTACTTGATTTTCACGCTCGATGTCGTCGCTTAACTGAATTGGGAGACCTGACAACCACGAAGCAGTTTATCCTGGGGTTGTTGAGATCGCTGCTGCTGAATTTCGTCCGATCAAAGTTATTCTGGAGGATGCAGAAGTCATCATCTGAAATGGTGTGTTCATGAGGCTGAACAACTTCCAGCGTGAACTATCTTCAGATAGCAAGTCGACAGCTAGAGGTAATTCTCAAAGTTATATGTCTCTAAAACCTTCATCAGTACCTGTTGCTGGTGAAGGGAATCTGTTTTTTGGCAACCATAACAATGTCGGTTGTAATTCCGGTAATTTTAATCATTGTTTCAATCGTGGCTGGTCGCAAAATTGAAATAATAATCGTGGTTTTAGTCGAGGAAGATCTCACAGCAATAATAATAATAATTTTCACAATTCGTCCTCTGATATTGAAGGTCAAAATATTAATAATAATAATCACAATTTAGGTTCACAAAATAGTAATAATTTTAATGGAAATGTTCGCAATTGTAGTAATGATAGTGGTCAGTCAAAGATCGAATGTCATTTCTGCAACAAAATTGGGCATATAGCTCGTAATTGTTTGGTCAAAAACAGGAATAATAATCAAGAATACCATAATCATAATAATTTTAATAGATCTGATGATCGTAGTAATAATACTAATAGGAATTCTGCACAAATGTACAATGATAATAATAATGTTAATGACGAATGCTCTGAAGTGGGCTTTAGTTTCACAGTTAATAATAATAATAAAATTAATGATTCTGATAATATTAAAGATGAAAATTCAATCCCTCGAACCACATTTGTTGTCGATAGTGGATGCACGATTCATATTATTAATGATATTAACCTGTTCAGTGAATACATTAAATTAATTAAACCTCATAATATTTGTGTTGCGAAAAAGGGAGTCTCGCTTTCCGTCACGTCTGTTGGTATGGTAAAATTAAAACTTTTAAATGGAACTATAATCAAATTAAAAAATGTAAGGTATGCTCGGGAGCTGCCACAAAATCTGCTTTCAGTAAAACGAATGAGCAAGTCGGGTTTTGATACTCCTTTTAGAGAGGAATCAGTTGAGGTCATCCAACGCTGTAGTGGAAAAATTGTAACAACTGGTATTAGCGTGGACTCAGATTTGTATACGATTGATGTTTTGAAAATACCAAGTCAATCGTGCAATCTGACATTGGAGGATGAATCAAGCCCACTGACTGTGTGGCATAGACGTCTTGCTCATTTGAATATTAATGATGTTAAGTTGTTGTCAAACAGAGGTTTAATACCAAAAGTTGATTCCAACCGCACATTGTTGTGCGAACCCTGTGTTATGGGGAAACAGAGACAAAAACCATTCCTGAGACATGAAAGAAAAACTGAAAAGCCTCTTGATTTGGTGCATACTGACATCTATGGTCCTATAAACCCT
Source organism: Ericerus pela (assembly GCA_011428145.1). Classification (NCBI taxonomy): domain Eukaryota; kingdom Metazoa; phylum Arthropoda; class Insecta; order Hemiptera; family Coccidae; genus Ericerus; species Ericerus pela. The sequence continues at coordinate 1,118,728 of WOFM01000610.1, forward strand.
CCTTCATATAAAGGAGCAAAATATTTTATGATATTTATAGATGATTATTCCAATTTTTGTTGTGTGTACCTCCTGACGAGTAAAACGGAAGCATTTACAAAATTTAGGGAATATCATGAGATGGTTTCGAATAAATTTGGATATAATGTAAAAAGACTCCGCTGTGATTGTGGCACAGAATACACAAACACAACCTTTCAGTCATATTGTGCTGAGAAGGGAATAATTTTTGAACCTACAGTTGGTGGCTGTCCCCAGCAGAATGGGAAGGCTGAGAGAATGAACAGGACACTTTGTGAAAGGGTGAGAACAATGTTATTCGAGAGTTGTCTTGACAAGATCTATTGGTCAGAAGCCATATTGTTCTCTGCCTACATAGTGAATAGATGTCCGACAAATAAGGACTTTGTACCCTTTGAGAGGTGGTTTAATGAAAAATATGATTATACAAAATTAAAAACTTTTGGATGCGACGCATATATGTTGTCATTCAAACACGATTCAAATAAATTTAAAAATAAAAGTGAGAAATTGGTTATGGTAGGGTACTCTCCTTGTGGGTATAAATTATTAGACACAAATGCAAAGGAAGTACGTCTATCAAGGGATGTTGAATTCTTTGAAAATAAATTAGGAAATTATAATAATAAATATACAAAAGATGATGATATTTTTAAGGAAGTTACAGAGACCAACTTAGAGAATATAGAAGTAGATGGGGATTTAAATTTGGATTGTTTACCACAGGAGGCGACTGATTGTGATGGTACTGCAAATTATATATATGTTGCTGAGGATGGCATCCCTTTGACGTTTGAGGAGGTGATAGCTGCACCTGACAGTATGATGTGGAAAGAAGCTATTTCGGATGAAATCAAAGCTCTGGATTCCAATCAGACTTGGCAGGTGACCAAACGTCCAAAGGGTGCCCCCACCATCACATGTTGCTGGATATTTAATAAAAAATATGATAATAATAATAAAGTCCTGTATAAGGCCAGACTAGTTGCCAGAGGGTGTCAGCAGAAGAAAGGTTTCAACTTTGATGAAGTTTATGCGCCGGTGGCGAAACTTTTGACTGTTAGGACACTGTTGGTGGTTAGCAATAAATTAAAATTTTATATTGAACAGATAAATATATGTAGTGCCTTTCTGAATGGTATTCTGTCGGAAGATGTATATCTTGAGATACCAGAAGGTATAGAAACAAAAATAAATAAACACAATAATGTACTAAAATTGAATAGGTCAATTTATGGTTTGAAGCAGTCGCCTAAGGTGTGGTACAGATTGTTCAATGAATTCCTTGTCTCTCTTGGCTTCGTGCAGAGTAAGGCTGATGACTGCTTATACACATTCACAAATAAAAATAATAATTCTGTAGCATATTTACTCACATATGTTGATGACGTCATAATAAGTTCTAATAATGAAACATTAATCATATTTTTTAAAAGGAAATTAATAAAAGATTTAAATGTAAAGACCTGGGAAAAATTAATAAATATCTAGGATTGAACATTAATCACAATCGTGATGAAAGCATTCTGAAAATTGAGCAGAGAGGTCTCATTGAGACTGTTGCAAAGCGTTTTGGTGTTGAAAATTGTGCACCTACCTACACACCTATTGACCCTAAACTCCAATTGGACAGGGATCTCAATGCGTGTGATAGTGTATTGAATAATGACTACCAACAGCTCGTGGGATGTCTAATGTACCTAATGCTAGGATCACGGCCCGATATTTGCTTTGCAATATCGTACTTTAGCCAATTTTCCAGTTATGCTACTGACAAACATTTTAGGTATTTATTCCGGGTTCTTAAATATTTAATAACCACAAAAGATAAGAAACTAACATTTAAAAATGAACACAATAATAATAACAATATTTTAGAAACATATTCTGATGCCAATTGGGGTAACTGTGTAACTACAAGACGGTCAATCTCTGGATATTGTGTCTTTGTCTATGGCTCACTGGTGTCCTGGTCCAGCAAAAAGCAGCAGACTGTAGCGTTATCTAGCACTGAGAGTGAGCTGATCGCCATATGCGATGCCACTACTTAATCTATTTGGTTTAAATATTTGTTAAATGATTTTTGCATTCAAATTAAAGACAAGGCCACGATTTATGAGGATAATTAGAGTTGTTTGGTACTCCTGCATTCGGGTAAATGGAATACTCGTAGGTCCAAGCACGTAGACGTAAAATACCATTTTGTATGCGATCATGTAAATTTAGACTTTAAATATTCGTACGTACCAACTTTGCGACAGTTGGGTGACGTTTTCACGAAGGGCTGCCCGAGGCCCAAATTTGTTATGTTTTGTGAAATGTTAAAATTGTTGTAACTTTTTGTATTCGTTTACCATGTATGTTAAAATTCTTTCACGTTGTAATTTTATTATTGTTGACTTTTGTCATTTTTGTGTAATGACCAATTTATTGTTTTATGTTGTTAGTTTAGTAATTTGTTTTATATTGACAAATCGTATAATTATAATTTGAGGAGGCGTGTGAGAATTTCTTCTCGCACATTCGCTGATTCTCTTTTTAGTTGCACTAATAAGGTTTTCAATGATTCATATTTGGCAAAAGAATAATCACGTAGGTTTCTGATGTCAGTTTGGATGTGTTTTACATCATCTATAGCATTCCAGTATGTTTCTAAAGATGTTGGAAGTTTAAC
>WOFM01000611.1:0-25707 GCA_011428145.1 Ericerus pela
ACTATCCTGCAAAAAATTTATTGCCTTGTGTAAACTCAGGGGATAGTAAAAACTTGCAACTAGTCAGCTATCTAAGGTATGTCACCATGAGGCAAGTTTTCTAGCGGCTAGTTTACTATATTTGCTAGAGAAATTATCACTCATATTTACATGTCGCAATAATTTAGCGCTATTTTGCTAGTTGCAAGCAAAAACTAGATGATAGAAAAAAAATTGTTTACACAATGATAGCATTTTCTACTGTATTTTCATTAGTGATGGGTAGTTCGTTCACAAGTTAGTTCTTTTGAACTAATCCTAGAAGTGAACTAATCGATCATTTAGTTCACTTCCAAATGAACTAGTTCATTAGTTCTTATTTTTTGATAGTTCTTAGTTCTTATCAGTCTACTATACTCGATCCGCTGATGGAACCGAAATTGAAGAAAGTAGCAGTCGATGAGTGAGTCAAACAATTAACCAATAGTTCTAGCATGAATTTATGAATACGAGTCGATCATAATATCATTTAATAAATTAGTTGATTTAAATGATATGAGCCAATCATGAATCAGCTGATTGAAGTCTGAAGTGATCAAGTTGAAAAATTTACTGAACTAATTGAACTAATTGAACTAGTTCAGTGAACTAGTTCACTTTGGTGAAGCAGACTCAATGAACTAAATCCAAAAACTGAACTAAAATTCCCATCTCTAATTTTCATATACATTTATACATTTTATATCATTCTTCTTTCTACTAGCACTAGCCAACTATCCATTCAGTTTGGATAGCTAGCTAGTTGCAAGTTTTTACTATCCCCTGAGTTTACATGAGGCAATAAATTTCTTGCAGGTTAGTGAAATTCTGCCTGCAACTTTTGACTAGCGGTAGTGCTTCATGAGAAAAATGACTTGCTGCTAGAAATTTTCAACTAGCTGCTAGAAAACTTGCCTCGTGGAGACGTACCTGAATGGATAGCTGGCTAGTGGTAGTAGAAAGAAGAATGATATCATGAAATGTATAAATGTATATGAAAACACAGTGGAAAACGCTGTCATTGTATAAACACTTTTTTTTCTATCATCTAGTTTTTGCTTGCAACTAGCAAAATAGCGCTAAATTATTGCGACATGTAAATATGAGTGATAATTTCTCTAGCAAATATAGCAAACTAGCCACTAGAAAACTTGCCTTGTGGAGACATAGTTGATTTAAATGATATGAGCCAATCATGAATCAGCTGATTGAAGTGATTGAGTTGAAAAATTTACTGAGCTACTAAACTAATTAAACTAGTTCAGTGAACTAATTCACTTTGATAAAGCAGATTTGATGAACTAAATCTGCAAAATGAACTGTTATTCCCATCTCTAGTGCTGTTTGGTAGGACTACACCAACTTATACCAACCTACACCAGAAAGGCGATTCCACAAATTTAGAAATATTATATTATGATGTTGAGTTAAAGGTTGGTTCACAATCAATGGTAATGGGAATGGTAACAGAACTGGAACAGGAACATAGCTGTTTATATCAACAATACTATGTTAATGGGAACAGGAACAGGAATCAACTGCTGAAACCTTTATATTTAATTCCGACACCAATTACGAACAACTGAGTTCAGATTGAATATAGTTTCACTTGATTAAATCATAAAATAAACTTGAAAAACGTGAGAAAGTAACTTAATTTATTGAAAAGATAATTAAACGTAATTATAGTCTTATCGCCATATTGAATACAAAGTGAAGTGAGCGTCACTTCTTGACCAAAAAAACAGAACGTGAAGAAAAACACAGATAAAAAAGACGAGAACTTGACTGTGGGAAATCTTGATTGCAGTAGTACCAACTACTGACATCTAACAGAAACTGCTCATGCGCAGTATAAAAAATCTGGGAACAAGAATGGAAAAGATGAACTTGAACCATCTTTCGCATTCTCATTCTCAGCCTTATGGTGAACTCCTTTACCTGAATATGAATTTTTATATTTTACGTTTCCATTACTGTTACCATTCCCGTTAATTGTGAACTGGCCTTAAGTTTGACTTGAATATTTGTTGAATATTCTTAAATACCAGAAGTTGGTATCTCTGGTATTGCTGTTCCTGCAGTCAAATTCTTGTCGTTTTATTCTGTTCCTTACTACTATTTGTGAGGATATATTCACCAAGGATTGTGTTTCTTGTAAAATGAAAAAGAATGAATTCACTGCAACGACATTTATTAGACAAATAAAGAACAGCCAAAAGTACAAGTAATGGAGTGGGTTGAGAAATGAGATTCCCCACTATGGCGTGACAGTGCTAAAAAGGAACATTAATTTCAATTTGTGTTTTTTTTGGTAATATTGGTTGAACATATTTAAAAATGGTAACTGATAAATATATATAAATTCGTGATTTCAAAAAAAAATGACGTATATTTTATGTAGAGAAATTCATATATAAAAAAAGTAAGTATCATTTAATTTATTATAGTTAATTCTTATTTAATATAATTAAAAATTTGATTATGGATATTAAGATTCATTGAAATTTGAGAATGTCAGTTATTTCTATTTCTAGATGTAACTGGTTTATAATATTTATTTAATTTGTATATTTATTTAAATTATGTCTAATTATAAATTATAGATTATTTCATAGAAGATATTTGTGATATGATAATATTTAAGAAATAGCAAAAATATTTGAAGTTTCAAGAATTTGTTCAACTAGATGTTGAAAATTTGATCTTTCCAGTGGTTTTGTGAGTAAATCAGCTAGTTGGTTTTGTAAATTGACAGTCTTAAATTCTATAATTTTATTTTCGAATTCCTCTAAAATTTTATAACACTTAATCATTAGTGCTCTAGCATGTTTTTGAGTTCCACCTCAACAAATCTTTTGTGTAAAAATATTGTCTTCATTTATTTGTATAGGTGTAATTTGTTTGTATATTTTTTTCATAAGTAACCAAATTATTTTTAAATCATCTATTGAATCATATATTGATATGATTTCAGCAGATGTTGAAGAGCTTGCCATGATCGATTGTCTATGAACAGACCAATTTATGAGATCGCTATTGCAAAATACAAGATAACTAGATACAGATTTACCTTTAGAAAGGTTATTGGGATTTATGACTTCGTCATTAACATCTGGTGTGTATGATGCATCCACAAATGCTTCTATATGTTCTCCTAAAGATTTATATGTTAAAAAATAATGTTTCGTGTTATTAACATATTTGAAAATTATTTTGCATAGTTTTTAGTTTGTATTGTGGGATGTTGTTGGAACTTTGATAAATAACTGACTGTGAAAGCTATATCAGGGCGTGTTAATCTTGAAAGATATAACAAGGCTCCTATCATTGCTCTATATTCAGTAATATCTGTTGTATCTTCATTGTTATTTATTTTAATTCTTAGGTTTGTTTCCACTGGTGTAATTGAATGTTTTGCTTCACTAAGGTTAAATTTATTTAATATTTTATTGATATACATAAATTGAGATAGTTTAAATATTTTATTGAGTCCATCGCTTTTAATTTCAAATTATTTTCATTGTAAAGAATTGTTCAAATTTATGATTAATTTCTTCAATAACATTTTCATTTTTTGTAATGAGAAGTATATTGTCTACATATGTTAATACAAAAGTTTTATTATTATTTTGATCTTGACGAATATATAGGCAAGGATCAACTTTAAATCTATTAAAACCCATTTGTATGATCTTATTATCTAATAATTTATACCCAGACTTCGACGCTATCTCAAGTCCGTACACTGCTTTTTTAAATTTTTAAATTTTATTGGAATCTATATTTATGCCTAAAGGTGGTTTTAAATATAATGGGAAATTTATTGAGGAGTTCAAATATGCTGTTTTTACATCATATTGTGTAATATTAAGGTAAAATTTATTTGCTGTAGGAAGTATCCATCTAATTAGCCAGGCTGGCACTACTGGTGCAAAGATTTCTCCCAATTTATATTCCATTCTGTCCTTGAACTCACTAGCTACTAGTCTTGCCTTGGACTTATGATGACCTTTTTCATCAGGTTTAGTTACAAATACCCATCTAGTATCTATTAGGTTTGGTTGTTTTTTATAAAGAACCTCCTCCTAAACATCCATTTTTTTTAAAGATTTTAATTTGTCCTATATTGCTATTTTCCATTGATTTTTGAAAGGATTCCTCTCTATATCATAGATAGTTTTAGGAATACAATCCTCTATATATTTAGTTTCATAATGTTTTGCTCTATTGCAAACTATAGGTGGAGTAATATTTAAATCTTTAATATATTCTGAGGTTTTATAAGTAAATTTTCAAAATCTTTAAGGTCTGAAATATTTTTATTTTCAATAAATTTGACATCGCAAGCTATATGGTATTTTGTGAAAAATGGATCCCTTAAACATTAACCTGTAGTGATATAACCCATGAGAATATTTTTCTCTTATCTGTTTGAGAATTTTGGATCTATTTTCTTTTGCTTCTTTTTTGTTTGAATAGTTACATTTCTTTGTCTGATTTCTGTAGGTATGTGTTTAACAGCTAATGAACCAAATGTCTTAATATAATTTGATGTGAGGCATGTAGAACGAGGATCGAATAAGAACCGGAGACTTTATTTTACTTCAACATTTATTAGCAGACTAAAATTATATTCCAACAGTAAAATACAAAATGGCAAAGCACAGCATTATCGGTAAGCGAAAGTAGGGGAAGCGATTTGTGAACAAAGTGGAGGTATGACATATATATATATATATAACATAGTGATGATGATGATGAAGAAGGAGATGAGGTGGGATTTCCGTTACAACACCCCCCTGAAATTTTACCATTCGAGTTTTTCATCATCTCAATCGCTGAAAGTAAACATATTTTTGATTCACATGAACAATATAAAAAAAATAAAAAAATTATTACGATAAAAAAGATATTTTGTTAACTTAAGTTTCAATAAAAAATTTCGGTTTGCAGCGCTTCGAAAATGATTAAACGAATATAAGAAACAATTAAATAACATGCATAATAAGTTTTGAAAAATATATAGGTATAAAAATGGTAACATGCAAAAAAATGGTAGATAAATTGAGTAATATGCGATTAAAAAGAATGTATATATATAGGTAACATGTGATTAATACGATCGTGTGCTGAAAAAGAATTCACGAACATGAAATACGAAAAAGAAAGAAAAAATAAAAGGAAAAAAAATAAAGGTATCGATACATTTCAAACGTTACGTTGCATTACCTATCTTATTTAAATTCTATAACATGTAACAGTTTGAAGGATTAATATACGTTGCTCGCTCATTCTATCTTCTGTGTGCAACTATTGTGTTCGAGGTGGCATCTAACATGTTTATTTTACGAATGTTGGAATTTACATTTTCATTTTATAATATTCTAATTGTTGATTTGAAGAGTTTGGATTTTGATTTTGTTGGTATGTAGGTATTTCAATAATTGTTGTTATTATTATTGGGATATTGTCCTTAATTTCTATTTTGGTAGGGTCTATAATTTTTATTATCATTGTTACGATTACGTATACTTACGGTAATTGCCATTATTATTATTCCTATAATTATTATTTTGATAATTATTTCTATTTTGATTATTATAATTTCTATATTCTCTAAGTATTTGTACGTCTTTTGTTTTTTGGTCAAAATCTTCTTTTAGTATTCTTTTTAAATTATTCTATGTTCTTTCTTCTTCTTTTAAATTTTCAAATCTCATTAGTGGAACTGCTTGTTCGTGTCCTAAATCCATTAAAAGGTTTTCAAGTTCTAATTTTTCAGTTACTTCTTCTCCTGCATCTCTAACATCCTGTACTAGGGTATCCCATTTTGTTAAAAATACTCTTATGTTTCCTTAGGGTTTATATCTAAATTGTTGCCATTTTTATTTTGCCATGTTTACCTTAACTTTTGTTTTAATTTTGTAAAAATTTTGTCTACAGTTCTACATTCTCTAATTTCCCTTGCAATAGTATAAGAAATTTGTTCTAAAATGAAAGCTTTGGCATTGTCTTGTCTTTTACAATATGCCTTATATGTATCTGAGGGAATAAAATCCATTCTACCTAAATTATTTTTGTAATATTCAAGTTCCTTTGGATTTGCAAAGATGTTATAATATCCTGCACCACGTATTAAAGAGATTATTAGGCATTTCCAGTCAAAATAATTGTTCCCAGAAAACTTTTTCCCAAAAGATGCATTTATTTGTTTTACTTTTTCTTCTTTTTGAGCCAATTGGGTTTGTGATAAATTATCATTCAAATTTTGAACCATTTTGTAATCCTTATTTCGTAGTATATCTTTAGAATCAACGGTTATTTTCAAATTTATAAATTATTATGATTTGTAAAAGAAAATTTTTTTAAAGAAAATGAATAAATTAATTTAAGAATTTGTATTTGAAAAATGAATTATTATTTTAGAAAGATCTGGAATGAAGTTTTCTATTGTATTTTATTTGAAAAAAGACGTTGGGTTTAAATTGTTGTAAGAAAAGAAAATGTTCATGAAAACTCAATGAATGATTCTAGAATACCTGAATTTATCTAACAAAGGGAATTGAGCATGAAAAATCAATGAAATATTTGCTTTGTTAAAGCTTTCAAAATCTGACAAGTTTTGGCAATGATTTTAGTTTAAGTTTGAATCTAATTTTGACTGAAATAATGGAAAAATTGTTTTTAGCATGAGATATTATTATTTTTTAATATTGGATTCATTAATAGGAACCTATTTTGAATTTTTCTAAATTTTCAGACCATGAAACAGCTAATTTTGAGAAGTAATTTGGGGAAATTTCAGTAAACTTCGTGACTATTTTATCTTTTTCAAGACTGATTAACCGAGAAATCGTAATTTTGAATGACTAATGATACAATACCATAAAATGTTTGAAAAGAGGGAAAACTTGTTACATCTACAAAAATATCCTGAATCTTTTCGCCCTCAAAATAATGAAATGTTTCAATATCTTCTTCAGATATGATCATTAAACCCAGAAAGTTTGTGTTGCAATTAGCTTCAAATCTCATTAAAAATGTTTTTTAGAAAAATGGTTGAGTTAAAAAAGGAAAAAAAGGTTAATTAATTTAGAATTTTTGAGATTGAACTTATCTGAAAAGCGATTTTGTCCCCAAAAGTTCACATACACAACAATAAAATGTAAATGAAATGTAAAATGTTAAACACATATGATATTACAAAAGTAATTATTCAATTTTTACTCGTCTTCTTTGTGGATTTCTCTGATGATGATGGACTTTTTCAACAACACAATATGAAGTTTGATGATGAATTTAGCACGATGTTGACCCCAAAAGAATTAAAGATGAATAATGTTGAAGGTTTTATCCGTTTCAGCAATCACCAGTTTGTTGAATCTTTGATGTTGGTCGTTGAATTTTACATTTCAGCTTTCTCATTTACAGATGAATTCTTCAGCCTAAGTCGGGTTGTGTAAAAAAAATAAAGGATTAAAATTTTTATGACTCAAAACGGCAATTAATATGACTCTTTTTCAGGTATCTTCTTCACCACAATGACCAGAATAGATCGAGTTTGAAGTTTGATCCAAGTTCAACTACTCAGACGATTGACACTCCAAAATTCAAAAAAACAAAATATTCAAAATGACAAAATAATAATTGAACTATTCAACTTCCCATTGAATATTCAGCATTAAAGCACTTGAAAACATAAAAAAAAGACTAGTATCACATCAACCAAAGTAAGTTAAGTTTGGAGAAAAAAATTTTACAGGAAAAAACCTCATTCTGCTATCATGTGAAGATATACTCACCAAGGATTGTGTTTCTTGTAAAATGGAAAAGAACAAATTCACTTCAATGTCATTTATTAGACAAATAAAGAACAGCCAAAAGTACAAGTAATGGCGTTGGTCGAGAAACAAGATTCCCCACTATGGCGTGACAGCGTGTACGAGTGTAAAGATATAAAAGTTCTCCATTATGAGTTCAGCGTTACCGAGTATGAGATGTTAAGAGTTACATGGACTATATCCAACACTATTTACATTTTTCTGGTCATGAGGTAACACTCATTCGTTTTGTAATCTTTTAAGATGGAAATTAACTTTATTGTTCCTTTTTATTAATTAAAATGTAATTAATAATTTTAATGTGTTCTTATGATTAATCTTAAGTAATCAAGTAATTTAACTCAGTTGTTCATAATTTGTGTTAAATTGATTTATAAAGCAATTGAGTTATTCAATTATTTCATATACCTACTGTGGTATCCTGAGCATACCACAGGTGCGACACCTAAAATATGAACAATTACCTACTTGTGATTGTCACAAGCACAACCACTTGTGTCTAATCCATCTCCGCAATTCCTTCACTATAAATTGTCATGAAGATTTGTAATCTCCAGCCATTGTAATTGTGTCCCAAAAATCTACTTAAACTGCTGCCACATTCCAGCACATCCAGCTTTGCATAAAAAGACTGACCTCTGTCATTATTGATAAGGTTCATAGAGGAATCATAAACTAACAATGGGTTAACACAAGGGAGAGCGAATCAAGCACACTCTTACTAAGATGTCACTAATTGAAGCAATATATTGCCAACAGAAGGACAAACGAACAATTAATTATGAAACATATTATAAAGGTTAGCTACCTGACTAGGCTCATAACCTGTTAATAAAACTGAGTTTTAAGACCAAACAAAAGTTGTTGGGAAATGATCCCACACTACCTCATAACATTACATTATTTATTTATATACATGCATAACCTGTAAACATAATAGCTCTATTTGATAGGACTACACCAACTTACACCATCCTACACCAGGAGGGCGATTCCACAAATGCAGGAATGTTATGCAACTTTGCGCCAAGTTTTACTTTAATATTTGTGGAATATCCCCTACTGGTGTAGGTTAGTGTAATCCTATCAAACAGAGCTAATATATAATATATTTTGTGCTTCCCAATTGGCAGCACTGATTTCTTGTATTGGAAATAATTTGACTCTGACAAACATGCAGTTTGCCATTTATGTTTTTGTACCTTCTTGAAATACATTTGTGTTTGTTCTAAAAAGTGTTTCTATTTATATTTGTTCTTCAACCTCTTCCCAATGTGCTAGTAGAGTATGGGAAATGAAAGGTGCTTTTTTATTTAAAAAATGTGTTAATTTGTGAATTTTTTAAATCTTTTTTCACTGTGTGATAGGCTGGGTGCCATTAAATTGGTTGTGTACTGTAATTTTAATAATTTTGATAGTTATGAATCTTTGTTGAAAATGTAAGTTGTTTGTCAAACTTTGTCAATTGTGTGTCATTATATTTAAAATATTTTTTTCATTTTTTATTTTCAAAATAGTGCTAATTTTTAGTTTAAAAATTTGTTGAATTTATGTTTTTTCATCATCAAATAAATGTGGATGACAATTAATTCCTGGCCACCAACTTAAACTTCAATATCAAGAATCTGGAAGCAGCAAATCACATATGAAAATAATTTTATGGTATATGGTAAACTATCAAATAGAGTCAAAAATGGCTGGATAATCATCATGCTGAACTGTGTATTCAATTTGCATTTATTTTGGGCCAAGCAGTAACAATTTTCAGGAGTTTCAACGTAGAATTTGAAATTTGGACTTGGTGTCAGACTGAAAATCATTATAAATTAAGCAGGATAAGTCAAAATTTAAAAATAATTATTGTATCTTGTTAATCATAACCAGTTTTCTATAGCTCTGTTTGATAGGACTACACCAACTTACACCAACCTACACCAGGAGGGGGATTCCACAAATGTAGGAATTTTATATGACTTTGCACCAAGTTTTACTTGAATATTTGTGGAATATCCCTACTGGTGTAGGTTGGTGAAAGTTAGTGTAATCCTATCAAACAGAGCTGATAATTTTGTTGCAAAATTAGTGTTTTTAAGTAATTTTTATGTGAATATTGACCTGGATCATTTATGTTTAAGATCAATATTGGAAGCAGTCAAAACTTGCACAAAATAGAACAGTTTTCATTGTTATCATTGTTAAATAATTGAATAACTTCATCAAAAGTAGCCATTTTGTTTAAGCACCTTTGTGAAAGGCACTTGACTACAATTGATACATTATAATACAGATTATAGTTCGAACTTGAATTTTTTGGAAACATGATTTTTTTTTATTCTGAATATTTCGAATCACTTAATTAACATTTTATTTTATTTTAATGCTTCATTAATCGATTTTGGGTCAATTATTATAAGGATTTGAAATGATATTTGAAGTGTCCAGAATCAATATTGATCGATTCGATCATATATTACAATTTTGACAGTGAAGTTTTGCATATCCAACTTGTTAAACAAAGATTCATTACAGTATGGCTGAGAGAACAAACTCATTAGTGGTAATATTATTTTTTTAATTGACTTTATTCATGATTTACTAAATTTATTTTATATTTATGATGTGCATTCCCATATCATGTGGTTGAGCCCATGTTACCTTTAATTATAAGTGGTGTTGTGTTTCTAAGGTAGGGTTTCATAATTAAAATTTTATCCTAAATTTAAAATGTCATGTTTTGAAGTAGAAAAGGTCTTCGATGGCCATAATTATGATGCGTGGAGAACCACGATGATGCCCACATTATATGCAGAGGGTTTACACCCTATTATGCATGATATTGAGATGTAAGTTTTGTTTTTAGGTCTTGAATTACCCATTTTTTTAAATTCCGAGGCTGCAGTGAATACATTAAGTCAAATGAGGTATTTTAGAAATCAGGAAAAAGGAAAAGCACTAATATATTAAGGACTTAATAATGAACTTATAAAAAAAGTTATCTCCGAACAGCAAATCAAATTTTAAAAACATTAGATGAGAGATATAAAAGCTACATCTGAGTAATGCACATAAATGCTAAAAAGTTTTTTCAGAAATTAAAATATAATAATAATGGAAATATGAGAAAATTTTTAGATCTATTCTCTAGATCTGCTCAACAAATTAGAGATTGTGCTAAATCTTTTGAGAAACATGAGGAGATTGAACAATTATTGATTTCAATGAACATGGAATATGATATAATATTCCTTTAGTTCAATACTTTACCATATTACCAAAAAATGATAGAAATGATACATGCGGTGCTTAGAGAAAGGTCTGATAGGTTATTTGACAAGAAAATTTCTCATAATAATTGTGGCAACTTCCTAACAGTGGTGACAAGTGTGCTTATGCACTTGCTGATATGTTGTGTGGCCTGTCCCTACATTATGTAGGGCCAACACACTTTTTGTTCAATGGGTTGGTAGCTCACCACCAACAATCTAATTTTAACACTGAACGTGGCTCACAAACACACACAAGGTCTATATGTAGAAGGGCACATGTGCCTACCACAGCATCCTACAAGTGGTTACCCCCATGAGATGAACTGAGCTTAGTTATTGGCAAACAGCTGATTGATTAGGTTGTAGTCTTCCCAACTCCCTCTCTTTAATCAGCAAACAGCCGTTCGAGTAAGTTGTAGCCTTCTCAACTCTCTCTCATTAATTGGTGAACAGCCAATCAAGAAGGTTCCAGAAATGGATTGGTGGCAAACAAACCAGCAGACCTTCAACAGTCTCATCTCCTCTATCTTCTCTGTTTTTGGGTCCTTAACAACACTGGAGAGTGGGAGATCCTCCCAGTTAGAGGACATCGGCATACCTATCAGTATGTCCACACCTCCCCTAGTTACTGTGATAATCATATCCTCATCAGCAGTTGCCCATTTTTGCTAGGGATATATGGTGAAAAATATGTTTTGATCTTCATGAAGAATTCAAAAAATTGTATTTAAAATTAAAATCAAAGTTTCCTGATTTCCCAATTGCAACTTTACATTTTGAGAACACTTGGAAATATCTCAATGTGCACAGTTCTTCTATGAGAAAAATGTTTTGGACCCAGTGGTCCCATATTCCCCTGAATTGAATGTGACTGCCAAAAGGTAGAACTAAACAAAAATGTCTCATGTCAGAGCAATGCTCTTTCATGCCAACCTGGACTTTAATTTTTGGTCATTAGTTGTTACAGCTGTTTATACAATAAATAGGAGTCTCACATAGGTAGATAATAATAACTCTACACCATTCGAAATGTTTTGTAGTTATAACCCAAACATCTCAAATTTAAGAAGATGAGTTAAAATTTGTAGATGAAATGGGCGTCTGACAAATTGTCCTAAATAAGAAAAATGTGAGGTTTGTTGATATAAAATGGTGTTTCACCATTAAGCCTAACAATTCAGGCATTCACATATCTAATGCAAGATTTGTTGCAAGGGGATTCAAGTTTCAAGGATTTGACAAACTATTCTTTTTTGCAAACATATGCTCCCGTCATTCAGTGCTGGTTGATCCGTTGGATTTTATCGGTTGCTAATGAATATGGTTTAAATCTCCTCCAACTTGACATTAAAACAGCTTTCCAGAATTCAAAAATAATATATCCCATTTTCTTAACTTTACCAAAAGGCTTTCAAACAGACAATAATTATTGCCTTAAGTTAATCAAGTCTATTTATGGACTTAAGACCTTGTCCAGGAGTTAGTACAATCTTCTGAACTCTAGAGTAGTTCAAGCTGGCTTCATCCAGTTGAAGATAGACCATTGCTTGTATATTAGACAAAGATAGTAATGGCTCTATGGCCTTTCTTATAGTCTATGTCGACAACATGCTTCTTGCCAGCAACAACAAATGGACAAAATAATTAACAGATACATTTAATAATTACTTCACAGTTAAGATAGAGTCTGACTAAAAATTTTTTGTTGCTTATGAAATTAACTGTGATTTAATACAAAAAACTGTCACTTTAACACAATTTAGGTATATAGATTAAATTCTCCAGAAATTTAAAATGACTGAATTAAAATCCATATTTACATTCATTGAGACAGGGTTAAAAATAAATAAACCTAAGAATGGCACTGACGATACTGAGTTAGAGTGATGATTGGGAATCTATTATATGTTATGAGGTTGACAAGACCAGATATCACATTTGCAGTCAATTACTTTTCCTGTTTTCAGTCTGCCTCAACCCCTGAAATTAAAAACTATGTCCGAAGAATAATCAGATATTTGAAGTCCACTAGGGACTATGACTTGGTTTTTCATTCAGATCAATCTAATATTAAAACATTTATGGATGCATCATATGCCCCTGATATTGACAACACACAGATTAACTTAAATAATCTGGAGAAAGGGTGCTCTATTCCTGGGTACATGGTTTTCATTTTGCAGTGACTTACCCAATTGGGCCATTTATTGGCAAAGAACAGTTGCAGATTCGTTGACAGCAGCCTAGTTAATAGCACTTCATGATGCATTAGACAATATCATTGTGGTCTGGAGATTAGTGGAAAGCATCTTTTCTATAACCAAACGAGTTCAAGTGTTTAAAGATAATATTTCTGTGTCTCGCATTGCAGTTTGGAGTGGCCAGAGGTTATCCAGGTCTCTAGTAATTAAATGTTATGCGTTGTTAGAGGCCTTTTAAAACAAAATCAATCAATTTAATGATATATGCTCTTCAGATCAACTGGCTGACATACTTACAAAAGCACTTGATGAGAAAATGTTTGAACTTTTAGTTCCAAGAATACTCTGCATAAGTCATCTATTCGGCTAATTTTCATCTTAATTGACATAACCCTTCAAAATTTCTGATGTTTTAGTTTTGAATTCCCAATGGGCGTCAGTCTTTTAGCACCTACCAAAAACAATACAATCCATAATTTGTTTCATCATCATTATATCATAATTTAATTAGATTCCCCATAGCTGCTCTGCCTCTCTTACTGGTAGCAGGATTCACTGAAAATTCCATTGATTCTAACGATAATCTGATTCCAAAATACATGTATATCCTTTATAATAATGACTTTTTTATTGTGAGAATGATAGCAAATTATATTATACGCTAGCCTATTATTCTCACATATCATTTGTTGTAGTAACACTGTTTTTAGTATTATTTGTAATCTGTGATTTTGTGTTTGAAACCTAACTGTGATAATATATTTTTGAGTGCCTCTTGTCACTCATCAAACGTTGATGAATTAACATCTCCACCGAATATTTTCTGTTTTATTTATGTGTTTGTAATATGTATGTCTGATCTTCATTTGATGTCTACGGTCAATTAAAGTCTTTCGTCGGTATTTTCGTTCAGTTTGATCCTTTGATAATTCATATTTCTTCACAGGTTATGGGCCCAGTTACCTGGATGTCAACGTGGTTGCCATTTTTCTAACTCGTCAATGTTGTGCTGTCAAACCCTGATTACCTCTTCCAAGTTGTAACCATGCCTTCTAATTCATTTTTCGTATTTTAATATGTTCGCTTCTCGCTGTTCCTGTGATCTCGTTCAAGTTGAATTGTAGGTCGCCGCATCTGATAGTTGCTGAAATTGCTGTTTGCAGTGCAACTGATTGTCATTACCTGTCATCGAGATGGACGTTAAGAAGCTGAATTGTATCGAGCCGTTTAATGGGCAAAATGGCAGGACCTGGAAGTTCCGGATGGAGCTGCTGTTGGCAAAGGATTTGTTGGGTAATTTACTAACTGATTCTTTACCGACTGTTCGTTATAGGGGAGATGCTTGGTCAAAGGAAAATGCTAAGGCGATGTTCCTGATCGCTAATAATGTGATTGACGAGTACCTGGAGATGATTCAAACGTACACGACAGCAAAAGAAATGTTCCAAGTGCTGACTAACTTAATTGACAATGGCAATGACCAAATGCTGATGGATTTACAAGGGGAATTGTATGCTAAATGGTATGTTTTTGGTGCTGATTTGCAGAAGTATCTACTTGATATTCGCGCTCGATATCGTCGCTTAACCGAATTGGGAGACCTGACAACCATGAAGCAGTTCATCCTGGTGTTGCTGAGATCGCTGCCCACCAAGTTTTGTCCGATCAAAGTTGTTCTGGAGGATGCAGAAGTCGTCACCTGGGATGGTGTGTTCATGAGGCTGAACAACTTCCAGCATGAACTATCTTCGGATAGCAAGTCGACAGCTAGAGGTAATTCTCAAAGTACTGTGTCTCTAAAACCTTCATCAGTACCTGTTGCTGGTGAAGAGAATCTGTTTTTTGGCAACCATAACAATGTCAGTCCTAATTCCGGTAATTTTAATAATCGTTTTAATTGTGGCTGGTCACAAAATCAAAATAATAATCGTGGTTTTAGTGGAGGAAGATCTCATAGCAATAATAATAATAATAATTTTCACAATTCGTCTTCTGATATTGAAGGTCGAAATTTCAATAATAATAATCACAATCTAGGTTCACAAAATAGTAATAATTTTAATGGGAATGTTCGTAATTGTAGTAATGATAGTGGTCAATCAAAGATCAAATGTCATTTCTGCAACAAAATTGGGCATATAGCTCGTAATGGTTTTGTTAAAAACAGGAATAATAATCAAGAAAATCACAATCACAATAATTTTAATAGATCTGATGATCATAGTAATAATATTAGGAATTCTGCACAGATGTGCAATGATAACAATAATGTTAATGACAAATGCTCTGAAGTGGGCTTTAGTTTCACAGTTAATAATAATAATAAAATTAATGATTTTGATAATAATAAAGATGATAATTTAATCCCTCGAACCACATTTGTTGTCGATAGTGGATGCACAATTCATATTATAAATAATATTAACCTGTTCAGTGAATACAGTGAATTAATTAAACCTCATAATATTTGTGTTGCAAAAAAGGGAGTCTCGCTTTCTGTCACGTCTGTTGGTACGGTAAAATTAAAACTTTTAAATGGAACTATAATCGAATTAAAAAATGTAAGGGATGCTTGGGAGCTGCCACAAAATCTGCTTTTGGTAAAACGAATGAGAAAGTCGGGTTTTGATATTCTTTTTAGAGAGGAATCAGTTGAGGTCATCCAACACTGTAGTGGAAAAATTGTAACAACTGGTATTAGTGTGGACTCAGATTTGTACACGATTGATTTTTTGAAAATGTCAAGTCAATCATGCAATCTGACGTTGGAGGATGAATCAAGCCCACTGACTGTGTGGCATAGGCGTCTTGCTCATTTGAACATTAATGATGTTAAGTTGTTGTCAAACAGAGGTTTAATACCGAACGTTGATTTCAACCGCAGATTGTTGTGCGAACCCTGTGTTATGGGAAAACAGAGACGAAAACCGTTCCTGAGACATGAAAGAAAAACTAAAAGGCCTCTTGAATTGGTGCATACTGACCTCTGTGGTCCTATAAACCCTCCTTCATATAAAGGAGTGAAATATTTTATGACATTTATAGATGATTATTCCAATTTTTGTTGTGTCTACCTCCTGACGAGTAAAACGGAAGCGTTTACAAAATTTAGGGAATATCATGAGATGGTTTCGAATAAATTTGGATATAATGTAAAAAGACTCCGCTGTGATTGTGGCACAGCATACACAAACACAACCTTTCGGTCATATTGTTCTGAGAAGGGAATAATTTTTGAACCTACAGTTGGTGGCTGTCCCCAGCAGAATGGGAAGGCTGAGAGGATGAACAGGACACTTTGTGAGCGGGTGAGAACAATGTTATTAGAGAGTTGTCTTGACAAGATCTATTCGTCAGAAGCCATTTTGTGCTCTGCCTACATAGTGAATAGATGTCCGACAAATAAGGACTTTGTACCCTTTGAGAGGTGGTTTGATGAAAAATATGATTATACAAAATTAAAGACTTTTGGATGCGACGTATATATGTTGTCATTCAAACAAGATTCTAATAAATTTAAAAATAAAAGTGAGAAATTGGTTATGGTAAGGTACTCTCCTTGTGGATATAAATTATTAGACATGTGAGAATGTGACAATCATGTCTCACATTTTTTGTTTGTGTCTGTGCAGTCTGTGTAAATTCTGTAAACCTTGACTTTTATTATTGTGATAATATTTTTGTGATTTGACACAGTTATTCCATCTTCAACATTGGTGTTGAATAAATACACTCTCGAATTTAGTGACTCTGAGTTTTAATTATGGTGTTCATTTTATTTTAAATCTTAACTCTTTTTAATCTTCAATCGTTTGCCGATTTGTTCAACCTACAGTGTATCAATGTTCTGCTGATTCTTTGTTGATTTGTTGGAGAATTAACATCAAATTCTCACAATGGTTATGGGCCCAGAATCACGAATCAACGTGGCCTCCATTGTTCTCGATTGTCAAGTTGTAACCTGCATCAATGTCTTCATCAAAGTAATAATCTTTCATTCCATTTTAACTCATTTTGCTCTGTCTTATTTTTCAATTTGTCGGCGATTTTGCCTGTACTCTGTTCACTGTGATTCGATGTATTTTGTGACATGGAGAGCGATCGAAAATGTAATATCGAGCTGTTCAATGGCAAGAATTTGCGTAGCTGGAGGTTTCGCATGGAGCGGTTATTACGAAAGAAGGGATTGTACGAGGTGGTGATGAATGTACTGGCGCAAAAAGATCGCATCGAGCAATGGTGTATCAGTAATTCAAAAGCGATGTTTTACATGGCTAATAATGTTGATGATTCGTTTCTTGAAGTAATTCAAGGGTACGAATTTGCCCGTGACATGTTTAACGCGATTTTAAATTCCTGTGTTCGAGAAGCAGATCACAAATTATTCGAACTTTGTACCGAACTGTGCGCTCAACGCTTTACTTTCGGCGATGATATTCAGGTGTACATCATGGGTTATCGAGTGAAATGTCGGCGATTGATCGAGCATGGCGATCCAACAACTCCTAGACAGTTTGTAATTCAGTTCCTGAAATCATTGCCCAGTGAATACTGCCCGTTGCGAGTGATGCTGGAAGAGATTGCTAAGCCGAATTGGGATCAGATTGTAAGCAAAGTGTTAAATTACCACCGCGATTTAATGATAGACAATAAGGATACTGTTTTTGCTCCTTATGAAATTGTCTCACAAAAACCCTCGTTAAACATTCAGTTTAGCGAGGAGAATGCTTTTTTGGCCTATCAACGTGGTAATTATAACCGGAATCGTAGTAATAAGCGTAATTTTCGTGGTAATTCGAATTGTAAATCGAATCGTGGCCATAATTTTAGTAATAGTAACACAAATTTTAACAATAATCGTTTTAATGACTGTAATAATAGTAATAATTTTAATAATCAATCTAGTCAGGGTAATCAGAGTCAATCTAGTCAGGGAAATAGTCGTAATTACGATTCAGGGAATGTAGGGAATTCAAATCAAAATTCAAATCGTAATTACCAAAACGTTCGGTGCCATTTCTGTGGTAAAAACAGTCATATTGCTAACCAGTGTTTCTCTAAAAACCGAGAGAGGTCTGGAAATCAGTCTAACTCAAACTCTAATTGAGATTCTTGTAGTTTAGTAAGTAACGTTGGATGCTCTGAGACTGATTACACATTTTTTATACCTGATAATTGTTTAATAACTGAAAATTCACAGCCTCTTGGCAATAAATATGTAAAATTTGTTTTAGATTCTGGTGCTACTGCACATGTAACGAATGACTTGTCTTTGTTTAATAAATATATAATGTTAAAGAAACCTGCTCAACTCATGGTAGCTAAGAAAGATGTTGCTCTTACTGTCTCAGCGGTTGGTAATATAAAATTAATAACTGAATCTGGTATCAAAATAACTTTAACTAATGTTCGATATGCCAAAGATTTACCATCAAACCTAATATTTGTCAAATGTATGGCTAGGGTTGGTTGTTGGTCAGTCTTTGAGGAAGAAAAAGTTAATATTGTTGATACTAATAAAAATAATAAAGTAATAATGACTGGAAAAAGCATCTCGACGGATCTGTATATTATTAATATTTTGTGTAACGTAACAAATTCTGTTAATTTAACAATTGATGAACAAAAGAATCCGATCGAGATATGGCACAAATATTTGGCCCTCTTAAATAGTAATGATATTAAAATTTTAACTAGACGTGGTTTAATACCAGATGTTAGTAATAATAAAAAGGTGTTTTGGGAACCCTGTGTCATGGGAAAACAACACCAAAAACCGTTTCACAGACACGAAAAATCTATTAGCAATCCGCTTGATTTAGTTCATACTGATGTATGTGGACCAATAAATCCAGTCAGCTATGATAAGAAAAATTATTTCGTGACTTTTTTAGATGACTACACAAATTTTTGTTATGTTTACTTAATGAGCAGTAAGAAAGAAGTACTTTCCAAGTTTAAAGAATACCATGAGTTAGTATCAAATCGTTTTGGAACTAGAATAAAACGCCTTAGATGTGATCGAGGCTCTGAATACACAAATCAATATTTTAGGGATTACTGTAAAGAAAAAGGAATTCATTTTGAGCCTTCCAAAGCAAACTGCCCTCAGCAAAATGGAAAGGCAGAAAGAATAAACCGCACTCTCTGTGAACGTGCAAGAACTTTAATATATGAAAGTAATCTTGACAAGGTTTACTGGTCTGAGGCGCTTATGTTCGCTGCATATGTAATTAATAGATGTCCCACGAATAAAGATTTTATCCCTTTTGAAAAATGGTATCAAAAGGAATTTGATTATAAATATCTAAAGGTTTTTGGTTGTGACGCCTACATGCTTGATTGGAAGCATAGCTCTAACAAATTTAAAAAGAAGAGCTCAAAATTGAAGTTTGTTGGGTATGCCTCTGCTGGCTACAAAGTACTGGACGTGGATAAGAAAATAGTCTATATTAGTCGAGATATTGAATTTAATGAGAATGTTAACATAACGTGTAAATATTCGGATGAAGATCCAATATTGAGGGAGGTAGATGAGTCGAACGTTGGTGATATTGAAGTTGACGGTGATCTTGGGGACGTTGTCAATTTTTGTTTTCACACTGCATTGTCTGTGAATGATAATTGCCTTCTTACGATGAAGGAGGCGTTGAACTCCCCTGAATCTTCTGATTGGAAGAAGGCTGTTGAGGCTGAAGTTGGTGCTTTGTCATCTAATAAAACCTGGAACGTTGTTAATCATCCTGTGAGTGATCCCACTATAACCTGTAGTTGGTTGTTTACCAAAAAGGTTGATAGTGAGGGTGGTACTCTGTACAAAACTCGTCTTGTCGCTAGGGGATTTCAACAGCAGAAAGGATTCAATTTTGATGATGTATATGCCCCAGTAGCCAAACTTTCCACTGTTCGCTCTCTACTCTCCATCTCAAATCATTTAGGTTATCATATTCATCAATTAGATATTTGTAACGCTTTTTTAAATGGTAAAGTAATGGAAAAGATATATTTAGAAATTCCTGAAAGCGTTGAAGTCAATATTGATAGAAATTCTAACGTTTTGTTACTGAATCGATCTTTGTACGGACTTAAACAGTCACCAAAAGTGTGGAACACTTTGTTTCACGAATTTTCGACTTCACTAAAATTTGTTCCAAGTTAAGCCGATAATTGTCTTTATAAATATAAAAATAAAAATAATATTATATATTCATTAACCTATGTTGACGATATAATTATTAGTTCAAATGACGAAAAATTAATAGAAAACCTTAAAAATATTATTAGTGAAAAATTTAAATGTAAAAACCTTGGAACAATTAATAATTACCTTGGATTATCAATTAAATATGATCGTGAGAATGGCATCTTAAAAACGAGTCAGAAATCCTTGATAGAGTCTGTGGCTCGTCAATTTAATTTAGAAAATTGTATGCCTGTTTATTCTCCGATTGAACCTAGACCGCAACTTGAACGTAATCTCAACTCTCTGGATTGTCAAGTCAATGTTAATTATCAGCAGTTACTAGGTTGCATAATGTATTTAATGTTAGGGTCCCATCCAGATATTTGTTATGCTATTTCATATTTTAGCCAGTTTTAGAGTGCTGCCACAAACACTATAAATACTTATGTAGAGTGATGAAATATTTGATCACCACTAAAGACTCAGAGTTAACTTTTAAACGTAATATGAACTGTAAAAATATTATTGAAATTTTCACAGACGCCGATTGGGCTAATTGCACTGAAACCAGAAGGTCTATATCTGGATATTGTTGTCAAATTTTTGGAAATGTCGTGTCCTGGTCAAGCAGAAAACAGCCAATAGTGGCACTTTCTTCTACAGAAAGTGAGCTTATAGCTCTGTGTGAGGCTTCGACGGAAGGACTTTGGCTTCAAAAATTAATAAATGATTTCGGCTTTTCACATAAAAATAAATCTATTATATACGAAGATAATCAGAGTTGCCTCGCTCTAATTAAATCCCATAAATGGAACTCACGGAGATCCAAATATATTGACACTAGGTATCACTTTGTTATGGACCTTGTAGATAATACTTTTAATTATATATATATACCCACGAATCACCAAATTGGTGATATATTTACTAAAGGGTTGCCTACCCCTAAGTTTTGTCGATTTGTTGAAATGCTTAATTTAAAATAGTACCTTGACGTAACATAACTGTGATATTTGTTTTTAAATTTATTTACTAAGTACTATTTTAATCGATTTTTTATATTCATATATTTTACAATTGCTTTCATGTCAATGTCTTCGTTTGACACACATGATTGAGGAGGCGTGTGAGAATGTGACAATCATGTCTCACGTTTTTCGTTTGTGTCTGTGCAGTCTGTGAAAATTCTGTAAACCTTGACTTTTATTATTGTGATAATATTTTTGTGATTTGACACAGTTATTCCATCTTCAACCTTGGTGTTGAATAAATACACTCTCGAATTTAGTGACTCTGAGTTTTAATTATGGTGTTCATTTTATTTTAAATCTTAACTCTTTTTAATCTTCAATCGTTTGCCAATTTGTTCAACCTACAGTGTATCGATGTTCTGCTGATTCTTCGTTGATTTGTTGGAGAATTAACATCAAATTCTCACAAGACACAAATGCAAAGGAAGTACGTCTATCAAGGGATGTTGAATTTTTTGAAAATAAAATAGGAAATAACAATAATAAATACACGAAGGATGATGATATTTTTAAAGAAGTCACAGAATCTAACTTAGAGAATATAGAAGTAGATGGGGATTTAAATTTGGATTGTTTACCACAGGAGGCGACTGATCGTGATGGTACTGCAAATTATATATATGTTGCTGAGGATGGCATCCCTTTGATGTTTGAGGAGGTGATAGCTGCACTTGACAGTATGATGTGGAAAGAAGCTATTTCAGATGAAATTAAAGCTCTGGATTCCAATCAGACTTGGCAGTGACCAAACGTCCGAAGGGCACCCCCACCATCACATGTCGCTGGATATTTAATAAAAAATATGATAATGATAATAAAGTCCTGTATAAGGCTAGACTAGTTGCCAGAGGGTGTCAGCAGAAGAAAGGCTTCAACTTTGATGAAGTTTATGCGTCAGTGGCAAAACTTTTGACTATTAGGACATTGTTGGCAGTTAGCAATAAATTAAAATTTTATATTGAACAGATAGACATATGTAGTGCCTTTCTGAATGGTATTCTCTCGGAAGATGTATATCTTGAGATACCAGAAGGTATAGAAATACAAATAAATAAACACAATAATGTACTAAAATTGAATAAGTCAATTTATGGTCTGAAGCAGTTGCCTAAGGTGTGGAACAGATTGTTCAACGAATTCCTTGTCTCTCTTGGTTTCGTGCAAAGTAAGGCTGATGACTGCTTATACACATTCACAAATAAAAATAATAATTCTATAGTATATTTACTTACATACGTTGATGATGTCATAATCAGTTCTAATAATGAAACAATAATCACATTTTTTAAAAAGGAAATTAATAAAAGATTTAAATGTGAAGACCTGGGAAAAATTAATAAATATCTAGGATTAAATGTTACTCACAATTGTGATGAAAGCATTCTGGAAATTGAGCAGAGAGGTCTCATTGAGACTGTTGCGAAGCGTTTTGGTGTTGAAAATTGTGCACCTACCTACACACCTATTGACCCTAAACTCCAATTGAACAGGGATCTCAATGCGTGTGATAGTGTATTGAATAATGACTACCAACAGCTCGTGGGATGTCTAATGTACCTAATGCTAGGATCACGGCCCGATATTTGCTTTGCAATATCGTATTTTAGCCAATTTTCCAGTTATGCTACTGATGAACATTTTAGGTATTTGCTCCAGGTTCTTAAATATTTAGTAACCACAAAAGACGAGAAACTAACATTTAAAAACAAAAATAATAATAATAATAATAATATTTTAGAAACATATTCTGATGCCAATTGGGGTAACTGTGTAACTACAAGATGGTCAATCTCTGGATATTGTGTCTTTGTCTATGGCTCGCTGGTGTCCTCATCCAGCAAAAAGCAGCCAACTGTAGCGTTATCTAGCACTGAGAGTGAGCTTATCGCCATATGCGATGCCACTACTGAATCTATTTGGTTTAAATATTTGTTAACTGATTTTTACATTCAAATTAATCACGAGGCCACGATTTATGAAGATAATCAGAGTTGTTTGGCACTCCTGCATTCGGGTAAATGGAATACTCGCAGGTCCAAGCACATTGACGTAAAATACCGTTTTGTATGCGATCATGTAAATTTAGACTTTAAATATTCGTATGTACCAACTTTGCGACAGTTGGGAGACGTCTTCACGAAGGGCTGCCCGAGGGCCAAATTTGTTATGTTTTGTGAAATGCTAAAATTGTTGTAACTTTTTGTACACGTTTACCATATATGTTAATATTTTTTCACGTTGTAATTTTTTGTTGTTGTTGACTTGTCATTTTTGTATAATGAGCAATTTATTGTTTTATGTTGTTAATTTAGTAATTTGTTTTATATTGACAATTCGTATAATTATAATTTGAGGAGGCGTGTGAGAATGATAGCAAATTATATTATACGCTAGCCTATTATTCTCACATATCATTTGTTGTGGTAACACTGTTTTTAGTATTATTTGTAATCTGTGATTTTGTGTTTGAAACCCAACTGTGATAATATATTTTTGTGTGCCTCTTGTCACTCATCAAACGTTGATGAATTAACATCTCCACCATTTTTATGTGGAAATAAAAGTTCGTGAAAGTGAATATTTTCTGTTTTATGTGTTTGTAATATGTGTGTCTGATCTTCATTTGATGTCTACGGTCAATTAAAGTCTTTTATCGGTATTTTTGTTCAGTTCGATCCTTTGATAATTCATATTTCTTCACATTTATACGTGATGAACATGTGTTGATTCCTTTATATTTGAAACCTACACCAATTACGAACAACTGAGTTCGGTTTAAATATATATATTTACTTGAATAACTTGAACATACTCATGAATAACTTGAAAAACACTATGTAATTCAACTTAATTTATTAAAGAGAAACAAACAGCCATAATCAGAGTCTTATCGCCATATTGAATACAAGGTTGAAAGAGCGTCACCTCTTGACCAGAAAACAGAAAGAAGAAAAGACACAGATAAAAACAACGAGAACTTGACTGTGAGAGATCTTGATTGCAGTAGTACCAACTACTGACATCTAACACCCCCTTCCTGGCGAGTGTCGAGCCGTTTTTATTGGAATTTCTTGAGAATTGAAGTTCTTGAGTTATCACAGACTTGAAGAATCACAGTAGCTTGAGAATCACAGGAACTTGAGTATCACAGGAACTTGAGTTTACTTAATCTTAACAAAACAAAACGAGTCTGACGCTCCAAAAACAAAACAAACTTAATTCTTAAATTTTGGTCATAATACTTAACAAAAAAAAATTGAGTAAATAAAATTACAAAAATTAATTGACCAGAGAAAAGGAAAAACGTCAAAATTAAACAAACAAATGAGAATCATAAAGTTAATAATAGGTAACGAGTCACCTGCAAACAAAATAATATTAGTATTTTCAAATAAAAATGATACTTAAAAATAATAAGTCTTCCTGAAAATAAAGAACACATGATTAACCAGGAACAAAAACAAACATAAAATTATAAAAGTATCTGAAAGGAAAAATACAATTACTAATATTATTCTTGATCGAGAAATTGAATTCATCTTGATGGAATACATTTGGAACAATAAACAGATATATTAGTATTTCATCACATTAAATAGATGAGTTCATCAGACTGCTTGAAATCGACTTGGTCTTGATAATAAAAGAAAGACTTGATTTCATAAAAATGTCGACTCTTGAGAAAAATTAATTTACTTGAACTAAACTTGTCATTATTTCTTGAGGTTAGAGTCAATATTATAACATAATTTTGAGTCTGGATATCGATCGATGAATTATATTCAGCAAACTAGGAAAATACGAAACTCGTACCCAATTTGGAATTATCCGAACTTGAGTAATTATTTTCTTGATTCTTGAACTTGAAACTTGATTTACTTGACCGTTAATATTTTTCAAAAATTTATACAACTTACAAATTTTGAGAAATTTCTTCTATTTATGAATAACAGAAGTTTAACGAATTTTCATTTATGAATAATGAAAATTTTATTATCTTGACTTGACTTGACTTGAACAATAGAGATGGTAACTTGATAAATTAAGGTTTTCGGATATACTTGAATGACTCTCTTGACTTACCATCTTAATTGCTTAACAGTTTTTCACGTAAGAATTTGTTAAAATATCAGCAACTTGATTATTTGTTGATACATGAATAAT
>WOFM01000611.1:27679-110179 GCA_011428145.1 Ericerus pela
TTTTGTATGCGATCATGTAAATTTAGACTTTAAATATTCGTATGTACCAACTTTGCGACAGTTGGGAGACGTCTTCACGAAGGGCTGCCCGAGGGCCAAATTTGTTATGTTTTGTGAAATGCTAAAATTGTTGTAACTTTTTGTACACGTTTACCATATATGTTAATATTTTTTCACGTTGTAATTTTTTGTTGTTGTTGACTTGTCATTTTTGTATAATGAGCAATTTATTGTTTTATGTTGTTAATTTAGTAATTTGTTTTATATTGACAATTCGTATAATTATAATTTGAGGAGGCGTGTGAGAATGATAGCAAATTATATTATACGCTAGCCTATTATTCTCACATATCATTTGTTGTGGTAACACTGTTTTTAGTATTATTTGTAATCTGTGATTTTGTGTTTGAAACCCAACTGTGATAATATATTTTTGTGTGCCTCTTGTCACTCATCAAACGTTGATGAATTAACATCTCCACCATTTTTATGTGGAAATAAAAGTTCGTGAAAGTGAATATTTTCTGTTTTATGTGTTTGTAATATGTGTGTCTGATCTTCATTTGATGTCTACGGTCAATTAAAGTCTTTTATCGGTATTTTTGTTCAGTTCGATCCTTTGATAATTCATATTTCTTCACATTTATACGTGATGAACATGTGTTGATTCCTTTATATTTGAAACCTACACCAATTACGAACAACTGAGTTCGGTTTAAATATATATATTTACTTGAATAACTTGAACATACTCATGAATAACTTGAAAAACACTATGTAATTCAACTTAATTTATTAAAGAGAAACAAACAGCCATAATCAGAGTCTTATCGCCATATTGAATACAAGGTTGAAAGAGCGTCACCTCTTGACCAGAAAACAGAAAGAAGAAAAGACACAGATAAAAACAACGAGAACTTGACTGTGAGAGATCTTGATTGCAGTAGTACCAACTACTGACATCTAACACCCCCTTCCTGGCGAGTGTCGAGCCGTTTTTATTGGAATTTCTTGAGAATTGAAGTTCTTGAGTTATCACAGACTTGAAGAATCACAGTAGCTTGAGAATCACAGGAACTTGAGTATCACAGGAACTTGAGTTTACTTAATCTTAACAAAACAAAACGAGTCTGACGCTCCAAAAACAAAACAAACTTAATTCTTAAATTTTGGTCATAATACTTAACCAAAAAAAATTGAGCAAATAAAATTACAAAATTAATTGACCAGAGAAAAGGAAAAACGTCAAAATTAAACAAACAAATGAGAATCATAAAGTTAATAATAGGTAACGAGTCACCTGCAAACAAAATAATATTAGTATTTTCAAATAAAAATGATACTTAAAAATAATAAGTCTTCCTGAAAATAAAGAACACATGATTAACCAGGAACAAAAACAAACATAAAATTATAAAAGTATCTGAAAGGAAAAATACAATTACTAATATTATTCTTGATCGAGAAATTGAATTCATCTTGATGGAATACATTTGGAACAATAAACAGATATATTAGTATTTCATCACATTAAATAGATGAGTTCATCAGACTGCTTGAAATCGACTTGGTCTTGATAATAAAAGAAAGACTTGATTTCATAAAAATGTCGACTCTTGAGAAAAATTAATTTACTTGAACTAAACTTGTCATTATTTCTTGAGGTTAGAGTCAATATTATAACATAATTTTGAGTCTGGATATCGATCGATGAATTATATTCAGCAAACTAGGAAAATACGAAACTCGTACCCAATTTGGAATTATCCGAACTTGAGTAATTATTTTCTTGATTCTTGAACTTGAAACTTGATTTACTTGACCGTTAATATTTTTCAAAAATTTATACAACTTACAAATTTTGAGAAATTTCTTCTATTTATGAATAACAGAAGTTTAACGAATTTTCATTTATGAATAATGAAAATTTTATTATCTTGACTTGACTTGACTTGAACAATAGAGATGGTAACTTGATAAATTAAGGTTTTCGGATATACTTGAATGACTCTCTTGACTTACCATCTTAATTGCTTAACAGTTTTTCACGTAAGAATTTGTTAAAATATCAGCAACTTGATTATTTGTTGATACATGAATAATTTTGAGTAAGTTATCACGAACATACTCTTTTACCTTGAGATATCGACGTTCGATATGTTTAAGTTTACCATGATTATAGAAGATAGATAATAAGTTACAGGTAGACTGATTATCTTCATACACGGTAACTTGAGTTTTAAACTGAGGAAAAGTTTCTTCAGTTAACCTACTACAATAGAGCATATGACTTGAAGCAACAGCAACGGCTACAAACTCGGCCTCAGTAGTTGACTCAGCAATTACATCTTGTTTTCTGCTGCCCCAAGCAATTGTATTACCAAACTGTTTAATACAATAGCCAGTAGTGGATTTTCTTGATTTATCTGCTGCGAAGTCAGCATCAACATACGCAACAATATCTTCATCAGGACTTGAGTAGGTCAAACCTAAAGTCGGAGTGTGTTTTAGATAACGAACTACATGACTTACTAAAGTACGATGTAACTCCGTAGGTTTTTCTTGAAATCTAGCTAAGAAACTTACCGCAAAAGAAATATCTGGGCGAGTAGTATTAGCTAAATATAAGAGTGACCCAATAGCCGTCCTATACGAATTATGAGGAGGTAGGGGTGTTTCTTGAATTTTTGGAAAATTGGCGAAAGAGTTCATTGGAACTAAACGTTCACCACAATTTTCTAACTTGAATTCGTGAATTAGGGTTTTGATGTAATCCTCTTGATGTAAACGAAGATTACCAGTGTTATTGTCAATTTCAATTTGAAAACCAACATAACGACTTGGGGAACCTAAGTTCTTGACTTCAAAATTTTCTTGGATACTCTTGATAGCATCTTGAACAACTTGATTGCTAGAGCCCATAATTAAAATGTCATCAACGTATGCTAACATTACGACAAAATTATTACCACTTGATTTCATAAAAATGCAGCCTTGACGTAATAATGGTTCAAAACCCTTACTCTTGAGGATTCTTGAAAATTTTACATACCATGACCTAGGTGCAGTAGCTAACGCATACACAGCTTTATTTAACTTGAGTGCATAGAGTTTGTTGTCGAGATCAATACCCTGAGGTATTGAGGTATATTTATCTCGATCAATCTCACTATTGAGAAAAGCAGTCTTGATATCTAGCTGTGTAATTCTTAACTTAAGTTTGCAAGCTAAAGAAAAGAACCAACAAATTGTGGTTGCAGTTGCAGTAGGTGAGTAGGTATCTTGAGTTGAATATTTTTCTTGATCAACAGCACCAACTATTACAAGGCGAGCTTTAAAAGCTCCATCAGGTTTAATGGTAAAAATCCACTTCCACGGAAGTAGTTGATGACCCTTAGTATTTGATTTTGGGACAATACGCCAAACCTTGTAACAATTTAGAGACTTGATCTCTTGAGTTATTGCTTCCTTCCATTTTGGCCAGTCAGGTGATTTTAATGCCTCTTTATACGATTGTGGTGCATTAGGAGAAGAAACCTCTGTTTCATCTCTTTTATTATTCGCATCAGAGATACGAAGAATTTGCACAGAGCCATCAATCACTTGGCTTTCTTGAGAAAGGTCCCAATTATAATCAATTTCAATTATCTCATCTTGGGAATTATCTTCACCAACTTGAACTTGAACAACAGGAGGAGCAATATCTTGATCAGGACTTGGACTTGAATCAACTTGATTTTCTACCAAACTATCATTACAAGCAACGTTAGTAGATAGAGAGTTATCTTGATTTTCAACTTGAGTTAGATTTTCATCAGGAAAATCTAATTCTTGATTACTAAATTCTTGAATGGTTTCTTGACGTTCATTAATAGCATCCCTAAATGTTTTACTTTCGTCGAATTTGACATTACAAGAAACGCTAGTCTTTTTAGTAGCAGGATTATATACAATATAGCCTGTTTTAGTATACCCTACTAAATATTGTTTAGTACTAACTACATCAAATTTTCGACCAGTAGGTTGATTTTCTTGAAGTACATAAGCCAGACAGCCAAAAACGTGAATACTTGATAAATCAGGCTTATTACCGTAAAACATTTCATAGGGTGTCTTGAAATTTAGTGCTCTGTGTGGTGACCTATTATATAAGTATTCGGTAGCATCAGCAGCTAAGCCCCAAAACGAAGTAGGAAATCCACTCTCTTGAATTAATGAACGAATCTTGACCTCAATAGTTCGATTAGCCCTCTCAGCAGTACCATTATGTTCACTAGTATAAGGACCAGAGGTTTCTCTCGCAATTCCTAATTCTTCGATTAACTGATCCATGGCCTGATTAACAAATTCAGTACCATTATCACAACGTAAAATTTTACATTGACCTTCTTGAGGGAATTGAGCCTTAATTCTCTTGACATACATCTTGAAGAACCTAGTCACTTCATACTTTTTCTTGAGAGCAAAAATACTAATATAACGAGTATAATCGTCTAAAAATACTAGTAAATAAATATTTTTCTTGGCAAAGGTAGGGGGAGAGATTGGGCCAATCACATCAGCGTGAGTTAATTCACCTGGTCTTGAAGCTCGTTCACGATCTTTATCGAAACATTTACGAGTCATTTTTGTTTGGTTACAAACTTGACAATCTTGAAATGTGTCCGGACAAATTATGTCCGGGACACCAATAGCAACAGAACGAAGACGATATAAATTTGGAGAGGAAATATGTCCCATCCTACGATGCCAAATATTCCCTTCATTCACCAATTTTGTTCTTTGTTCGTCACTTATCATTTTCTTAACTTTTCGATTTTTTCTTTTACCAGTTTTCGTCCGATAAACTGGTAAAGAATTCGAATTATTCTTAACATTACTTGAATTTTCTTGACTTGATACCCCCTTCGAATCCTGCACAATTTTACCAGAATTTGCGGAATCGACATTACTTGATTTATTTTGTTGACTTTTACTTAACTCCATTTTATCAAACTCATTGATCCAGGAGTCATCAACATCAGAACCATCAGTAGCAACATTAGACCCATTACAATCAGACTTATTGTTACTAGACGATTTACTTGATTTGGGGGACTTGACTTGACTTTTATTACCCAGACCACTTTGATCAGCAATTTCTGACAAACTCGGATCATTAGTGTATTCAGATAATAAAATTGATTTACCTTTAAATATTCTTGATAAAGCCTTTTTGTAGTTCTTGATATTTTTGTTCATACTTGAAGGGACAAATTGATATCTATCTTGACTTGAGATTATCTTGATAAGGGGTTTATCTAACCCGACCTCTTCTTGCTTGAAATACTGTTCGGATCCGGTTGCGGCGCAGGACAGTTGCGAGCTTCATGACCCGGTTTTTGACACCGGTAACAAACCTTTTTGTTACCGTTGAAGCATTTGTCCGCGGTGTGCCCATTCCAGCCACAATCCTTACAGCGTACTTTCTTCTCTTGAATTTCCTTCTTGATATCTTGATTTTGTTTCGCGGGGACCGTAGTTGGTATCTTGATACTTGACTTATTGCTTGATTCGTCGATGGGCTTAATATTACTTGAGGAAAAACTTGAAGTGGGAGCAGGTGATTTGCCTGACTGAGGTGTAGAGGGAGTCGACGCTGCTTTCCGTGCATACTCTTGATGTTTCGGAGCACTCTCCGTGGGTTTAGCAGTTGTCGACTTCTTCCTCTCTACGTAATCCAAAAGGGATGTACGTAGCATCTCCTCAGACAGGTCTTCACCTGCTCGTGCACACAAGGTGTCGATGACCGCCTCGAACGAAGGGTTTAATTTTTGAATAAGTTTGATCAACCAGAAGGAGGGTGGAAAGACTTGACCAAATTCCACCAAACTTCGTCGAGCGGCATCGAATTTAGACAAAAATAAAATTAACTCAGAATTGTCTACATACTTGAGTTCATCAAGACGGTTCATGACAGCAATCATGTCGTGAATCGTCTTGCTACCCTACTGCCTCTTGAGCTCTTGATAGATTTCGCAGGCTGATTTGAGATGAAAAATTAACGTCTTGATTGGTTGTGCGACATTCATCCGAATCTGGTTCTGCACTTGAGCGTCAACTCCTTGGCGAATGTTCTCAGGTAAACTGAGGTGTTCAGCTCGTGGACATGCGATCCACTCGATCGCATTTGCCGCCGCCAAGTCGTTCTTGATATCCCTCTCCCACATCTTGAAATTTTGCTTACCCTTAAGCTTTTCATTGTTCCCATAAGTACGTAACGGAATCAATGGGACCATTTGGAATTGGCCCATCGTCGGGTAACATTGATACTGAAACGAAGTATTCGTTGGAGTATAGATGTTACCCAATTGTGTTTGATTCGCATCACGTACAAATGAGCTTGAGTCTTGAAATGCCGTAGGGTAACTTGATACTTGAGGTGTAGGCATAAAGCCTACTCTTGATTCTTGAAAATTTGGTACTTGACCAAAACTTGACTCTTGACCGACGTTAGTTAGTCCGGGAGGGGGAGCGAACTGACTTTTCGGCGACATTTTCGAAAAATCAAGCACCGCGAGTGCATTCGAAGCAGAATCTACGATCATGCTATCGATATTCGACGACGACTTAAAATCTGAAATTACACTTGATAAATTTTTATTAATATTTACTTGACTTGATATCGCGGACCTGGCAGACGGTGAAATTCTTGAACTTGATATCTCCACTTGATTCGACGAACTGCTTGACGGACTTGAATACGATGAAGACAAAATTTCTTGATTTAGCATACGTAGTGGTATGACATTATCTTGATTCGGCTCGATGGAAGGTGATGACAATTGGTTTGGTTGAACCTTCTTGACTATTTTTCCCGTATCTGAAAAGGTAACGGTGATTGTCAGTTCAGCCAAATTACTCGACGTAGTCTTGATCTCACCAGCCATATCTGATAGTTCTTGAACGAGCGGTAGATCTTGGATTTGTACAATTTCATCTATTGTATCGGTTGTCACTGTGTTTACTACCGGATTAAAGGACACCCTCTTGATTTTCGAAGCCTGTTTCTTCTTCGTGACCGGAAGAGCAGGAACTTGAGAACGGCCTTTGCGTGTTTTCGGAGCCATAAAATAAACGAAACGAACACGGCAAACACAACCCGCTAATTTCTTGAGGCGCGAACTTGAATAATTACGCGATTTTAATTTACGTACTTGAAATTTTTCGTAACATAAAATACGAACGTGATCCTTGACGATAACAAAGGCGTGAACACGCGAACACACTTGAACTCTGCTATCACTTTATATTTGAAACCTACACCAATTACGAACAACTGAGTTCGGTTTAAATATATATATTTACTTGAATAACTTGAACATACTCATGAATAACTTGAAAAACACTATGTAATTCAACTTAATTTATTAAAGAGAAACAAACAGCCATAATCAGAGTCTTATCGCCATATTGAATACAAGGTTGAAAGAGCGTCACCTCTTGACCAGAAAACAGAAAGAAGAAAAGACACAGATAAAAACGACGAGAACTTGACTGTGAGAGATCTTGATTGCAGTAGTACCAACTACTGACATCTAACAGATTCTCTCTAACCATATCATAAATTAATGTGTATTTGACAAAATCAATATTTATCGACATGTACGTAAACATCATAATATAATTACCACACATATAACACATTTCTGTTGAAGGGTGATTGAAAATCAAAGAAAGAAATGTCAGAAATAGTTTACTTTCGAAGACTTTCATCAAACGCATTTATTTAGCGGCTAAAAGATCAATGTAACATATTATATTTTGATGCTAAGATTTGATCTGTGCGATTCAGTGTTACCATATGTCATATATGAATATGTACAAGACGTATCATTATGTGTAATTTATGTATACATATAATATTATTATTGTGGTTTGTCTTAGATAGAGGGTGGTTGTGAGGGAATAAATTCCCAACACCCCCTTCAATTCCTTATTACCAACATCTATGTTGCAACAAATTAAAATTAATAAAATGAACATTTAAGGTATAATGCTATGTATGATTCACACAAAAATAACAAATGGTAAACATATATCTACAAAAAAATAATATGGTTAATGTTACAATGAGACTAGAATGAGTTACAAATAATGAAACACACACACACACACATATATATATATATATATATGTATATATACATATATATAATGTGGAATAAACCTTTCACGCACAGGTTGGCTAAGCCATGTATATCTAAAACAACAGAACCAGTGTAGTGAGTGTGTATATCAACAAAAATCATGATTGATGATTTTTGATTTGAGTCTTTCCCTATTTCTGCTGGTCATGACTCATGATTTCATAATATTATGATTCATGAACGACAATAAAATAATTTTTATGTTATAGAAAATAGCACTGATTTTGACAGAGAAAATCATGAAACCATTTTTTGTTTAAAACTTAGGCAACAATGTGATAGGAGATGTATTTGGTATCGAAACTTGAAGTCTCGAAAGTATTGAAAGTAATCGCAAACTTCTGAATTTAATTTTAAATACTTTTCGAAAATAGCTAATGTTTTAATTTCGGAGATTTGTGATCTGATTTTTGTTTTAATCATGGTGTTTTTTCACTGAAAGAAATAATCAATTCGTGCATAACGTTGAATGGTTCCGAATTAGGAATGCCATTATTCACGCAGTTATGCTAAACAAAGTGAAGAAAGATAAGGTAAAACTCCCAATCTTAATAATATATTTTTATGATAAATAAGACATTCTATTTTTCGCCTATTTGTGAAGATCGAAGGGCATTGTCGAATGAGTTTCTCATTTCATTTTATGCAACCAATGCCATATTGTGTCTCATTAAGTTTGTCCAAGTTTAGTACTGAAGTGCAAAATTGATCGTTGATAGTTGATGTGTAATATTTCAATTTAATTACGGAAGATACGCAGATAAAACTGGTTTTGTATTTCATAGTAAACTCCGCTTTATCAAGTCAACTGAAATTCTGAATTCTGATTTAATCTGGTTCATTACGTTCTTATATATTCGCGTGTTTTAAGCCGGGTGTGGGATCAAAAACTAAATATTTAGTAACATTCTGAGTTGGATTCGGTTTCATACATCGACTACATAGTCAAAGGTTTTGTATGACAGATAACTTTCTGTAAGTACAGCAGTAAACTGTTTTTGATTACCTAGTAAAAAATTGCGCAAATCGCCAGATAATTATCCTTTATAATGACCAGTTATGTTGTCGGTGGGTTCCTCTTCGTTCGTTATTAATCTGAATTCATGTTAAAAAATACAAAAGAAGTTCTTAAAAGAAAGCAAACATATTATTTTTTGTCTATGTTTAATTCATATTCGTGAACATAAAATTGCTTGTATAACGAAGATGTTTGGGTTTATATTTACGTAAAAGGCTATGAAAAGTTGGATCGATATGTTCGTGTAATGCGATATGGCTCGTTTTCTGGTAGAGACTGTCCTTTTATTTGAATTAGATTGCATGTACGAATATTTTTTAGTCTAAATGATGAAAAATTTCAAAGAAGTTTTTTGAGATATTTGTGAACAGTAATATTGCGAAAAAAACAACTTAATTCATTATTGGTGATCGTTCTCCATTTGATCATGTAATCAAAATGTTATTTATGAAAATACTTGAATGTCTTACGGCGTTTAATCTCTTTAATCCTTTATTCCCTCTGGGCTAACGTAATACGTTCAACCAAAGTTCTATCTTGAAGTATTTTTCTTGATAATATGTACTTGAAGTTTGTTCGAATGACTGACTGGGATTTCTCCAAATTGCCGTCCTCAGCGACAGTGAAAAATGGTTAACAATGCTACTTGTCTCGCTAACTTTTTTCTTCATCATTTGAAAATAGTTATGGCCTTATGAATTCATCGTAGTTGTGATGTTTAAATTAAATTAATTGAAACTGGTTTGGTTTGACTAATTTGGTTTCATAATGGTTTGTTACAGGGTTTTCAGTCTTCATTTTATGATATTAATTAGATCGTCGTACCGACTTATTTGTTCTGCTAATGATTTTTAGGAAAAGTTCAAAAATAAATTTTTCACCTATTTTGTAGAATCCATGTTTTGATTTCTTGTTTATTTTGTTTCTGACACTCGTGCAATGTTCATCGGTTGATACTGTGATCATTATTAAGGTTTCTTCGTAGATATTCTCACGTATCGCTTGAATTTCAATCATTGTCCTCTGAAATAGAATTTTGTTAATGTTTTCATTGTGGCCTTTCCCCGCATTGGTGCACAATTTACCGTTGTTTGGATTTTAATTATAACTACCTATCTTCAGTGTGCGGCTTCGCCACAGTTTTGCAGCAAATAGGTGCAAAAGTTACCATATACTTTAGGAAGGTATCTTTAAATTCACTGCACATTTAAGGTAGTGAGGAGCAGTTGACAGTTACAGCAGTGTGGAATCAGAATAATTTCAATAAAGAAGCTCCTTTGATAAATCTAACTCGCCTTCTTCCTCCATATTTATCCCTCCCTCCTCAGAGCTTCTATAATGGCAAATCCACATGTTTTTGTTGGTACATCTGTAGGTGTAGGTACCTATTTTTGAGGAGGGTGTTGATGAAAATTTTTAAAGTAATTTTTTTTTGTAGTTGTAGTGTGTGTGCGTGTGAATGTGAAGCGAATCTTTTTGAAGGGAGATTCTTTTCACTGTATTTTGGTTATGTTTTGTCCCAATGAAAAATGAATAAATGCTCCATAAAAGTTTTTAAATAAGTAATTTTCTTTTCTACTTTTTTAATTGATACATCTCTACTTCCCTAGATATACTGGAGGATCCGCCACTGCTTCTGTAGGATTGTAGATAAGTTATTTTGCTACAATAGGGTACTAGACATGATTTTCAGTAAATATATTTTCAATTTCTTTAAAAAAAATAAAAAACATCAGTGAAAACCGCATTAAAATTGGTTGAATAGAATGGAAGAAAATGAATGGTAAAGTTGAGTTGTCAAAAACGTTGTGATATTTTTTGAGCAGTGGGTTTGATGTCATAAACCTTTCACCTCTTTCACAGGTTTCTCATTTATTCATTCCTCACTCTTCTGTGTTTGAACATTGGTTTGGTTAAGTTCATCAGTTTAGAAAGTTCATGGTGACTGTGAGGGAGGGGATGAAAGAATGTGCACTGGCACCCCCCACCCCCTTATTTATAGACAAATTCAAAACATTTAAAAACAATAAAAACTAAAAAAATCAAAAACCAATTATTTTTTATTTCTTTTTATATTAGAGCACAGCCTTGGAAAAAATTTTTGGTGGTGCCTGGGGAGTTATTTACTTTGAGGGCTGAGTTCATATTTGTAACCCATTTTTAGATTTAACCTTTCATTTAGGCCCCTGTAGCCCAAGAAATGGAATTAAGATAATATTCTTGGATGTTATTGTGTGATACATCGATAATATTGTTTTTTGAGGCTCTGAGTTTACATTTATAATCCATTTTTAGATTGAACCCCTCCTTGGCCCCCTCTGACCCCAAACAGGGGGTTGAGATAATATTCTTTGATATTATTAAGTGATATATTATTAATAATATTTCTTGAGGTGCTGAGTTTAAATTTGCAATCCATTTTTTATCAAACCCCTTATTGAGTCCCCTGTGACCCCAAACAGGAGGTTGAGATAATATCCTTAGATA
Source organism: Ericerus pela (assembly GCA_011428145.1). NCBI lineage: Eukaryota > Metazoa > Arthropoda > Insecta > Hemiptera > Coccidae > Ericerus > Ericerus pela. The sequence goes on from WOFM01000611.1 coordinate 39,374, forward strand.
TTATTGAGTGATATATCATTAATAATATTTTTTGAGGTGCTGAGTTTAGATTTGCAATCTATTTTTAAATCAAACATCTCATTGACCCCTCTATGACCCTAAACAGGGGGTTCAAATAAAATTCTTAGATATTATTGAGTGAGACACTATAAATAATGTTTTTTGAGGCACTGAGATTATATTTACAATCCATTTTTAGATTGAACCATTTTTTTTCTTCCTGTGGCCCCAAAAAAGGGATTGCAATTATATCTTCACTTATTATTGAGTGATTTATTAGGTATTGGATGCCCATGTTTTTTGAGACCAACAAAAAACAACAAAATTCAGTAAATCCACTTGTCCAGCTTACTTGTAAGAAAAATAAGATTTTTGTATTTGCACTCAGAAACTTGTAAAACATTATAAACAATATATCACACAATAAAATGTGAAAAGTTAAAATTGGCTAGTTATATTTGAACCACTTTGGATCACATTATAAGGAGATGAATGAAGAAATACATGTCAAAATAAAACTTTGAGTCTAAAAAAATTACCAACAATGTATCACACAATATAATAGGGAAATTCAAAATTATCCCCTTTCAGAGCCCCTATGAGATCACATAATGGGTAAAATTAAGAAATTATGTCAAATTCCTAATTAGCAGCTAAAAAACTATTAGTACCAATGATGCATTACACAAAAAAATATGAAAATTCAAAATTTCCCCTCGTTTTGAGTCTTGGGGGTCAAAAATGAGTCAAATGAATAAAATATGTCAAATTTGAACTTGGTGCCTCAAGAAACATTACAATTGATATATTACATAATAATATGTAGAAAACAAAACTGGGCCCTTTTATGAGTCCCTTGGGGTAAAAAAATTGATCAAATTAAAAAATTATTGACAAATATGAACTCAGCACCTCAAGAAACATTACAAATTATGTATTACCTACTAAAATGTAAAAAAACAAAATTGGGCCCTTTTTTGAATCCCTTTGGGTCAAAATATTGATCAAATTAAAAAACTTCAGGTCCAATTTGAACTCAATACTCAAAAAATATTTTTTTTAAGGCATAAACAAACAATATTATACCACCTTTGTGTTGAGTTGGATAATTTCAATATATATATGTTGAAAGTTCCAAGAAAATGAATTTTTGGCCCATATCTACTGCCCCTTTCTCATTGTTGGGATTTCAAAAAAAAAAAAAAAATTAGATGTGATACTCAAGCACCCTCATAGCAATTTTCAAACTTCTACCTCAATGGGAAGTACAAAAAATAAATACAGATAGAAACCCAAACTTATTGAATCTTATATACTTAGGTGATAATTTAGACTTTGAGCTTTCTGTGCCAAAAGTTTTCTTGGGTCCTGAAATGAAATGTGCGCCCACTCTTGCTTCAAAGTCATTTTTTAAGGTCAATTTTGTTCAGTAAATTTTCACCAAAAACCTACTTAAATGTGAAGTATTAATGAGATGTATTGAAACCAGCAACCTCAGATAATGAAAAATACAAAAATGTCAATTCTATGACATCACAACAACAGGGTGCGCATCAAGGTACCGTTTTTGATGCAGCGCAACTTTGACATCTTATATCTTCCTTTCTATTTAATATTTTTAAAACCTTCATTCACAGGCCTTAGACTATCTCTCCCATTAATTTCAAGTAATTTTGAGAGTCTGTCCAGTACCCTATTTTAAAGTTGTAAACTCAAACTTACGATAATTAGTAATTATTTTTATTTCTTTTGTTTTTGTTTTAAATGGTCAGAAAGCTACTTGCTAGAAATTTCTATTCTAGAAGGATTTTTTAAAATTTATTCTCGCTGCAGATGTTTCATACACTTAATTAAATTTTTGCTTTTGTTGTTTTATATAAATAGTGGGGAAAGAATGGAGAAGAAAATTATAAAAATTTGTAGAAGTTCTGGGGATTTGAATCACGCAGGCTGGGAAATTTTGTTACTCATTCGGCTACAGATATCAAAACAAATGTAAGTTATTTTTTTGGCCTAATAAACATACCATGGTGCAGCATAGCGATTAGCAGTAAAGAGGTTTAGGCCTGTTATACACTTCAGCTAAGCTATAATTTAAGTATAGTTCATTGATCGTGATTCACTCATGGGAACAATAAAATACACTATGTTTTTACTACGTCCAGCAACATCGCTGAATTTTGTGAAGTTTGGAAAAATTTTAAAACATATCTGAACCAGAATTAATATTAGTTTACATTTTCAATAGTTATTGGAAATTTGTGTATTTTAGTGTAGTTATAATCTGCTTTAATTTGTGAATCACAATCGTTGAGCTTCCTTTAAAATATAGCTTAGCTGAAGTTTGTTACTAACTACATTCTGGAATTTTTTTCGTCATTATCTATGTTTGTTTCGTCATAGGAGAAAACAGTTGGTGAAAGTTAATTTGTCATTGCAAAATGTGGGGGGATGGTCATTTGAAATTTTTTTTGCCATCATTTGTTTATGAAATGAACAAAATTTTTAAAAAGTTTAGGTTAAAAAGAGTTTTAAAAAAATATGCTTTTATATATTTGAAATAAAGAAGAATACAAAATATTTCCATCCCTGATGAGATTCAAGCTCGGTATACTTTGCTCAGAACCATAAATCATTACTATGATGCCATAGTGACTGAAGTATGAATCTGATGAAACTTGGATTCAGAAAGAAAGCACAATTATAAGTGAACTTATAGTGAGCACCCGCAGATGTCAGTACAAGAACTGCGTCACATTTTATTGTGTTGTTAACTGCAATAAAAGCATCTAAAAATAGAAAATTTCTCATTCATCTTGAATTTTTTGTTGATTTATTTTTGAAAAAATTATGATGATGAAAAAATCATTTTTGCAACATGTGTATGAACTGCTGTATTTTTGAGGTATCTAAGGTTTGATGAAAGTGGCCAATTCCATAACTCTAAACTTGCCATACACTTAGTTCACTCCTTAATTTCTTCTTCTCACTCCTCCATCTCTGTTTCTAACCCCTTCACTTCTTTTTCACACTCCTTTGTAATCTCATACCTCCATTTAATTTCTCACACTTAATTAGTTCCTTAGTTTCTCCACATCTTTCAATGACTTCAATGTGTTCTAAACCTCTATGAAAGACTGCGTCAATTGAAGTTTGATTCAAGGTTGTAGGAATATTATTATTATTATAGTATCTTAAATCAAATTTATCATTGAGCCATTGAATTAGCCGCACTCCACTTTGCAAACCGAAGTTAATGTTAAAGTCACCAGCTACAATCAGTAAGACGTCAGATGAAAATCTGAGTATATTTGCTACATCTGGAGAATACATGGCGAGTACTTTTCCTAAAAATAATTCAATATCATTAAAGCTACTATTAGATCTTATATAAATACAAACAAAATGTATTTCTACTCCATTGTTATTATAATTTAACAAACATGAGTCACCCGTATTGGAATAGGTAATAGAATCAGTAGTGACATTAATAAAATTATGATGATTTACAATCTCATCATTTCGAATGAAAATTGCCACACCACCACCACATTGTGCATTATCCACGGTATTCTTGAATCTTGAAACAACCTGGAACTTGTTGATATTCGGAACCTGTTCGTCATTTTGTAACCATATTTCAGACAAGAGTAGGAGTTGAGATGAATGTATGATGAGGTCATTCAAGTTTTTAGCATTTGCTTGTAGACTTTGGCAATTGAACACGGTGAATACTTAATCAGTTTCAGAGGCTGCCTCTAGTATTTTTATGATTTGGTCCTGAATGGTTATCAACTTATTATTTCTCATTCATTGATATTCTTCTTGCATAGGCTGTGTTGATTTTGCAGTATTTCTCCCGTGGTAAAAAACAAAATTATAATCTGGAGATGTCGAGTGTGGGGTAAACAGATTGCTCGCAATAATGTCACCTAAAGTACCTCCCTGAGACTTATGAATTATTATTGCACATGCCGAAACTACCAGACATTGTTTCCATTTCACGGTTTTTGTAACCACTCTCGACCCAATGATTTAGTAGTTGACATTTGATGAATTGGAACCCAATTTGATTGTATGTCCATTCGTGCTGTATATGTGAGTGCTTTCAGTTTTGCCTTAACACCAATGTTTTGGAATGAAATTCCAGTCATAAACGTTTCATTTTTTGAGAATCCTACAGATTCAAAATTTTGTTAATGTAATAAATTCATATTTAGATGAACTATCGCTGAAGATAGGTTTTTAATAGGAATATACTTCTCGCAATTTTTTTTTTTTTCTACTTTTCCTACATTCCTCTTTTTTATTACTTTAGAAAATTAAGGTAATTATATCGAACATATTTTATTAATTCTAATGAAAAAGTATAATTCAAAAAGATATGACAGAAAACAGTTGGTATGTTCTTATTCTGAACCTGCCTTTATTATAAGGAGACTTATTATGAAACTTTTAAAGCAATGAAGAATTTTCTTTATCTTCTTAATTCTGTACCACACTTATTATAAAAAATCTTTTCGACTCATTTTCAATGCAAATGTGATAAATTGATGCGTTATTTCATTAAGTTAACAACTGGTCAAGAGGTGTTAAATCGTTAATGCATTAAAAGTTTCATAATAAGTCTCAAGGATACCTTATTAAATGGATCAGCGACTGCCTCATGATTTAATTTTACTGTTGAAACTGTGCTAGTAAAGTTTGCTAGATATTAAATTAGTATTAATTAATATTCCAGTATCTAATTTTGTTTGAATAAAGTCAATCCTTTATTTTTAAAAGGGAACATGTCTACAGTTGCAGATTTTACAGCAAGACAGGGATTACTACCAAGTAGTCCGTTAGCATTTATTATGGCATAACTTCCAATTCTTAGTATTATCTATTGTATAATTCAAATTTTACTGTTGAACAGAGATCATTTTAAAGTTAGTATTTAAAAAATATATGTTGAAAAAAACTATAACTTGCTTCTCAAAGTAGGCGTATTACAGTATAAATTATTGGTGTATTATGTACTGTCAAACTAAAAATCTGTAACATTTAGTAGCAACTCAAGTCACAAAAATGAAAATAGACAAGTTGCCATTTAAATATAAATGATTGAAATCATAGAGACAAGATTACTCACATAATCTGTGGTCTCCTGCTTTTCAGGTTGAAGTTCAATATTGTGTAAGGCTGGTTCGTTGCTAATGTAATATTCAATTAATTTCAAAGTGCCTATTGAACCAGTAGCCAAGCCATCAGCTACATCGATATTCTTTGTATTCATATACATCTTGTCGAGGACCAATATTAGTTCATAAGGTAAACCATTCATATCAGCTGTTTTCATATTGTTGACTTTCATCGCTCTGACGCATAACATCGTGAAGTTCATTGAATTAAAGACCACGCCACAAACTCAAAGTCATTTTATTTTTAGGATTGGTGTTGGGCAAACCGGTGGTAATTGACGGAGATCATTTATTAAGAAAATATCTAGTCCAAATGGTTTTTCAAAATTTCATGTAATTTCTTGTAATCTGTACTTCATATTGTGGAGTAATTCTACGCTGCCTATACTTATTTCATCAATTATTATGACACGGACATATTTGAAAATGATTTGATATTGGTTCAACTGATCAAGACTGAGGGCAAACTGAGACTGTATTTTGCTAATAGAAATTGTAAAAGCTGTGTATATTGTTGTGCCATTGATGGCACAAGCAGCACATCCTGTAGTTCCACAGGATATATAGGCATTGTATATACCATCTGTTAGTGCAAAACTATTATATACCTCTATCAATAAATTTATGACGAATATGTTTCCAGCTTTTGCTGGACCAGTAAAAAAACACTGGATTTTTGTTGAATACTCTCCATAATGCTAGTAGATCCTCTGAGTTGCTAGAGTGTGAAAAATGATGCCACATTGTTGAGTATTCATCTTCACAATCAACTCATTAAACTCTTCTTTGGGCATAATTTTTTCCTTTTCCCGACAATTGCAGTTAATTTGCCAATAACTGCATGAAAGAGATCAGAGTTCATTTCAGAAACAGGATCTTTATAAAAATCAGAAAGTGGATCATTGTCAATATCTTGTATTTGTTTCCTCAGTAATTTGTCAGAATTGTCTTCTTCATCAGTTACCTACAGGTTTTTGCATAGTTTTAAAGTTTTATGAATATCTAAATATGATTCAAATAGCTTTCATTTAGCAATGATTTCGGCTGAGCGCTGTTCAAATGTAAGAAGGTACTTATTTTCGTTGAAATTTAGGAAAATTGTTGGTTTGCCCAACTGTCTTAACATGGTAAAATGATTGTGTTTTCCCATTTGCCAGTAGAAAGCTGAATTTAGTAAAGATTTAAGGAATGCGAGATTCTTCTCCATGCAGTTATTCAGGTTTTCTCTATTCATCACGTGTTCTTTAGTAATTTTGACATCGGCCGAAATAAATTTGAAGGCAACTGTCAAAGAATCTCATACATGCGGATAGAGTATCTTCATAGAGACATATAGCAAATGGTTTGGTCTTACTCTTCGCTTATCTTTACAATGGATTTCACTCGATGTAATTAAAAATGGCGTCTCTCTTATCATTTTCATTGAATTTTTGTAAATGGCTGTTGTATTATATTGTTGGAAATGACAACTCTTCATAGTGAGTATCAAAGAGAATACTTTTTGGTACTGAATTTGTTCCCGGGGTTAAATTCAGATACCGATCCTCAGACCATATTAGTGTTTGTTGGTGAGTGATATGCAGTTCTTTAATCGGTGCTTCTTATAAGTTATATTCTTCTTCAGTAATAGAATCATTCATTGCTCCAGCGAAAAAAGACTCGTAAATTATAATTAAATATTTAAGCCATTTTTTAATAGGTCCTTTTTGAATGAATCCAGTAAAAAGGGATGACTTATGGTATACTTTTCTCATCAAATTGATGCTGATACATAAGTCATCATTCACATTTCGTAGTAGACTCTTCACCATTGTGTTTACGATCTTTACTTCTCTAATGGTAATATCCGCCCCCAAAAAAATAATTTCCCCTCGAATTAGTTTTGGTATGTGATATGTTGACGTTGGCTTCGGGGATCGAACAGGCAATCTACAGGTTGATTAAAATGACGACGCTATGGAAGGTGTGCCTTTGTATGTTCACATCCCCACAGCTGATACAAATGGTTTTTGAAACTCTGAGGTCAATATTTTATATGAGTTTTTTCGTTGGATTCCTTCCAAATGGTAGAATTGTCATTTAGTTATTTTGGATAGTTATATGAAACCCGCATTTTTTTATGCGCTCAGAAACTGTTCGAAGTCGAGGAGAGTTGCACATTTGAATCTCATCGATTAAATCACGGAAAGACACTAAGAATGAAATAAAATCCAAAAACTGAATGAATAAGAGTCAACTTTTGTCGCTCTACTATTGAAAAGTCTGAACTGTGTTTTTGGCTCGATGTGCTTTTACGCTCCAATTTTCAATTGTGTGATTTTAAGCAGTAAACAGACTTATAATATTGTAAGGAAGTATTCACTACCGTATTGAATGTATATCTTTTTAATCAAGCTTTTAAGGGACTTATTGTCGAATTATTGATTTGAAATTTTTGTTCATTTATCTTTGGATTCATAGACCACCAAGAAAGCGTTTCATTCTAAAAAGAGGAAAAACTATTTATGTGTTATGAATTATAAATACTTGATAAGTATCTATTAATTTTTCTTGGTAATAAAGGTATTTTATTTAATTTTTTACAAAAGGTTTCGTCACTAACATCATAATAAAGTTTAATAAATTTTGTTTTTTTCGTTCAATTCTTGTGAAAGCAGGTGAGCTTGGTACGATGTTTACTGGACAATTGTGAAGTAACTTGAGCCTGAAAGGCAGAATGATTGGAGATGGTGGCCAGGAGGACAATGTAGGCACTAGCTTTTATTGACTTTAAACTGATAAAGCAATTGCAGTAGGCCTACTAGCAGGAATTTAAGCATAAAACAACAAAGTTGAATTTGCTAATTTACGTTTGATTCAGTTAACTGAAGTAGTTTTTATGTTCCTATAAGATAGCAAGAGTCAGCGTTTTAAAATTTAAATTATTCATTTGTCAGTCTAGGATTCTGGATGTTCAGGGTTTTAAAATAGAACGTAGGCCTATCAAAAAAACTTGTTCTACACATTTTAGTCCTGTTTTAATCTATTCCTTGAATAAATAGTGTGGCAGTACGTTTGTTTTTTTTTTTTTTAATAATTTTTATTTGGTGATTGAACTTACGCAATGTATAAATAAAGGGGTATCATGCACATGTTCGACTTTCTCTTGTATTTATATTTGGAAAAAAATTTTGTGATTTCTGATTGTAAAAAACTTGAAACTTATTTCTTTTCCTTTCAGTGCTGACTGAAATTTGAACAAAAACTATACTTTTCTCTGTATCTATTTACTGATTATCAACATGTAGTATTGTTCGGAGTTCCTATCTTTTCGGGAACCGAACTGTTGTGTATCCAAATGTAATTGGTTGCTTGTGACTGAGTGTAGTACTTGAGCATTTGGGCAATCGTCTGCGGCTTGCAAGTTCTCTTTGACGTGTTGATATTAGTCTTACTAGCGTCTGTATTTCTTGTTCAATGTGTGAATTTTAGACAGCAAGCGACAGCATATTGTTGGATAATTTTTCAACAGTTTGAGCGCCTACCGCTTGTATCATTGGTTCCGTTTTTAAAAATTTGTTTTGCCGTACGAGTGTGTTTGAACACCCCGATCAAATTCATACCATAATTTCGATGTATCGTATCTCCATTCCAATAACGAAAAACTGACTCTCAATTCTCATGTGGGAAAATTAAACGTCAAGAAATTGGAAATTCATCCGAACGAATAATACGATTGATATTTTATAATAAATTGCTTCTCTACGCAACAACTCCCCTACGCTGTTTTTTTTCTCTGTTAGAAGAAGAAAGAAAAAAAACATTGATCGTTGTATCTTATGGCTTTTGCTGGATTACGCCTTTCATTTGATAAATCACGTTTTTTGCTTTCATTTTCTTTCTACAGTTTTTTCAGTTATGAAAAGAAAATTTTAAAAACATTCTGTGTATTCTTGAAAGGAAAAAATTGAGTGAGGAAAAATAACCATCAGCAGAAATTAGAAAATTTCCTAACAATCGTGTGGAAAAGTAAGCCAAATTATTTACTTTGATCGTTGTTCGTTAAGCCTTAATTGGTGGTTTTTTTTAGTTTTTTCTATATTTGTTCTCTCTTTTTTCTTTGCAACTTACAAATTTCATTTTGTTGTTTTCCGGAGAAAATTTTGCAATGACCATAATTGGTTGGTTAAATTGGAAAATTACATTTTATATAATACATGATCAGAAAGGTAATGTTTACAAACGCGCCTCAATTTAAAAATGTGAAGCATCTTTTTACATGGAAGCACGTTCACTTTTCATCAAGGTAGAGGTTACATGTTCTGAATGAAACATTGAATATACCACAATGAGGCGGTTGATATTTCATTCCATTTTTTTAATTTTCTTGAATGACTGATCATTATGATATAATTTTAACGTTTTGTTACTTTCTGATCATTAATTATATAAAATATTTTCCTCAACAAGGTTAAAAAGTGAGTTCACATGACTCGAGAATTGTTACTTGCAACTAATTTGTATAATTGTGAAAGGGTGAGCCTGAAGGAAAGTGGATAGAGAGAAAAATTTGTTTGGCACAATGACATCATGGACTAGCTTTGGTTTTTTTTTTTTTTTTTTTTTTTTTGTATGATGAAAAATAGAAAAAAGTGAGGAAAAACCCCACCCGGTATTCCAAGACACAAAAATATCATCGGACCAAAAAAAAGAAAAAAGTTTATTAAACTCCAGATTTCTCATTTATGTTTTTTCAAGTATCAGGCTCACCCCTTCACAATAATACGATTTAGTCGCAAGCGGGAATATCTCACTCTGTGTGCTCATTTTGCAAACTTCTCTCACATGAAACGTTAACTTTTGAACCTTGGTGTGTAATATACTATATTTCATCTGTGACTTCGCAATGTTCCAATGTTCTTTTCACCAGATTAGTATTTTCGCAATATGTTTAATCGTGTGGAATTTTGGATGTGTTTTGAGCCTGGGAATTCTTAACTATGGAACTACTTGTAAGTTTAAAATTTGTCTGCCAAACTTTATGATTGTGTTGATGGAACAGATTGAGTGGCGTTTGAAAAATTCTACATTCGTTTGTGGCTGATTATGAAAATAAAAATAAAATGAGTTACGAGTTTATTTCGTTTCAATAGTCAAAAATTCTAACCGATAGTTGGTCTACGCATTTTCCCCTCAGTTGTTTTTGAATGGTATCCGAAGTTAGTACCTTGAAATTGCAGTAAAATTGTTCGAAATTGAGCTTTATTCACTATGGAACAGAAAACATAATAAAAATTGGAGATTTGCGCATAGTGGCATTCTAGTACTCGGTATTTAACAAATATATTACTACTAGTGAGTACCGGATGCTGCTACGCAGCAGTAATTCACAGATCTTCATGAAGTAACGAACCATAAATGTGTCCGAAAATCAAAATTATCAATTAATTAGGTGCAAAATGAAAAAAAAAATTGATTTAGGGTAAGACTGAAATTGAAATATAAGCTTAGCCAAATATTAGTGTTTCAGAAGGGGCTTTTATATAATATAATTATAAGATTATTATATTTTGACTGGTAATAATATGATCAGTATTTGGTTTGTGGATAATACGGTGTTGTTTCAGTTTGTACAGATGTAACATATGTCCCGTTGATTCTGTGTAGTTATGAATGAAGAAAAAAGTGGAACTTATGAAATATTCAAAGCACAAAACCATGGTGTTGATATGCACGTAGAAAATATAAAACATAATCAACCATTGATGCTTGGGTTAAGAAAACGAATAAAAATGGTCTAAAAAGAGAAAAATAATTTTATATTAATGTCTGCTGTAAAATGCTCTGAAATTGAAATGAAACAAAAAAGCATTATGGTAAGTTGATAATGTTTTCCAAAAAATATAATCGACTTCAAACAAACAATAAAAAATGGCCTTAAAAGAGAAAAATAGGTCTAGAGACTGGAATTATTGAAGTCGCCTCTAATTAAAAATTTTTGTTCTAAAGTTTAACGAAATTGACTTATAAAGCTTGTATGGTAAAAACTTTAAAACGAAAAAAATCGCCGACTTCAATAATTTCAATCCCTAGACCTACATCTTGCTGGAGAAATTTTAAAACGACTATTTTTCTCTTTTTAGTGCATTTTGTATTGTTATTTTGAAGTCTGTTGTATTTTTTGAAAAAAAAAATCAACTTACCACAATGCTTTTTCATTTTATTTTAATTCCAGAAAATTTTACTGAAGAAAATTTTTAAAAGAATTATTTTTCTCTTTTTAGAGCAATTTTATTAACTATTTAGTTTTTTGAGCAAGTTGGATTTATTGATGAAAAACATTTTTCAATGATTTTTCATTTCTAGAATTTGTGGTAATATTACTTTAAAATTAACAGTGTTTTTATTTACAATTAGAATTTATATTGTGTAATATATCTGTGGAATACCTTGTCGTGAGAGATATTCTCACCAGAAGGAAATTCTACAGAATTTAAGCGTGTTCAACCACTTCGTACATAAGTACGGGTAAGCCAAAACCAAGGCGAACACTGGCGATTTTAGAGCCGGTTCTGAGAGTTTATATACGGCTTATTTACACGCACACCAAGACACGTACGTAAGAATATATGTACGTCTGTGAGGGCAGCCAGGTTGTATCATCCCCTACCCAGATAAGAGATGGCTGGCCGGTTTGTGTACGGATCGTGACATTGTCTCATTGTGTCACAATTCGGTACTCGTACATTACCTGCATGTACTTGCAGGTAATTACGATTGAACGTATTTAGTGTGTTTAACGTCGCAAGAACAATTATTTGCCTGCCCTTTGGGGCAGCAACTCGTCAAGGGGTCCAAGCCCCTATACCTCATACGGGAGAGTCCCCACAATATCTATATGGCATTCTTCGGTGTACGGGTACAACTAGAGATATACAACTAAAGAGATGTCCAATGGGCTGTTAGGAATTTACCACTCCACCAGTAGCACTGGAATGCTTTAATATTATATGATCAAGAGATACAATTCATACAGGATTTTACTCATTTTGAACTTCTGAAGACAAATGTATGAAATATGAAGGAAAAACCTGGGTAAATTCAGGTTTCTTGATAAATATCAAAGGTTAGAATATAGTAATTATTTGAAATAATTTTTTATGCAAAACTTGAAAAAAACCACAATAATTTTTAACGGATAACCATTCAAAGTACCCAGTTGTTTTAGTTTTTCATCATCTTAGTAGAATATTTTTCATTTACTGGTGGTAGTTTCATCATTCTCACTAGAGTGTGTACTTTCAGTGATAAATTCCCTGTGCCAAAATGGGCAAAATCCTCAAAAAAAATTATTCGAATTACAAATAATTATAGTCCACTGGGAAAAAGTGATTCACATGAATCATTATCTATGAATCACAATTCTTCAAAGTCTCAAATATTACATAATTCTGTTTGACCTTGATATGGGAAAAAGTTCTGAACTTCCAAGTACTTTTTGATAAAAAAAAACTGTTTTATTTGGGAAAGTAAAAGCAAAAAGGTCCTTGAAGAAGCTGTTTTAGTTTTGTAAAGAGGGAATTTAAAAATTTTCTTTCCTACAAGTGCTAAATCTACTAGATTTTCTGGGAATTTTTCGGGAATATCTTGAGAATTTTCGGACTAAAAAAACAGCATTTATGATTCTTTGGTAAGCTGTTTCTAAATGAACGATTTAAATCATAAATCATCTGTTTCCTAATGTAATTTAAATCACAAATTACATTGCTTTGTTAAAAGTAATTCGAGTCATGAATAAAGGATCCTTTTCAACCCCCAAAAAAGAATTAAAATTCTTTTTTTTTTTTTTTTTTTTTTCACAAATTCTACCTACTTGTGCCTTTATGCGCTGTGATACAAAAATATATCAAATATGGAAAAAAGAGCTTTTGAGTTTTACATTCTGTTCACCCAAAAATGCGCACATTTCATGAAATTTATCGTTGAACTATCTTTGGTGGAGGGATCTAAACCCCTTCTCCACCCATTCCTGTTACTAATCCTAGATGACCAAAATCATATACATGTGAGCGTACATTCAATGTCTGATAGGTTGAGAAATATTACGCAGAAAGCATTTTGTATATCCCTATATATAGTAAAACACAGAGCACCAAGTTTTGTTCTTGTATTTTCTTTCGCCGTTATCTCGTGATTAATGCGTTGTGGTGAAATGTGATGATGAAAATGAACTTGTCATTCAAACGTAGGAGGATTTTTGCTGAAAACTTTTTCTACCATCATTAGTTTTTGAAATAAATAATAAATTAAAAAACTGCAAATTTCTCTTTAATTTGCAGGTTTTTTATGGCTGATTTGTGAAAATCTAATAGGGATAGAAACACAAATTTGGTTAGAGAACTCGAGAAAATTTTCTCCACTTTTCAATAGTACAAACGTCAGCTTTGTAGCTTAAATAGTAGCTGAGAAATTTTTAAGTGAGAGAAGAGCAGTGTTTTTCAAAATTAAAATGTTGTAAACGTTGCAAAAAACATGGAATAAATATACAAAAAATTTGATTGAATTTTATAATATAAATATTTTGATAATTCCTATTTTCACATCATTAGAGTCACACGATGCATTCTTGGTATAAAATATTCTTATCATAAAACCATTTTTCTTCAATATGTTTCTGATCAACACATTGAAAACCTCTTTAACTGTGTGTCTGTGTGCAACCCCGTTTTTTTAGTCCTGTAAAAACAGATAAATAGAATAACAAGTTAGTTCACTTCCCTTAAGATGCATGTAAGTTTTTGTCTTCATTTTTAGGTTAATCACTTGTATCCCAATTAGGTGAGCCGCAATCAAACCTTAATTTCTTCTATATATTGTACTTAGGTATAGAAAAATACATAAAAATTGAAAGAATTTTGTTTTTTTCCCATTAAAATTGCATTTTTGTATTTTTTTTAAGAATAAAAATTTAACAAAACACCAAAAATATATTATGGTGTATTCACCTTTCTCCATTTTGCAGCAATATCCGAGAAATATGTAATTTTGGACATGAATCTTAATTAAATTTTAAGCAATCAAAATTATTCAACGCAACTGTGAGAGAACCATTAGTTGTAGAGAGCAGCCATTTTCATTAGTAATCAGATTGTGTTTGCTAAAGATTTTGTTAAAATTTTAGACTAATCATACATTTTGTTGTGGAGATATTCCTAACATTCTGCAAATTCCCCTACTGGATTGAATCCTTATCATTAAAAATCACTAAAACTGAACAGAATTTCAGTGATATCACGAGAGCTAAAAGTAAGAATGAGTTGATATTTTCATAAAACATTAAAATACATTATCTGTAGATTTTATGAGAATTTGACTTGTAACGTCCCTTTAATTCTCAAGATATTGCAAAAATTTTGTTCAGGTTTCTGTGATATCTCAACAATCAAATGTACAATAAGTCAGAAATTTTCACGGAATCTTGAGCAAACACAATTCAGTCTCTTATAAAAATTATAGCTCTCTATAACTGATGGTTCTTTCACAGTTACGTTTGATAACTCTGATTATTTGGAATTTAGTAAGGATTCATTTCCAAAATTACATATTTCTCAAGTATTACTGCAAAATGAAGAAAGGTAAACACACCATAATATATGATGAACAATTTGCAGTAAACAAACCAAACTATGTAATCATTGTTAACTTGAAGAAATATATCACAACAAAAAGAGTTTAGCTTGAAATATATACTAGGGAAACAATTTCAGTGTGAAACAAATTTATAACACATATAAAGTCACAACAGCTGAAGAATAAATGACGACAGCACATAATCAGATGGTCATAGAATCAAGTAATAGAAATATTACAGATTGTATAGAACCACAGTCAAAATGTAGATACTTGATTCACTCCTCTTCAAATCAAGTATCGTGATAAACACTAGTCAAATCAGATAAAATAAGCAAATATATAAAAATTAAAAAGGTACATGACATATGATTAAAAACTTGATTAAAACTTAATATTAATAGGTAACCATCACCGTTGAGTTAAAATAAATTAAAAACACATAAAAAAATTACATGATTACATTACACAAATTGGAAATATATTCAATAAATTTATAAACCCTTTGTAAATATGTCAGACAATTGATATTTTGTCAATACATATGAATAATTAAAAGATTTATCAATATGTCAACATTAGTTTTGATTAGTTATAGGAGATCTCTGTAGGCATGTGTATCTGGCTACAAAGCTGTGCTTCAAGGCTTGTGCATGTGTACAAACAATATACTGCATATATATTGTGTACTGAAGAATTTGAGTGAAATATACATTTGTGATCTATAACTCAGGAATGGCACTTCTTCAAGGGTTCCACCCCAACGTCTTCTATTTTATATAAAAGATACACTAACACAAAGAAGGCATTAATAGCATGGCAGTCATCAATGAACATTAAGCATCAAAATTAGAGTAATGAGAAGTTACTTATGATTGGAACTGTTTTATTGTTGTGGAACATGGATCTTAAAACAAAACAAAGTGTACTATTTAAAAGCATTCTAAATGTGATGCTGCTGTTAAATTATGAAGATCTCATAAACTAGAAGACAAATTGGAAGGTTCTTCTGATGATGGGGAAAGAAGCATGAGTGCTTACTGATATTTTTAAGAAAATTAAGATGATATGTGTAACTTATATTTTGGTCTATTTTTAATTATGACGAACAATATTCGTTAACACTGTTTCTAATACCAAAACTATAGGTACTTGATGATAACCTAAACATCTCATTACACTTTTTGTAAACAATATACAATTCACCCATATGAAATGTCACGATTAGTGAAATCCCATCGCCACTTTTAGCAGCCTAAAAACACTTGTCCCTCAATATTATTGCAAATCAGCAAATCCCTATTGTAACAATCCCTACTTCACTTAGTCTATTCACTATATTCAGTCACATACACCATGTACCCTAAATGGGTATATAAAGCCTGGCAACGATACAATCGATGTTAAGTTTAGTTCATTATATTTTCTAAAGTAGTACTTGCACTTATTTATCCCAATATTTGATTTTATGTGTTAAATTGTTTAAATTCATAGTAAAGTGTTTGAAATAATAATTGTGTTTGATATTTTAGTCTCATACAAAGTTAAGGTCTACAATAGTCTGTAGACAACTAAATTCAATATTTTAAATAATAAAGAAATATTTAAATAATATTTCTTCGTATGGTGTAACACTGAAAGTTGTTCTAAATTGGTACTTTACAATATCTTTTGATTCGGTGAGTATGTATGTTTTTTTTTAGATTTGTTCTAGCATAACTTCTCAACATGGGAGCAAATTTTGATGAACTTTTTTTTTAGATGATAGTGAATGATCCCATGGTGGTCCAATTAAATTTTTTTTAGAATCGATAAGTGATGAGGTATATGGAATTCCTCATCATGAAGAGGATTCTCAACAAGAAAGTAGCCAACAGTTATTTACATGTTCTGCCTCTTTGTACTTTCATAAGGGGAAGCCAAAACCTGGGTGAACACTGGCAATTTAGTAGCCAGTTTTGTGAGTTTGTATAGGGGGTTTTGGCACACTCACACAGACACACATATGTACATATACACATGATTTTGCATCATCTAATTACATTGTTTCTTATTAGTCACTAATAAGAAATGACCTAAGTTATTTTCTACCATTCCATGACACCACTGAGATCTTTATCTATCGAATAGTCACGGTACAAACGTTGTATCTTACCTGTCTGTATGTACAGGTAAGAACATACAAACATATAAGTGTGTACATAATTTGTTTAATATCGTATAGACGAATAATAAGCCAGCCTTTTGGTGGCGACTGTCATCGAGAGGTATGAGCCCCTATACCTCATATGAGTTGGTAATCCCAACAAGATAGCTTTTAAGTTACCTTTGAATTGAAAAATTTTAGTTTTAAAGTAATATTAGCTCTAATGCTGGAAATAAAAATCATTAAATAAATTTTGATTATTTTCACTCTTCGTCCAGCCCAAAAATTTACTAGTTTTTCAAATTTTCAAATTTTGTTTTAAACTTCTTGAAAGGATGATCCTGTTTTGGACGATGTTTTTGCTCACACACCCCCTTTTTCGTTATCATGCCATTCCAGAAAAGAAGTCCCCATAAATATTGATGTTACGATTATTTTATGCTGTAAACCTTCTTGCCATCCCCTGTATTCTTCCATGTTACCTGACTCTGACTTCGAAAGAACGAATCTTTTAAATTAGTTTATAATTTTTCTTTTTCTTCTACTAAGCAACATGAATTTTCAGGAATTCGAGTTCATTTTTTCTCGGAGCGAATAGAAAAACCTGTTTGGATACAATTTTTCGAATTTATTCGGTACTTGACTAAAGGAATATTGAAAAGTATTATCTCTCTGTCTGAAATCTTTATGAACAAGGTAAATTTCTTTACACTCTGATTTGAATTTCGATGATCGTTTTCGCTGCAAAGCATACTAATAAAGCAACCAACTTTACAAAAATAGCAGTTGGAGTATTAATAATCGAGTTCGTGTATTTAGTCTGTCGGAGAACGAACAAATGGGCTTAGAGTCAAAATCCTGTATGATTTGTAATTAATTTTCATCCGAGTTTTCCCGCGATGCCGAAATATCAAACGGTAAAATGATATTTCTCGGAGAATGAGACCACCAAATTCAATATTCTATATTCACCAATTACGTCATAAATTTATGAAACGCCTTCCTTCTATTTTTAAAACATTATTCATTCCAGAGACAGTGGAGTACAAAACCAATTTATAT
Organism: Ericerus pela; assembly: GCA_011428145.1. Classification (NCBI taxonomy): domain Eukaryota; kingdom Metazoa; phylum Arthropoda; class Insecta; order Hemiptera; family Coccidae; genus Ericerus; species Ericerus pela. The sequence continues at coordinate 57,374 of WOFM01000611.1, forward strand.
TCGAGAAAAAAAGAAAAGTAAACAAAAAAACTTAATTCAGAATTAGTAGCAATGTCATCAATGGAGAAAGATAAAAAAAGTTTCCATTCAACGAGCAATGTTTCTACTTTCTACAACACAGTTGCTAGTTGGGTTTTGTGAAAATATTTATCGTTATTTGTTCGTACATCACTTTGGCTGTGCAAATATTTGTCGTGCAAAACTGCAGAAAAATTTCGAGTTTAATTACTCTGCATCTGTATCATTCCCAGTCGAATAGGAATACTTTCCAGGGAGTTTGTATTTCTTTGGCTCGATTGATACTGTGAGCGCATTTCTCAGGTACAATGCAGTTATCCTTATATGTGCTTTTTATTTTTACTATTTCTGAGTCGGTTACCTAGCGAAATTCTTATTTACTTTCAATGTTGGTTTATGTATGCGTTGAAAATGTAGGAATTTGTTTTGGCTGAGGTGATTTTTTTTTTCATTCTATTGAATGGCTTGTGGTTGTGACGCACTGAACGGTCTAAGATGAGTAGGTAGCATTTGCGCAGTGTATTTCGTATTTGACTCAACCATGCACTTCAAGGACAGTTTTATCATTTTCTGCGTAATTCTCGATTTTTTGAGAATGTGAGAGATACCATTGGTTAATTTGTGACCGAAAGGGCTTACATTGCAATGATCCTCGGTACACGCTTAGATGTTGACAATTTTTTCTAATTTTTTTCCCTGAAAATTGCAACTTGGTATTCTATGAAAACTTCAGTCATAAAGAATCAGAAAATTTCTTAAAATTGAATGATTCCACTACATACAGCATATCCATCTGTTTCTACAACTTCGTTATTTATACACTCAAGAGATAAATATTGTTATCACATGTAAGACGGTACCTATTATAGAAAAAAATTTTCAAAGATTTTTTGTAAAAGCAGAAAATTCAAGTTTATCGCTGATCACTTCCGTAGATACCTGTTCTGTAAGGCGGAGATGTTCGTAGAAATAATGAAATAAGTTAGGTTGAATTTTTAAAAAATATGCTTTTATAATTTGAAGAAGAAAATGGCAAAGGAGAAAATAAAATTTTCACTCTTTTTTCTGATACAGAAATAAACAAAAATTGAAAAAAACAACTGATAAAACCGGATACCTATGTGTGTATGTGTGCGTGTGTCGCAACAAGAGAAAGTAGCGCTGACGTTGGTCATCCTGTATACTTCAACAAATTGAGTGAGTAGAATATTAGCATAAAAAAAAAAATAAAAAAAACATCAACCGCGGTGTGTATTTTCCAAAAGTATCAAATTTTGTAATGGCTGCCATTCGATACCAGTGGACTGATTTCGCTAAAATTCAATACCAAACCAGTCCCTAATAGTTTCCAACTGCCATAAAATTTTCAAGCCAAAATCTTTTAATTTACTGGAGTTATTGTGATGTCAACATGGTGGGTTTGCAAAACTTTGAGAACCCGTTCCACCGAAACTAGCCGATAAATTTTTAAAATTTTAACACGAGTGTGGAGCTCATAAAAGCTTTTTACACTGCCCCAAGTTTTATTGCCGTAGGTCAAACAGTGAAGACTCTCCAGACTCACAAAAAGTGCCAAAATGAGTAAAAGGTGGATATATATATATAAGAAAACCCTTAACGTTTTGGCTTGTACTGGCCTGACATCACTGATCAATTCGTTGTTAGGATGGAAACAACGAAACATTTGTAGTTGGTGCATGCCCCTTGAATTTTGTCTTGAAAAATCGGGTTGTAAGTACGTTTATTATAATGATATACAAATATATACATATACACAAAGGGCTTTCTGCATAATATTTCGTCACCATTGACATTAAAGGTAACTCTCATAAGTAGTTACATGATTTTGGTCATCTAGAATTTGTAACTGGAGGAGGTGGAAAGAGGGCGTAGACCCCTCTTTCAAAGCTGGTACACTAATAAAGAAAAAACAGTTTTTTGTTTTTTTTTGTTATAAGAGGGGAGATTGAACCTGAGAACCCCTTTCTTATCTACGGCCTTGTCACGGATGGTATTGTTTATACTAAATGAATAAATTATCTTGAGTCGACTTATTAAGAAATATTCCATCATTTAACGTGTGGGACAAAAAACTCATAAATAATATTCGGTTGACGTTGGATCAAAATAAGTGAGTGCTCTGAAAGAAAGTTGTTTGTATATGCATTATTGAGAAAGTCTGAGAAAAACAAATTTTTTTCATGAGCCTTTCATATCCGTCAATTGGTTGAATATTATTTTTAATTTGTATGAAATTTGGGATTTTTGTCTCATCCCCCTGCCACTGGTCGTTTCCAAGGTACCTAGTTAAATTTATTTTAAGATGAAAGATTACTTCTCAGATTAAACGCTGTGTTCCAGACTGAACTAACATGAAAAAATCAATGAAATACAGCTGAAGTCGTTTTTAAAATAAAGCAAAACTTTATCCGTTGTTTCATATGATTCATTTTAAAATGTGCATCGGTTTAGAATTGTAGTGGTCGTGAATAGGTAAGAGTTTATGCCAGGGGTGTCTTTTTTTGCTCTTTCATCTATTAAATAGGATCAATCAATTTTGCCAGGCTTTCAGCATTCATCGATTAAAAATGATGGTTTTCGAATTTCATCTTGGCTTTAAAATGCTGCCAGCATTATAATTTCGAGAAACTAAAATTTAAATAGGTTGATTATTAATATTTCACCATTAAAAAAAAACATCCCTGCAAAACAGAATAATGCGCTCAAAACGGAGGTACTCTTCAAATTTTTCGTAAATACTTAGGTCACTGCGTGAATAAAAACGGTTTTAAAAACGCAAGTGAAGAAAATTATTTTCTTCATGTACCTATTAAATTTCATGTCAGAGCAAGAATGGCAGAGATTAAGGCGAGACACGATTCTCGTTGAAAAAGTGGCGCGGAATCGAAGAAATGAAAATTCATCCTAATCCAGTTGGTGAAAAATTTGCTCAAGTTTTACTCTTAAGCTGAAGTGGATTGTCAAAAACTTCAAGTTCCAATTACTTTTTATCTTTCGTTTACTTGATACACTCCCATGAAACGTAAATACCAAAAATTTCAAGGCTATATATTTGTTCCTTTGGTTTAAATGCTGTTTGTGAGTTTAGACGACGGTCATGTTACGAATTTTAAGCGAAAATTGCTTTTTTTTTTTGATTTTTAAAGTACCTGTCTTCATTTTGTTAGTCCGGTAATAACGAATCTTTTCTGGAAACGGAATCCATCTTGTTTCTAAATTAAGTACGTTTTTATTCGTTCCGAATGATGGACTGCGGAGTGCCTATCACCATCACCCCTGCTTTCATTCCTGATAATTTTTTACCAATGGTCCTAGAGTATGTTGATCTAATCAAGTTTCATACACCATTACAGTCAGTAGGGTTCAATGATGATCAACCTAAAATATTATTTCAATTAATCAAAAATGCTTTATCGAATGATGAAGAAATACTGCTACCCTGGAACGCTGGGGCTTAGGTACTGAAAATGAATTTTACAGCAGATACTCATCCATTTAGACTCAACTTTTTTTCCGCCAAGACCTTAATGAAATGAACGTTTGTGAATTCAATCAATGATCAAAACATAGATCAAGATGAATCAATTCACGTTTCTATATTTTATGAGCAGTGAAAAAAAAAACATACTCTGTGAACAATTCCTCGGAAAATTTCATTCTCTTTTCTCCGCCATTTCATTGAAAAAAAAAATTGTTTCATGTTTTCAGCAGTAACATAAATATAAGTGAAATTTCGGTTCACAATTTTTAGAAGAAAGTACGTCGAGGTATGAGAAATGCATTTTTTTGGGAAAGACAGAATGAGAATTAAAAGGTCGAAATATTTAAGAATTACTGTTTTATCTACCATGAAGTTCATTTTTCGCTTGTGTTTTAATGACTAATATTTTTTGCATTATTCAGTGTTCATTTTACGAATTTATTTAATCTAATTTCAAGTTCCGTCTGAATTGACTTCACTCAAGCAAATTGCATCGAATATCTTGTAGCCTAGTGAATATAGGAAAAGTTTGAATAAAACAGCAAATGTTGTTTGGTGTAACCGCACTTCAACGAGATAGAAGTCAAAATTTTATGTAAGTGTCAGCCAGATTGAAATATCGGCTCTCATAACATGTTTTATGTGTATGTCAGTTGTCCTATATGAAGTTCGACATAAAATTTCAGCCATCACCTACGCTCATATTACTATTTGTCAAAAGAAATGCTGCATTTCAGTTCTAAGTTATTAATTTCAATTAAACCCTAAAATTTTAGTTCTTTGTAAATTCGGCGAAGTGATAATAACTCGAAAAATTGATAACTCCAAATACCATATTGAAATAATTTTTTTAATTAGAAGGAAATGATGAGACACACAGGGCAGATCACAGATAATACATTGTTACATCTTTAAAAAGGTATTTTTCATCAGAACTAGCTCACCGAGTCAGATCAAGAAGTTGCCTTTTTTAGGGGTGAAAGTTCTTTCCAAGTTCCACCAAGTTTCACCCTGACAAAATAAAACCGCTCCTTCAGGGAATTAGTTTCGCATTTTTCGAAATAGACTAATGTGTTCTTGGAAAGTGCCGAGAATTCCTCTTTTTGTTTCTCTATAAAATACCACCACATAGTTTAAACAACTAAGGAAACTTGAAAACATTCTATTCTGAAAAATTTACTTTTTTTTGGAAAATAATTGGGAGTGGTCCCCCTAACATCGTATTCAAAATATCCCAATTCTTGAACTAATTGACAATTTTGAAAACTGTGTAATATGTGCAAAAAATTTTCAAACAAAACCTTCTTGTAACTTAATTTACTACGGTCCAAAGACATTTCTTCATGGATTCAATCTTAAACACTCATTATACATCTCAATTTTATATACATTTTTATATTATATCATTCAGAAAGCAATCTATGTAAAAAGATGTCACATTTTTGTATGGAGGCACATTCATTTTACATGGAAGTTTAAACTTGCAGCTGATTTATCAATAATAAGCACTATAATAATGACAATCCTTTAAAAACATACTTTCTGATCATTAATCATAGAAAATACAGTAGAAATTGGCAACAATGAATTCCAAGAGACTGAAAAATTTGTTTGTTGTAGCCAGTAGCTGGGTACAACAAACAGATAAACTGTAACTGGGTTGTAGTGGATTAGTGGGCCTATAAAATAATGGTGGTTGTAAATTGATTAGTACTATCATTAACAATACATACGAGGACAGTAATTTTTACTCTCACTGGCCATTAAATTACAGTTTCATGCTGATTAAATATCACATGGTATTTTTTAGAAGCAGAAAAGTGAACAATGGAAGAATGTTAAGATTGAGTGGAGAAAGTGGTTTGTTGTATGAAAGAAATTAGGAAAGCTTAGGTAAATTAATTTGTTGTTTCTAACTTTTTGGTTTCACGTAAAATCAAACTCTATTTATTGTAGCCAATTTTCCTTAACATAGAAGTAAATGGAGTAATGCCGAGACAAGGAATTTTGTGTGTTGTGACCAGTTGTTTGCTGTAGCTAGTGATTGTTGGAGTGATTCCACAACAGTGTTTGAAAATAAATTTACATGACCCAGGATTGCTCACCTGGAAAGTGGAGGCAAAAGATAATCACTCTGGTGGTGAAAATGGTAATTAGCTGAAAACAAAATAATGGACGAAAATAGGTATAATATATCAATCTTATAATGCTAAAATTTCTTTTAAAAATGAGTTTTTATCATTACAGTTGGGTAGAATTGAAAGATTATACTCTGAAAATTAGTGATCATCCATATTAAAATCTTTCCCTTTCTCAAAAAATCAATTTAAACTCTTTTTTTCTTATAGAAAAATACATGGGAAAAAATATATTGTCCTGTTTTCAGTCTGATAATATGAGGCAAATTTAGTGCTCTTTGTGGATCTCCACTTCCCACATACTGCTCTCGTTTTTCAAACTTGCCTTCATATCTAAACACTTATTCCCAAACCTTGGTGTGTAATATACAGATATTATTGAATTTATGAAATTTTTGTTATCGCAATAACTGCTGTTATTTTTAGTTGATAATGCTGAAATTTATTATGTAGATACATTCTATGCCACAGATACACCCTATTAATTTTTTTGAAAATGGGACATGTAGGTATATCATTGTTTAAATGAGGATTTAGGGGCTTGGCCCCTTGATGACAATTGCTGCCAAAAAGCTGACAATATTGTGCATTGCGCATTAAACAAATAGGTTTGTTTGTGATTACTTAACACATATATAAAAGTATGTTGCAATTACCAATTGGTGACTAATCAGTAGTTCACTCTTACAATGATGTCACCAAATTGGTTATCAATATGTGTGCCTTGATTTAATTACATACAGGAATATGTAGTTGTACATGCGTGCGAGTGTGAGGGCCAAGAGCCAGGTATAAAAAGCACTAGTAAATGCTGAACTGCAGCCAGGTTTACTGTGGCTGGCTCTCCCATATATTTATGTGAAGTTGGTAAGCAAGCAAAGCTGTTGAGAATCTTCTGCAGTAGAATCTCTTCCATGATGTGAGATATTCCTCAGTGGTGAACCAGATGTGATCCTTAGGCTTATACATAAATTATGTTTGTGCAAGACACTCACTTCACATTGCAAACCCAGCATGTTGTCATCACAATAACTCCCATAAATTTGTAGATTTTGGCTTGAAATTGTTATGGTAGTTTCAGACTATTTGGGACTGGTTTGATATTGAATTTGAGAAAAATTGGTCAACTGGTTTTCAAAAGGCAGCCATTTTTTCCCCCCTTTTTGCTCATTTTGTCACTTTTTGGGAGTCTGTGAGCCTCCGCTGTTTGACCTACAACAATGAAACTCGGTGTAGTCTTAAAAACATTCAAAAGCTACACATCTGTGTCAAAATTTTTGAAATTCATCCGTTAGTTTCGAAGGAAGGGGTTCTTAAAGTGTTGCAAACCCACCATGTTGTTTTCACAATAAGTCTCGTTAATTAAAAGATTTTGCCTTGAAATTTTTATGGCATTGGCGTCTAATTGAGACTGATTTTGTATTAAATTTGACCTATGTCGGTCCCCTAAATTTCAAATGGCTTACTAAATTTGACATTTTTTTACTCAATTTGACATTTATTGAGTCTGTGGAGCCTTTACTGTTTCACTTATGGAAATGAAACTTACAGTAATGTTAGAAGCTTTCATGGGCTACACATTCGTGTTAAAATTTTTGAAAAATTCATCCGTTAGTTTTGGAAAAGAGGTTTTCAAAATGTTGCAAATCCACCTTGTTGTCATCGCAGTAACTTCCGTAAATTTGAAGATTTTGGCTTGAAATTCGGATGGCAGTTGAAGACTATTAGGGACTGATTTTGTATTGAATTTGAGAAAAATCGGTCAACTGGTTTTTGAATGACAGCCATTACAAAATTGGACACTTTTGGAAAATTCACTTACCGCGGTTGATGCACGGCAGAAATAAATTTATATGCAGTGGATGAGCACGCAAAGCTGTTAAGCATCTTCTGAAGTAAAATCTCTTCCACGTAAGATATTCTACAGAATATATGTACAATTTTATAGGGTTTTTTGGGTCTATTTTTCTTGATCCTGTAGGAGGAACAACATTTTCACAGTTCTCAAAAAATTTTACACAGGTGGATATTACAGTATCTAGAAGATCCATATTAATTTCAGTTTGGATTGTTTTTTTTTTGGAGTTTGCTTTGCTGTTTTGTGGGATTTAGTCTGAATCAATTTTAAAAAAGTAACATTTCTATGCTCTATATTTAATAATATTTAAATGACTGTTGGCTACTCAAATACTTTTATCAAATCCCACTAAATAGCTGGGTAATCATTAAAACCAAAATCAATAGGGTTTTTTTTACATTATGATAACAATGAAAATACCAAATTTTTCAAAAATTATAAGAATGTTGCTCCTTCCTATAGTATTAAGAAAAATAGCAGCTGAAATATTGACTGAATGAAGAAATTTCTAAGAACCAAATTTTCAGAAAATTAAGTTAGAAAAATGTTTTGTATGAAAAATTTTTACATATGATACATATTTTTTGAGATATTCTTGAAAAACCAATTTTCGGGTAGTTCAAACCAACATGAAAATTAGTTCAAGAGATGGGATTGAGCTTTTTAACATGATGTTTAGGGGACCGTTCCCAACAGTTTTCGAAAAAAAGAAATTTGCTTGATTAAAATGTTTATACTTTTTTCGTATTTAGTTTGCTGAGACTACACGTATACAGTGCAGACTTTTTAATTTTCCGATTAGTAACAGTACCTAATCAAATTATTTTGAAATTTTTTCAATTAAATGCTCGAAAGGTGTATTCGATTTCTTTGGCACGTATATATTTCCTAATATTTATTCAGTTTTTTTTGTGCTTTGTTACTGTTACTGCCAACGCATTTAGGCGCATTTGGGAAAAGTAGAAAAGAAGCATGAGAACTAAGGCCGGGATAAAATAGAACTTTTTATTAATTATTCGCTTCGTGAATTTTTGTATATTGTATTTTTATTAACGTATATTTTCATTCGTATGTAGTGGTGGTGGTGTTCTGCGTGTAATGGCGAAGAAAAAAAATTAACTTTAAATGCGCGCGTCTGTATTTCGGTGGTTTGTTCTTTTTTGTTTGTTGACGCAATTTTACGTGTTATTTCCATGTTTCTTTATCAGTTCCATTTGATGATATGTCGCTGTGTGTTTGAGAAAGCTAAGTTGCGTGTGAATTTTTCGGGTAATGTACTTTTTGCGTAACTAAAAAAATAAAAATAAAAAATAAATAAAAAGTTAACCTACGACAGAAAGCAATAATTACAAAAAAAATTCGGTAAATATTAGGTGAAAAATTGTCGTTCACTGCATTCCCCCACACCAACGGTTCGTATAAAGACACCCTCCGTGCGCTTTTCCTCTTCTCCACCCGTACGAGTAATCGCGACGCTCATCCTGCCCGAAGTCGAAGTGCCTGAACTGCATAAAACTTTCTTGTGCCTAGTGCGTATGCTGCATTCGTTTTACATAATTATGTTTGTATATGCAATTCGTATACGTGTCTAATACACATTTAGAGTCGTTTACTCGTTGATGGTCCTCTGCGTTAAAGTGCGTTGGTGAAGGTGTTGGCGGTTGCGATTCGGTTGGCGGTGTTTTTCGTATGCGATTCGTTGGCCGGTGGCGCTACGATCTAGTGCTACTGGAATGGTGCACCTTGTCCAGAAAATGATATTCGGATACAGTGGATATTCTCGATCAACACCTAGTATCGAACAACCTAAAACGACTATCGTCGTTCAGCAAAAGAAGTTTACGACCAAATTATTTGGTCGTAAGAAAATTTGGGGTAAAGGTCGTCGTGAGGTGAGCTCAAGTGTGTATTTCCGGTCGATTTTAAAATAATATATCGACTTCTGTGCCGAAAGCCGCCCCGTCAGTCGATGCCAGTTAATTTTAAACTGGATTTCGGCTGGAGCCTTTCCTATATTCGCTTCCAGCTTATGGATGTCGGTTTGTGCACCGTCGCGCCGTTCGTCAATTTCAGTCTGTGAATGTCGCAACCTTAGTGGGTCTGTGTCTGAATACCGTAGTGGGCAGGTACTCAGCCCCTCAACTCATATAAGTCGTACGTTCAGGTTCGAAACCAGCTGTCGTCTTATTCTCTATTTAAATGGCAGTGTTTTCGGTATGGCCCAGCTGGTGCTCCCTTGTGTGATCACAAGATTCGTGATGAAAGACCACTGGCTACTGTATCCTGACCCCCCTTCACCTGTAAAAATATCTAAATAAACTTCAGAATTGATCTTCGTGGTCTCGATACCGATACCCAATAATGAAGGCTCCTTGTTGGATACTTCGCACTGGGGCTGCCCTTTTTTGGGTATATTTGCATGCATTTTGAGTGAAATTGAAAGTGTAGAACATGTTTTCAGGGGAAGTTCTGTAATGTACTCGGCGCCTAATTCCTCGCTAGGTAACTCCGCCCTCGCACCGACTGTCTTCCCTAGACCATGAAGATACTTTCCGCCTCATGGAGGACTTCACCCCTAATTATTGCCTTTGTGAGGCCTGTAAATTCGTAACGCATTAATGGGATAATTATTTGGGCTACGTTTGTGTGACAAGTGAGGCTTTAAATGTATTTTATGTCTAGTAAAAATTCATAAAATTGTTCATATCTTTGGGAAGAATGTTGAATGTAATATAACGCCTTAAATCTAACTTAAGCATAAGAAACATTCTAGAATACGGGTGTCTGCATCTTTCTTCTTCTTACGGTTAGATAGAATTGGCACGAAGACAGAAGGGAACTTTTCTCTATCAGTGCAAATGATAATCGCTACCGGGACTGAGATAGTAGTTCCTTTACAAAGAAAGGACAAAGACGAAAAAATAAAACGTAAAGTTTTATGCGAAACCTGTGCATTGACAAACATGTTTAATGTTTTCACGAGGATTTCCATTACAAAACTTACAAGTTAAAGAGGGAAAAAATGTTCTCGTGTAAAATGAAAAAACTAAAGAAATACAAAAAATATACTTTTTAGTGTGTACTTTGAAAGTGCGTAGATAAGAGAGGTTTCCTGAGGGTCTGGTTTAGCCTCAAAAAAAAATGCTTACATGAACAGAAATGTGGGTTGGTTCTGTTGGTTGGTGGTGAGGGTATTATGCTGGTGGGCGGATGGAGTTAGAAAGAACGGTCCGGAAAATGTGGATCCCCACCTTCGATCAAATAATCTATGTCGTTGGTACTTAGGGACTTTTAAGTTCTCGTTTGCCATTTTATTTCAAAACTAAAGTTAAAAAAAAAGGAATATTCAAATATGAAGCAATAGACTAGAGTGAAGCGAAAGAGCATTGTCTTTCTATTGGAATCTTGGTGCTGCGATGTCTTATACAAACGTGCGAATCAATTGTTTTGATGCGGTTTGTTTGTTTGTTTTTGTTGTTTCTTTCTCTATTTATATTGCTGACGTAAAGGTAGTACTATATTTACGCTGAAGTGAAGTTATACCAATTTTTTGCTCAATTCTTGTGCAAATTTTGTGATAGAACATCATTATTTCTTACATAAAAGCTTTTAGTAGTTTGAGCATTGATTTTAAGAGAAACAATGTATATGTTTACATTTTTGAATAAGTTTTTACTTTTACATGTATGTGTGAAGCGTTGTCTATCACCTAGATTTTTTTTGGTCCACTTCTTAAATACGCTATGTGGATATAGTATATCGTATGTATGTATGTATGTATGTATGTATGTATGTTTGTATGTATGTAAACACGTTCTGGATAACTACACCAACAATGTGACTGAAATTTACAAGATGCTTTTTGAAAGAGAGAAAAGGATCTAGATAGATCCCAAGTTGGAGAAAATTCGTTTAACAGAGATACGAGCATCTCAATTTATCCGCAAGCAGTAATTGATAACATCTAGCGAACGAATATGGTTTTTAGAGTTTTTGCACCTTGTGCTAAAAACTTTATTAGATTCGCTTTTGTTTACTTTTTCAGTAGTTTTTTTGCAGATTTTTGCACAAAGTGCTAATCTGTTTCATTTCTTCTATTATTGTTTGATGAACTAGTATGAGATTCGTTTATGTCATAAATTACAAAGAATAAATAATGAATTAATTTTTAATAATTATTACTGATAATTCATTAATGAATTCATGATTAATAATTATTATTAATCGATTAATTAATTATTCTTTATCTATTCATTATGTAATTGGATGTGTGAATTGTCAAAACATGTTTTATGAAATTATAAATATAGATTGATATTATTTTGGCCACACCTTTATAAAATTCAACTGAGCAAAAACCCTGTCGTAACATCGTTTAACCATCAGCTTGTTAGATCTGCTATTTACATGTAATCAAATTTTATAATTAGAGCTAAACACAACAGACAGAAAATGTTTTATATTGGATTTTAAATCTCAATAGTTGATAATTAGATATCGGCTTCTGTTTTATGGAATTTTATTTTTGATTTTTGAATTTTGAATTTGAATATTGAATTTAAAATATCGTTTTTTATTTTTTAGTGTATGCTACTTATTGACTATGGTACTTATCCAAGCAAAGCTCGATGAACCAGCTACCATATGTATGTATAATATTGATTTTGAATTTTTGGTGCCAAAATTTTTCTTGAGTTATGAAATGAAAAACATACCTACGCCAACCCTCAGGTTGTTCCATGATACCAAGATGAATAAATAGAATTTCATAGAAAACACTTGAAATAGTGTTACCGGAAGTACCATCCTGCCAATTCGCATCAAAATTTGACAGCTCGTTATGAATGATTATATGAAAATTTTTTCCAAGTTTTGTGGCTATTGGTACAAATTTGGTTTTTTATAGCCTGAATAAAAACAAAAATAGCAGTGCTGTCTTGCCAATAACTCCAAAATCAATAGGTCAGATCCTTATGGTTCAGTACTAATGTTTGTTCCAAATTTCATGATTATCGGACAAAAATTTTTAATTTTATAATTGTATGTTACGTACAAAGTCCGAAATTGTGGTGCATCTTAGGATGGTACAGCCATTTTTGTACAATCCTAATATTTTACAATGCATTTTGTACTCACGCCATGGGGTCACTTTGAAGTTGATGAATCATTATGTACCTAAGTATCGATTGTGACGTTCTGGCTCTTAGATATTTCTTATTTGTTCGTATTTGTTTGCCTTAAATTTGTTTTTTTACTGACAATTTATTCCACATTTGTCTGTTGTATACCATGCGATCTACTTTTTGGTTGTTCTAACCGAGAAAAAAAATTTATTTTTGTTCCATATTTCGATACCATTTTTCGTTGCAGTTTCATTATAGTCTGACAGACTTATAAAGTTGAGCATAATCGTATTGATTTTGTTTTGTAAACACGTCAAAATGGATTTTTCATATCCCGATTTTATGTTATTATTGAATTTTTCGTATTTCATACCGAACGTTAGCCTCCGTTCTAGTTTTTCTATCATGTACTTGGAAAAATATTTAACTTCTCGTCTGAAGTTCGCAAGTGGAAGTTGGTACAGTTGAAGTGTTGTTTGTTTTAGAGTTTTAACGAAATTTGAACGAAAATTTAATCTTAATTGGAATCATTAAAAGCGTTGTTTTTCTAAATCGGTTTTCCTAATTTCGGTGCAAATTTGACGATGAATTACCGGAGTCTTCATTTTGTTTTATTTTTTAAAAGGTTTGTTTTTATTTGTTCATACCTCTCACTGTCAAACGGCCTCGTGTGAAGTATTATGTGGAGGTGGGACACTGTAGGACGTTGTGTCAATCAGATAACTATCATTTACACTTGCGTCATCGATTTGAGCGATAATGAATGAATTTCAGCAAAACAAAAGATATTCGTTATTAAAATTTGCATGAACGATAAACAGTTTTTGATAAATTATCATCGCAAAAAGTTAATCTTTGTTGATTTTGAAAAAAAACTTTTTTTTTTTAGTTTTATTCGTTTTTGAATTTCAAAGTACGTAGGCCTGATTTTTAGTCATCTTTTGCTATTTTGATTCTTCAACCCATGTTCGTAATATAAATGTGTATCAAGTGTTTGATCTTTATTCAGGCTATTCCAGGGAAGAATTTGAACTGCCAGAATTAATAAAAGAATCACAATGCAATAAAAAGAAAAAAAGGTCCATGGAAATGGGAAAATCATACTTGTTCATCTAATACTACCTAATATTATAAAAATGTATTGCATTCGTATGTTTTTAAATTCGTTCTTTTAAACTAAAATTGAGATTTGAAATTTTGTTTGTCTATCTGTCTTGATCAAGTTGGCGGAAAAAAGGTTGAATCTAAAATATCCTTGCCGTTACAGAACAGCTTGAAAATTTGTTGAAATTTTCCACTGACATTTTTAAGTTTGTTATCAGAGTATGTAAATTCGTATATTCAGTCATTCGCCTTCGGTATAATTGGATAAGTTTTCGATTTCAGTTCAGTGATTGAAAGTCTTTTTTGACTTATCGCGAAATGTACCAAGACAATATAATTAGTTTCTCATGAAGATGCGCACTTGAAGTCAAAACTACGGTTTGTTAAGGTATCAAATTTGACCTTGTTTTATTTATACTTTTTAATTCTGATGTATATCTGAAGATGCTACCAAATTTATTGTTGCTATTATTATTATTATTATTATCCTTCGATACATTTTTTTCGCGCTTTCGTTATTTTTCGTCGGGATTCGCCGATTTTTAACTGGGAACCTGTTTTCATGTTCGTTGAAAACTGCTTTGAAAGTTGTCAATTAAATTTTCAGTTTTCAGATTGGAGGGGATTTATATCAAACGTGGTGAAATAACTGTATTTTGTTTTAACTCTTAGGAGGAATTGTTAATAGATCGGAATTAGGTTGAAGCTAACAGTAATGCGATTCGAGTTTTTTTCTCTTTTTTGTTACAGTCATTAGAGATTGGAGAAGTTTAATTTAATATGAACCACAGAATTTAAAAACTCTCTGTAAATATAATGGAACATCTTCTGTAACTTTAATCGTGGTAATAAACCAGCAGTTTTCATTTTATTGATGAAGACATAAGAAAATATTTTTTAAGTTGAGTTGAAAATTTGTAGTACAGAAATTTTGGTATTATTTCTTTACTGGAGTATGAAATTTCTATTTCAGTCCAGTTAACGAGCGCTCAAAAAGTCATTCTTGAAGGAAATTTTCGGGACAGTTTTTTTACTTCCGGAGACTTTTTTATCATTGTTCGGAGATGAATACACTAAAAATCTCTGAATCTCCGAGGTGAGCAAACTCCTGGTCATCCGAAAATGTGTATCTTATTTTGATTGTTTGCAAATGATAAAATTTTCTAAAAGGATGTTTCAATTCTTGTTTTTTTGGTATTTCATGGTTTTTAAGAAATTTGCTCGCCATGATGATACTTTTTTTTTTTAAAAAATGATCAAAAATTTACCTATATCTAAAGTATATTTGAAAACATTGGAAAGAATTTTTGGAAAATTATAAGGTATATGAAAAAAAATTAGAAACATATTGTTGTAGCCAATTTTATCATCTATATTTTTGTGCAAAGATATTTTAGGTTTCTAACTAACCGTTTGTGAGATATTAGCAAAGAACTAGAAAAAAGTACGCATTTTTGGATGCCGTAGAGTTATCTCACTTCAGAGATTCCAGTACTTTCAAAATATTCATCTCCAAACACCTTCAAATAAATCCTCCAATCATAGACTTCGAGTTATCTTTCAAAAATGATTTCATATATATATATATATATATATATGTGTGTGTGTGTGAGTCAAAAACATAAGTGGCTCCAATTTTGTTTATTCTGTTTCATTTTTTTGTTATTCTAGTTCGTCTTGTTCAAAGTATGTCTTTGTGCATCTGGTTGTGGAGAAATCTGTGCATCTATGATTTTCTCTTATTCTTTAAAAATTTTCATTTATGCGAAGCTGAGCTAAATGGCTAGTTTAATTATACCTAGTAATGATTAATTTCAACTTTTATGAACAAAGAAGAAAATTTCATGTATTCGAACCTCAAAACTTTCCGGACTGTGTGCGTTTTATTTTGGTTCACTTCTAAAACCCAAAATTTTGGTGCTATAGCTTTGTATATCAAACTTACTTTTTAAATTGGAGTTTCAGTGAGTTCAACATTTGTAATACGAATTTTCATATCCTTTTTAGCATAGCTACCTTTATACCACTCCAATTTTATCTTTTGTTAGCATGTTCGAATAAAATTTTTTATCTCAACATAATTATCATTTTTGACCCAAAACAAAGACTAAATCTCTAATATTTTGCCCTGCAAGGGTCATAGTTAACGCTATTTATTACATTTTCCAATTTCCTTGTGGTGGATTCTTATTATTTATTGAAAGAAGAATTTATCTTAAGCCTTTCGGTATTGTTGAAGGTTTAGGTATAGTGGGAGGTTAAATTAGGTGAATTATTATTATTTTTGTAAGAAAGGAAATTTACCTGATGCCTTAAGGTAGGCTGTAGTGGGAAGTTTAAAATTTTATAAATAATTTCATTATTCATTATTCGTAATTTTTACTAAGCGTTTATGAAATTGCCCAAAATGTAACATTTTTCCCAGGTTTTTTCATTTTTCACTTGATATTTACAAAACTGATTAATTTTTTCTGTTATTATAGATAATCCCGTGAAGGTTTTCAGTTGCAATGAATAACATTCTAAAATAAGTGCATATGAAGGTATTTTGGTTTTGAGTGGTTATTTTTGTAAATAAGTAAACAAAAATAAATCAGAAGCATTCTTTTTATAAATCTCGAACTCTAAAAAAAATTTAAATTTATGACTAATTTTTACAAAGCATTATTTATACATATGAGACAAAATCATAAAAACTAAAACAAGCCCTTTACCTAATAATGTATTTTCAGTTCACTTAGGTGAGACAGCATGTTAGTTAAGAGAGACAAAGGATCACATTTAAGTTGATCAGTGTTTACTTCAGTTAATTATTTAAGGGAAAAAAGTGTATTTTATAATTTTTCTATTTTCAATGCTTTAACCTCCATGTGTGCTACTTTGCACACAAGAGATATTACTTTTTAATTGTCTGTGTGCATTGAAGCTGAAGTACACATTTTACGTAAATTTTAATAGGATTTTTAGAATCTACTGGCTTTAATACATTAAAGTATAACTAACTCCAAAATTTGTAAAAGCTGATTTTGAGGTTTGGGGTTTAGTTTGAAAATATCACGTCACCTTGAAACCAGACAGACCACAGGTGAAGTATCAAAATCAGGTCAGGTAAGGAATCTTGGATCATGTGAGGCTTGATGTAAGTTACCAAAAACGAATTTTTATAGAAGGGAACTAATAATTTATTTCATCTCGATCAAGACTATTGATTAAAGAATTGGGATTAACTATACTCGAAAAAATAATATCATTGTGTGTGGGAAAAAATATGTGGTATGCGACCCTGGGTGGCAGAATCCAACCCAATACAAACCAAACATAATTTCCCATAAATAAAAAACACTCAATTGAGTGTTCCGAGAGCATCTCCACCAACGAAGTTTGGTGAAGATGCGAGTTAAGGGCCCAAGACCTGCTCAGCTAGCCAGGTGATCGTTTGAACCACTTTATACCATGCAACAGGGATAAAAAAAAGGTGAATCAAAAATTAATTAATTACCTCATAGCTGATTTTCCGAGAAGACGTCTTTTAGAAAAGAGCAGCCTGAATTAACACAGTTAATTTCCTCGAGCTGGCCTGATGCCCGCGAATATAAATTAAACCGTATTAAAAAAATGAAAATTATATATTAAAAATCAAAGTTTTATAAAAAAGAATGATGAAAAAATATTCGACCCGTGATGGTCGGCGACAAAGGAAGGATGATTTCATGTAAGAAATTCATAATATTATAAAGTACCAGATATAACAACAATTTAGAAGAAAAAAGGCAAGGGAATTTCTGACAACCGAGGTTGTATTATAACTTACCACCACTAAAAATAAGATGGTGGTGTGAAAAGATCGAAAAAGTTTGAAAGAGAGGGAAAAATTGTTTAGGCTATGTAGCTAGGCTGAGTTTAGCCTAGCTGAAGATGCTCACGGCGTTTCAAAGTGCGTGTGTTTTATTTTAATATTAATTTTATTTTATTATTGGGGAAAAAGCGAAAAATTTTAATTTGGTTTTTTAGGGGATGATCGCATCCTACATGCTCCCCCAGACCACGTCGCATTCTCGAGAGAAGAGACAGGGACTAGAAGAAGGTAGATGTGGGACAGATTTTACATTAAATTAAGATAGAGAGAGAAAAATTTTTTAGAATGGATCCTTCGGTTTTGAAACATTAAAAAAAAATTATATGTAGCCGAAATAAAAATAAAAATAGTGGTATTGGAAGTACTGTCCGGCCGATCCGCACAAAAATCAATAGGTCTGGTCTTTGGCTCAATAAAAATGTTCGTACCAAATTTCGTGATTATCATACAAAAATTTCGACTTTTACCGTGGGAACAAGAAATATAGATATATGAATTTGAGTTATTGCTTCCAAAATTTTTTGAGGTCATGAAAGGGAAAACTTACCCACCCCCAACTCTGGGAGCTAATACCATACCAAGCGTAATGAATGGATTTTCTAAAAAAACCTACTTGAAAATATTGGTTTTGAATTTCGATATTAAACGGTTTGAAACCATTAAAAACAAAAATTGACTTGAAGGAAATACCATCCTGTCGATCTACAGGAAAACTGGTAGAATGTTACAAACTTTAGGTGTTCAGGCGGCACGGGGATTCAAACCCGTACCGGCTGAACACCTAAAACCTCCCTCGTTCACCGTCACAAAAGGCAGCACCGTACTCACTCGGCCACGGTGCCGGGTGACGGTGTTCGAGGGAGTATTGATACTGATATGCGCCAACGTTGTGTGATGGCCGCCACACCACTCCCCCAGTATAGCGGAGCGTAAATATGGCTTCCTATACGGAGGCGCCTAGGTAGGGATGTACACCGGAACATGGTGATGCCCTTCCCTCCATCACCGTTCCGTGGCATATGTCCACCAGCGCCATCACGCACAGAAACGGCGGTGTGACGCACCACAGTTACAGATGGTAGTTTGACTAGTGTCCGAGAGATGGCGTGAATATTCCATCTCCCGGATCACTTCGAGGTCACCACTTTAGGTGTTCAGGCGGCACGGGGATTTGAACCCGTACCAGCTGAACACCTAAAACCTCCCTCGTTCACTGTCACAAAAGGCAGCACCGTACTCACTCGGCCACGGTGCCGGGTGACGGTGTTTGAGGGGGTATTGATACTGATACGTGCTGACGTAGTGTGGCGGCTGCCACACAAACAATTACAATAAATATTTGTTCAAAATTAAGCATTTTATACTCAGACTAAAATCGAAAAGTAATATCCTTACTGGATGTATCATCCGGTCAGTCCGCACCAAAACTGATAGTATGCTACAATAAATTATAATAAATATTTGTTTTAAATTTCGTACATATTGTTCCAAAATTGCGCATTTTGTGACCAATAAAAAAAAATAATGGTACCGGAAGTAGCGTACTACAATAAATTATGATAATTATCTGTTTCGAATTTCGTGCCTATTGATGCAAAATTGAGTATTTTATAGCCAAAATAAAAACAAAAATGGTTATACCGGAAGAACCGGCTGATCCACATCAAAACCGGTAGGTCTGGTCCTTGGCTTGGTACAAATGTTCCTACTAAATTTTGTGATTATCTGATGAAAATTGTGACCTATACTGTGGGAATAAGAAATGAACTTCTATCTATCTATCTATCTATCTATCTGTTCATATATATATATATATATATATATATATGAATTTGAGTTATTGTTGCCAAAATTTTTCTGAGATCATGAAACGAAAAACGTACCCACCCCCAACCCTGGAAAGTAATACCGCACCAAGCGTAATAAGTACGTTATCCAAAGAAAACCTACTTTAAAATCGGAGCCACATATGTTTGTAAATGCTTCACGCACACATTCGCACAATCCACTTGAGGAATCATTTTTTTAAGATAACTCAAATTACTTTCGTAATATTTGCGTAGGATCCACTTTTAAAGTGATATAAGCGAAAAACCAAAAAAAAAAAATGCTTTCAAAAAATTTTATGGTCCCTCTCCTGAACTAGCTCACCTCCTGGAAAAAAGAACTTATATTAGGTTGTTGAGGAGACCATTTTACGCATATAATCTGAAATTCCGCTGACCATCATTGTTTTCCAAGTTCAGTCAAAAATTTCGTTTATTTTCCTGGACTATTCTCTTATTCCAGATTTATTATTCGGCGTTGTCAGTTCTTGTTTTGTTTGTTGTTTAATTCTTTAAATTAATTAATAAATTAAATTTTATTAGTTTCAACTTTTGTTTACCCTCTCAGCGATTGATCGGTAAGAACAAAAGATAAATTAAGTTGTTATGATCTTTGTCAAATTCATGTGTGCTGTTATTTCAGTCTCCAATGGTTATTTTTGGAACACAAATTTCGAATTGACAGAAAAAAACATTTTCCAATAATTAGTTGATGAAAAGAGTGCAACTAACATTTTCAAATAGCGCTTCAAATTAAGATGAATATCTTGCTCTTTTAATTAGACCGAATTAATTAAGAATAATAATTTTATTAATTTACCTGATTTGCTACCTTTTTTGTCTTTTCCTCAGTGGCAAATCGATTTCAGAATAAAATAAAATTGAGATGTGTACAATTTAAATCTTAGTTTAGTGCAGTGTTCTTCCTTCTCTTTTCTCTGCGTCTAGCAAAGTCCCTCATTTCAGAGAATTTCTGGCTCGATGGCGATTTTTTTTTTTTCGTGGGTTTGTGATTAATTTAGAACTTTGGAAACCGTAATCAGTGTTAATTAATTTGTCTCGAAACTTGCAAAATTTCTGATACGAATTCGAATAGACAATCTTTGGCCCATTGTTCGTCAGTTATTTAGCAACCGCCTGGCTTCGTTATATTGATTTTGCACGTATGGGTGAAGTTACAATTGAAACGAATTTATTATTTTCAAATTGAAAATTCTCTTATCTTTCGCTAAGTTTACCTGTGGTTTACGAAACGTATCGGTTGTAGTTAATAAAAAACTTTCTTCTCGATACGAGGAGTTCTGAAAATTTTCTTTAAAACGTTAATTTTTTTTTGCCTTCTTAGAAATATCGAGAACTCATAGATGATTGGTTTGTTCTGTATTTGTGAAATAATGATAAAGGTCAAAGGCACAAAAACAATTTTTTTTTTTAATAATGCGAATGCCAAATCACAAGAAATGCATTTTCGAAACTATCACCTCCCGCATTTTGGAGGAGATTATGTGCAGTATTTTTACTGTTATTCAATATTTGGCAGCGTTAAGTAGGTATTCTTCCACGTACCATCCATTTCATGGTCTTCTAATTTTCATTTACTATATTTATTATGCTCGTAAAAACGTAAAGAATATCATTAATGTAGCCAGTAGTTTTCTGGGGCAGTTTTTGAAAAGAAAAGCCATTCACAGTTGCAGATGTGAATGTTAAAAATTACAAAAATTTGTTAAAATAAAATAGATTATGTCAGAAAATTGTTTGTGCTATGCTGACTCAACAATATTGCGTTTCGAGGAAAAAAAATTCATTTTTTATTTAATTTTTTGTCGTTTTAACCTATGTTTTTTTTTTTAATGAGTTTCCAAACTTATTTTTGAATATTCATTAATATTTGATGGTGTAATATTTCATCAGCACACTGTCTGTTATATATGGTAAGTGTCAGTTTTATGAAATAGTTTTGAGAATTAGTTGTCGACCATTATTATTCATTTAAATATTAAATGTTCGAGATGACGATGTCAATTTTCAAAATTATGTTGTTCATGCTCCATCGATGGATTTATAAATATTGGATCAGATTAGTTTTTGTGATTTCAAGCTGAATCAGAGTTTCATTTGATGTGAAAGACTGCCAGTGCTAGTAGTTGCTAAAAGTGTTCTTTGAGCCGCTTCTCCATAAGACCTTGAAAGACGTTCTTGGATTAAATTGTTATTATTAGAATATTTGTTATTTATCCCAGGTAATGACAAATTTACAAGGTTTGATTGAAAAAACAACAGAACGAATTTTTGAATATCAGCCGCCGTCTGTTATTCATTATGGTCATCATCTTTTCTTTCATCGGTACCTCTGTTTGTGATGTAGGTATATGTCAATTTTTCCCCTGTATTGCATGTCGTTTGGAATAACAATACCTTTCAGCTCATCTGACAATTTTTACTTATTTTGAAAATAACATAGCAGAGAAGGTGTTTGAAATTTTGTGTTGAAAATGAAATTACTTGTCAAAATGATGAATGAGGCTTTTGGCATGTATGCTATTCCAAGATTACTGATGTTAATCAATTGTGCCATGATTAAAAAATCTGTAAATGGGCATAGATTTTCTGCGCAGTAGGTCTTTTTTCATCTATTTTCAGTACATTGGTTCTGTGAATCTAAAGCCATCTAAGTCTTTGTGAATCCAATGAAATCAAGTCAAATCAACGTCCATTAATGGGTTTTAGAACGCTAATGTTGCCAGGATTTTTGTGTCTACCTAGGTATCCAGTATTGAATGATTGAAAGGTAAAATGTAATCTGAGAGAGAAGTCGATCTCGGATCTAACTGTGACCCAAGGTCTTGGAAAGGGAGGAGGAAAAGGTACCAAAAGTACCGGGTCCGGACATCTTTTGGAAGCCCGGAATAGCCTTGATTTAGAAATAAATTGTAATTTTTAAGTATAAACGGTAAAAAAGGGTATCAGGATCGATCCATGGTTTTTGGGAGCAAATTTTTCGAAGGTTTGAAAAAAACCCATTAAAATACATGTTTTAGAAATTCATTTCGTGAGAAGAGCGAGCGAAATTGTTTTCTGAATTTATAACCCCTTTCCAAAAACAAATTCTGCTGCTGGAGCTAAGAGGGGCCGTTCAGTTTATTTTTCCTGGGCCTGAAATTTCTCTCTGTGGCCTTGCTGTGACCTTGCTTTGGGGTTCAACGTATCTTCTGTGCCTTTTAAAATTTTACCGGTTGAATGAGATGAATGCAATTATGTCCACATTGATGTGATGGTATCTAGTTGCATACTATTTCTTTGATGTGTTGGCTGAATACCGATATTGGCTAGGAAATGGTAGCAAGGTATCATCATATCATTTTTAAGTTGGTTTTCTTTAGAAAATCTACTTATTATGCTTGATGCGGTATTAACCCTCAGGGTTGGGGTGGGTACGTTTTTCGTTTCATTACCTCACATAAATTTTAACACCATTAACTCCAATTCATGTATATAATTTGAGTTATTAGTACCAAAATTTTCCTGTAGTGATGAAACATAAAATGTACCCACCCTCACCCCCAGATTGTTCCATGACACAAAGATTAATAAGTAAATTTTCAATAGAAAACCTACTTAAAAATGAAATGTGTATGTTTATTTAACAAAATGAAAATTAAATACAAATATGATTTTCAATGTATCCTGGACTATGCAAGAAATACATGTTTTGTGAATTTTTGACAGCAGCTGATAAAAGTTAGTCACTATTTCAGCGTCATAATGTTAACAACCGCCTCTTAAATCTACCTCGGTACAAAAATATTTCATAATTTGGAAAACTTTAAAATCAATAATTCATACTTCGCATGGTTGTGCACAAATCCATCACGAATCCATTAAAATTGGATTCGAATACGAATCTATGAACAGGGGTTTAAGAATGAAATAAAAACTCCCATTTAATCCAGTTCACTCTCCGGAAAATTTTTTTAACTCTTTTATAAAACTCTTCATTTTACATTCGAGTTTAATAACTTCCAATCAATTCGATTGAATCGATCTCAGCACAGTTAGGAAAATGATTCACTCTGATTGACTCCTTTGTTTTTTTTGTTTTTTTCCCACAAAATTTTATGATTACATGTCTATGGAAGAAAAACAAACAGGAAGGGGATAGAAAATAATAAAAATGAACCAATAAAAATCAAAATATGAGAAGTGTAGAAAGAAAAACAACAACCAAGCAGAAAGAAAAAAAAAGTGCTGATAAAGATCCAAACTACTTTGTCCTTAAAGGAGTGGGAGATTCCAAATTCTTAGAAATCTCTCACTTGCTTTCTCACTCTTCTAGAGATTCATTTCCAAATCCTGATTCAATCTTAGAAGAGTTGATTGAATCCCACTCAATCACTCACTCGCTCTCTGATAAAAAAAAATGAAAAAATCGGAGGATTTAATCCTCCATTTCAAATATATCCCAACCCCTGTCCACGAATTCACATTTTTTTGGGGATTCGAATATGACTCGATTAATTATCATTTTTTTTGGATTTGAATCGGATTCAAATAAAGCAGGTGGATTTGTGGATTCAAATCCACGAATCCGATTGCTCAGGTTGTTGGGTATTTTTTTTATTGCAATGATCTAAAATAGATACTGTAAGAAAAAATCAAATTTCATTGATGTCATATTCAAAATTGAATACGCATTTTGTTTTTTCAAAAATTTTCAATATTCAAATGAATCGAAATGATTTTCATTTCAGATTCTTTGAAGCAAAAACCAAAATGAATCCTTTAACCTTGGAAAATCATTCAAAAATTTCGGATCCGTCAAATCTGTCAAACGGATTCAAGTAAAGTTAACAAATCTAATATTTTTTTTTGGATTCGTATCACTGATAAGAATCCTGTTTATCAAAGTGGATTCGAATGGAGAATCCAATTTGTCAAAGTAGATTCGATGGATTTGCTGAATCACAAAAAAATTGGATTTGAATCATGCTCAACACTGATACTCTGTTCATGCTAAGAATTGCGGGATGTCACAATCACCTGTAGACAAGATGGTCGGTTGGAGAAAGAGGAATAGGTATCGATGCACATTGTTATACAATGATAAACCTTATTTTGTAGAATAAACAAACGTCGTGTTTTAAACAAACAAGTGTGGATATAGTTCATGATATCACGCATTTCGTAGTGTGATCAGAGGATAGTATTGGAGAAAGTTTTTGCAGCTTCACTCAAAATAAAGATGAATCAGCTGTGATAAAGTTTTTTCATTTTACTATCTTAATTTTGTATTTGACCTTTTTAAAATTATCATGTCTTCTAATTTTTTTTATTATTAGGCCCTACTCTCTTGTTGGGTACACTCTTAGAATATGAATAAATTTTTATAGCGCTTGAAGTCAACTCTTATTTGTACCCATTTGAGTTTATTTTAAGCTCTACCAACTCAAACTACGATTGTTTCTAATGTTATGTTATTGTGTCGTCTGTAATTTTTAAGTAGGTTTTCTATTGAACATCTACTTATTAATGTTGGTGTCATGGAACGATATGGTGGTGGTTATAGATACGTTTTTCATTCCATTACTTAAGGAAAATTTTGGCGCTAATAACTCAAATTCATATATATACGCATATATTTATTTATTTATTTGTTTATATAAAAAAGCCAATTTCTTGTTACCACGGTACAGGTCGCAATTTTTATCCATAGTTACAAAATTTGAAACGAACATTAGTACTAAACCAAGGATCTGACCTATTGATTTTGTTATGGATCGGCCATACAGTACTTCCGGTATGGCTATTTTTGTTTTTTTTGGCTATAAAATTTTTAATTTTTAATCAATAACTACCAAATTTGAAACAAAAAATTCACTATGATATATTATAACTTGATATAAATTATGGTGCGGATTGGCCGTACGGTACTTCCGGTATGGCTATTTTCATTTTTGTTTTGACTTTAAAATTGATCAATTTTCTATGAATAGCTAATAAATTTATAACAAATGTTACAAATCGCTATAAATTTAGGTGTGGATCGGTCGGTTGGTACTTCAGGCAACACTATTTTCGTTATTTTTTCGCCTATAAAATGCCTAATTTTGGACTAATAGGAATGTAATTGGAAACAAATATTTATTGCGATCTATCAATAACTTTTTTTGACTATTTACATAATTTTACATTTTTCAAAAACTTACTTTTTCTCATGGAGCTGTTGCGGCATTAGAGTTTTTAATTAGTTTTTCTTTAGAAAATCTACTTATTACGCTTGATATGGTATTAACCTCCAGAGTTGGGGGTGGGTACGTTTTTTGTTTCGTGGTCTCAGAAAAAATTTTGGCATCCATAACTCAAATTCATAAATATGTATATATATAAATCAATTTCTTGTTTCCACGGTACAGGTTGGAATTTTTGTCCAATAATCACTAAATTTGATACGAACATTTTTACTGAGCCAAGGACATGACCTATTGATTTTAGTGCGGATTGGCCAGACGGTACTTCCGATATAATCACTTATTTTTTTATTTTGGCTATAAAATGCTTAATTTTGCACCGATAGCCACAAAATTCGGAGTCATTATTTATTTTGATTTGTTTTAATACGCTTCAAATTTCAGCGCAATTCCGGTACTACTATTTTTGTTTTTAAACGCTTTTATTCTAGTCCGATTGGGAACAGAATTTAGACTTTGTTTATCGCTCATATGCGAATGGAGTATAAAATAGTTATCGAATTCGCCCGCTGGAGTGTGTAAGTTGCGCATTTTTACTTCTCTTATCCCTGTGGCTTTTCCCCGACTTAGAGCTGTAATTATATTATTTCAGCTCCTAAATTTTTTTCTTTATTTTGTGTCAGGGTCTCTCATGCTGCTAATAATACAACAGTAATTATCCTCACCCTTTCATATGTGTATGACTGACATGGTATGTAATAAAATCAAAAATTCCCTCAAACTAAAAAATAAAAAATAAAAAAGTAAAAAATAATTTTTAGGTAAACGCTTTTATTCAAGTTAAGCGCCCTAAAAAGTAGAAAATAAAATAATTTTCTTTTGTTTGTATCTAGAAATGACATCAAATAAAAGCGTGGGACAGACATAATGGCAAATTAGTATAGGAATTTAATGTCAGTGATGGGATGCTATTGTTTCAATATAGCTTATATTGATGTGGTTAAGAGAGATGACTGATACAGGGCCATATTTTTAGTCAGTTTTTTACCTCAGGGAAAGCACTTAAGTAACCTTTCCCTTATAGGTACTTAAGTACTGAAACCACAGATCAAATATCACTGAAGTGGCATTTTATTTGAAAGCTGAGGATTGTCTAGGAATATGGCCCATTCTGATATACATCAAAATTATATCGACTCCTCAGAGGCTTGTAATTATGTCCTCCTTCCAGGTTGAATTGAGTTGATATGGAATGGCCCGGATAAATTTGAATTCATTAAATTTGGGTATTGTTGTCCGCCCCACACTTTTATTTAATGCCATTTCTAGATGATACAAACATAATAAAATTATTTTATTTTCTCCTTTTTAAGGCGCTTAACTTGAATAAAAGCGTTTACCTAAAAATTATTTTTTACTTTTTTATTATATTAGTCATAAGATGCCAAATTCTGGAATCATATATACAAAATTTGAAATAAATATTCATCAAAATTTATTGTAGCATGCTACCAATTTTGTTGCGGATCAACTGGACGATACTTCCAATAAAGCTTTTTTTCCCTTTTTTTTCCAATTCGCATGAACTTTTCTTTTTACAAAAATTAATCACATGCTCACATTTTATTTTATTTTTTTACTTCCTAACTTTATTATATTTCATTGATTCTATTTTAAATTATATAATGTTGTATTATACTTTATCCTCTTAATTTATTTTTCATTTTTCTAGAAAAAATTCTTTTGTTTTACATTGTCTAATATTTTGTCAGCAGCTAACATATTTTATACAGTTAATATGACCATCAAAATTCATAATTGTTTCTCTAGAAACCTACTTTTTCTTGCGAGGCGTGCTGCGCTAGAGTTTTTTTCTTTATTTTTTCTTAATTTTTTGCCCAGAATTATGACGTAAGTTATTCTTTTCGAATCAGTACGCGGTGTATTTAGTTAGATTCATGGTCTATAATGTAAAGAGATGTATCATCTTCTCTTCATTTTACGAGACTAACTTTTAACCAAAGAAAAAACAATGTTCCACATTGTTCCCGTTAGTCTTATTTCTATTTCTGATTAACGGGTTGTGGCGCATTTCAAGAAATGTTTTTCCACTTATCGTGCTCGTATCTGCCGTGTACATTCATTTTTCAAGCATAACTTCTTAATTAGGATCGCGCATAATGAATTGAAATGAACGTCGTCATGTATATACTTGCTTGGATTTGATATCTCGAGAAATTTTTCTAGCCAATACAATTTCGCGAAGATTATATTGGAGAATATCTCCGTTCGAAATCAGAATTTAAATTTTAAAAAAATGTTTGAGAATCTTTCAACTTAGACAAAGAGCGTATTTGACGTATCATTAATTAATCGGTGATAATTACAGAAGCTCCTTATTAAACGTTTAAAAAATCTTGTATGCTGCTTCACAGTCTTTATTTTCACAAGATCTGTTTAAAGACTCAGATATGATGAGTAGCTTCTTTCTGGTAGGTACTTCGCACTGTTCGTTCACCTTCCTCAGTTTTTGTTTAAAGCTGTTCTGGTGTGGTCCAAAGTTGTTTAGAAAAGTTCCGTGTAAAATTCTCTAACAAGTGAAACATAAAGAAGCCTCTGCGGACTCATTGTTCTCTCTTTATATCTCATCAACAAGAGTAAATGATTTACTTTCATTGTACATCTTATAATTTTTACAAATATATTCAGTATTTTGAAAATCAGCTGTGATACGAATTGATTGACCTTTTAATGGCCTTTCATCATTGTGCATCATCGATTTGTTTTCGTATTTTTTTTTAGTGAACCATTAGTTGGTTGGCTACATGTTACAAATGGTTAATTGCCAAAAAAAAAAAAAATTCTTAGTGTTTAATATTATAGTAGGTATGATATGAATGTGTCGAGTGCGTGCAACTGGTGATTTTGTAATTTTATCGTTTTATTTCATAGCACAGTAAAAGAAATGATGGTTGAAATGATGAAACTGCTATTGTCGGTTGAAAGTGTGGAATATACTTGTATCTTGTCGAATTTAATGGTTTCAGTGTTGTCTTTGTTGAAATAATAATAATAATAATAATAATAATAATAATATTAATTTTGGCAACCGTGGTACCTATACTGATTGTTCGATACGGATCCTCTTATTTGCTCTCTTACCGCCTAATTTCCGTTATAAGTTTTTAAGTTAGTAACGTACAGGGAATTCATGTAGGTTGAAGTTGGAGATAGTTCTTCTCGAAAATTATTAGTATTTAAAAACAAAAAAGTCTAAACATTGCTAAAAATGATGTTATTGACGAAAAAAAATTGAAAATTTTGAGTCTTTTACGAGTCGTGGCTCGTTTTTGTTCTAGTAATTTTGGAAATTCCTTCGAAATAAAGTGAATGATTTTGTTGCAAAATTTTGCAATTTTATATTTGGGGTGATGAAATAGTTGAGTGGAATTCATAGTTGTTAGATATTGGAGTAAATAAGAAAACAATAATATGGAAATTCACTCGACATGTTTGTGCGGAGTGTGTGGAAAGTAACCGAATGAAAAATACCAAACAGTCTTTCATCTGGTTCTGAGAGAGTGAGTTGATAAGTTGCGCACACTCGGTCATAACTCGCGAATGGTGAGAGATATTCAAATAAAACAAAAAAGTATGGAATTACATTGTATTGAGTACAAGAACATACATTTCTTTTGAATTTTACAGTTATTCATTGCGGGGAACATTAAACGAGTCTTCTCATCCTGACAATGAATTATTTCGACAGTCTTTCGTTGATACCCAATGTCACTGTATCTTTTACTTCATCATCCTTGATAAATGAATGTCCCTAAGACAACCGTTCATAAATTCAAGAATTTGTGAAAATCATAGGGTACCTAATCTGTTAAGTATGGAGTTTGTGGAATGAGCCATTCTAAACTTGAGAATTCATTATCGATAAGATGATGAAAAAGCAATGCACACTTGATCATACCGTGCTAGTCGAATGAGATATTCATATATGAAACAAAAATGAACATTCAATTGGCTATTAGATGTAGATTGCTATAAATGGAGACTGTAGTAAAAAGTAAATTCATATTCTCATACCCAACAAAAGAGAAATATTTTATTGAATTTTTTGTTTTTATTTGAATCTCTCTGTCCATTCATAAGTCACCACCAAGTATACATTATCTTCAACCGCCACCTGTACGTTTCAGTGCAAAAATTGAAAATTGAAACGAAAGCAGATGAATGTATTCTTATCCATTTCAAGTTACTGGAAGCTCAAGAATGGATTTAATTTTCTGTATCTTTAGCACTGCTATTACACTAACTCTCGACAGTTGTAGAATTGAAGAAGTGGCATTTCAGGAACTAAATTTTGGCTGAATTGAAAAAAATTTTAATTTAGTCATTCAATACACAAATTATAATTATTACATCATCATAGATGTAATTCACTCCTAAACTATTCTGTCAATAAATTTTAAATATAATGCAGTTGCAAGTCCAATAACTGTCAAATCATGATAAATAAGCATGAAAGGGCGGAGCCTCGAAGGCTCAGCCCTATTCCTTACCTTTTTCCAAATTTTAGGAACACTGAAACCATCCATTCATGGTAACATAAGTAACACCAGCTAATCTAACTGATCCACCTTTTTATCCACCAATAAATAAGAGATGATTGATCAAAACTTGTGGGAAAGATTGAAAAACAACACATTATTTGCTGGAAAAATATTATGAAGAATTTAATTTAATTTTATATCATGTACCTAGATGAAAATACCAGATTGAACCATTTTTTCTGGCGCATTTGAAAAGGAACTGATAGGGACTTGTAAAATTTCAAAGTCCAAAACTGAAGCTTGTAAAAAATCTTTACTCTTTCGCATCTATAGTCTGTTCCAAATAAGAAGGTAATTTTCTACCTGCAATACACCAAGTTTTCTGGCCTCATGGGGAATACAGGAGAGAGAAAAAAGTTGGGATACACAGTGAATGCGAAACAAAGTACACCTGTTTCTATAAAATTTTCATTTTGCCTAACAATGTTTAATTTAACTTCAGTAACCTTTATTATAAGACGGAACAGTATCTGGTTCACCGAGCTTTGCTTGGATGTGGAAATTAGAAAAAATTTTGTTGATTTAATTCAAGCTGGAGAATTTCCGAAATATATTTTTATAATATATTTCCAGAATAAAATTAAAGATAGCAGCTTTTAAACTCATTACTTCATTAGTCATAAATCATAATAATCATACGCAGCCTAGGCCTAGTTAAATTCGCTAATAAAACCTTACCTATCTGTTACTTTTAGCCTGGCAAATTTTTCATTATTCGTTGTTATCGCTTACTGCGCTAATGAATAGATTGAGATGCTCATATTTCTGTTCAACGAATTGTCTTAAACATGGGACCTATCTAGATCATTTTTTCATAACCAAAATTCCCTTTTCATGTAAATTTCAATGACATGGTTGGTCGAGTTCTTCAGAACGAGGTTACATACATGCCCACATACATACATACATATATATACGTACATACGTGTGTGTGTGTGTGTGTATATATATATATATATATATACATACATACAATTATTGCTGGTATTATAGTATAGGATTTGGCTTTTCATTGGACCTACGAAATTAAATAGGAGACTCTAAGGAAAAAAATGAGACTAAGAACAATAATTTTGAGCTCTCAGAAGCCAAGATAATAAAAAAAAGAAAAAATTGTTTCAATTTCATCATTTTTGGACTCTTTTATTGGTTTGTTGTATTGCTTCTCCACTTGGTTGAACTCTTTTCCAAGATGCCACTGTACTGTGACGTCAAAAGTAACAGACACATTCGCAATTTAATTAGGTCTGTGAATTATTGCTGCATAGCAGCATTTGGTATACTCTCCAGTTTTTTATATTTTTTAATATTTTTTTACTGTTTTTTCATTAATTAAAAAAAAATTTTTATTAATTTTTTTTTATTTTTAGTAAAATTTGCGGCGTTGCACCTTTCAAATTATATAGAATGTGCATACAAAATTTTATTTAAATTGGTTGGGTAGTTTCAGAGGAGTAGTATATCTATTTCTAATATTAGCAAAGAAGCTGAGAAAGAGGGCTTCGCCTTCCAGACTCTGCCCAATTATATTATGTTTGATTAATACTGAAAAATTTGTTGAATTAACCATAGATTTATACCAATGACAATAAAAAGAATTGTAATAAGAAATACTTCGTTCGTTTGAAGATGATATTTTCATCAGTTATAGAGCTTTTCAGACCTCTTTATTATTACCTATTTTTAAAAAATTTAGGATTTTCTTAGGTTTTTGAAGAAATTTTATCATTTTTTTTACATTTTGGCCTACCAAAATGTAATATTGATGATAAGTATATTGCAAACTTTTTCTTATTCTGAGTTTCAGTTTTAAACACTTTTGACAATATCAAATTTTTCAGCTGTTGGTCGCTTCTGTTCTCATTTTATTATGATAATGCAATTTTGGATTATGCTCGTAGCTTACTTTTTTATATTATTATTTATTGTTTTCGCTAGATTTTTTGTTGGCTATATTTCTGGCGAGGAAAATAAACTTCCCTTCCTAATTTCAAAAAAATTGAGGATATCCACGGTCGGAATGGAAATCGATTGTGTCATTCGAGGTGGAACTAAATGGTTAACAGCCTGTTTAATTTATAATATAGTTTTTGTAAAAAATTATAAGTGCTATTTTGGGCTTACTAAAAAGAACTATTGAAACTTTTTTTATAAATATTCAGTTGGTCTCAGAGTTTGAGTTATGTGTTCGAATCATTATTTCCTGATTGAACGTTTCTAAGGGATAGAAGAGATTATTTAAATTATAACTGATTGTGAGATAATTCTTCACAAAGATCACGTTATTTTCTTCTTCTTCTTTTTTTCTTTTTGTTATGGTCATTAAGCATCCATTTCTCTTCTCTCTTATTTCGTATCCAGCCAAAAACAAAAACTTCAATTTTTCTCTCTTATTGTTTGGTAAAATACTTACTCAATTCATTGGTATGAACAAAAATGGAAAGGAACCAGCGAGTAGTAGCCAAGGATACGGAAGGTATTGAGAAGAGCCAAGTTAAAAACAGTTCAAGGCAAAGATTTTTTTTACAGATCTTTTCCAACTTGTGTCCCAATAAACATATCAAAAGTCTAGCACGATCCTCCCTGCATCATCTTCCCCAGGGGGCTCGATATACAAAAAAATTCATTTTTTTGGAGAATATCTCGCAAACTATCAATTATATGGGAAAAAAGTGTTGATAAAAAATTATTTCCTGTAAAATTTTGTGTTAGTAAGGTATATATAAAATTCTCTGACAGTGAAATAAAACGCCACTAAAGAACGTTAAAGTTGTACTTTTGAAAGTATTTACAATTTACATTGAGTCGTCTGATAATCCGTTTTTTTATAATCTGTTTTAAAGAATAATTTTTAATATGCTAACATGCATGGTTATTGTAAAACATATTATGCGTCGCAATTCTGTAAAACAAGACTGAAAAAAAAGTTGGTTTTACAATTTACTGTACCATAATTAGAATATATATATTATGAATACTTTTTGAAATGTTGCACAATGTTAACGCTCGCTAGGGGCGTTGTGTTTCACTTTACGAGAAATTTATATGAAACCTTTTTCATGCAAAATTTTAAACAAATAATTTTTGTCGAATACTTTTTCCCCATATAATACTGATATTTTTCCAGATATTTCTCAAAAAAATGAGTTTTGTAATAAATCAAGTCCTCTGCGAGAGATGGTGCCGGGAGGATCGTTCTGGACTTTCGATATATTTATCAGGATATCAATTGGAAAGGGTTTGCGCAAAAACATCTTTACTTGCAATTTTTTTCAACTCCAGCTCTTCTTTTCCTGGGCTATAGAGAATAAAATATAAGTTTGATCATTATGCGTAATAAATATTACCGAATTCGTGGAATTTTTGAGTCTTATTACTGAAAGGTTTCATCGGTGCTTAGGTCTAATTCTGGTTCAGATTTTCTGAACTTTGTGGTCAAAATTACTTCATATTTTTCTCATGTTTTAGGTGGGCCTGTGTGTTCTGTTTTTTCTGGCTGCTAAAACGTGCATAAATTCTGTAAAATCGCTTTCGTCGTTTTGAAGAACTCAGAAAAATCGCTATCAAATTGATGGATCTAGACCATTTCATTTTATCGAGTTATGTGGTTAAATTTTTCCTTCTCGTTTAGAAATAATTGGGTCAATCATCGATGAATAAAATTGGTTAGTTTTTTCAACTTTTCAAAATAAATTAAAAAAACAAAACAAAACGTATCCAAATTAGCCATTTGAATTTTATTAACCTTTGCTCTGATGTTCTCGTTAGTGTTCATGCGCACCCGATGATAAATTTAAACAATCTTCGAGTTATTTTTATTTATGCGTTACACAATGATTTTTCTTCTTCTTTCCTCTGGTTCTCAAAATAATCAAGTCGAATTTTTCCATTTAATGGAAGACGATCTGATTTTAAAATACAGTACCTACCTGTTAATTCTAACTATATTTTTTTATTTGTTGATATTTTAATAATATAAAGAAGAAAAAAACAAGAAGTTGAATGTGTTTATGATCAGCTGTGGTTACGTTTTCCGTTTCACTACCGAAAAACTGTAATTATTGTATAGGTATGCCCATATTTTTCTGTATCTTTTCCTAAGAGAAATGAGAGTTGTAATGGCTAGATTGAAAGAATTTGTAATTGATGAATTGATAAATCTCGCAGTTGATATATGGAGAACTTAGACTTTCTTTGCATTTATCTTCTTAGTATCAATGCAGATTGTTCTATCGTTGTACTTTTTTAATTAAAATTAATTTACAGCGCAAAATTTTTCCCCGGGGGTGTCACACACCCCCACTCACTCCTCTTGCTCGGCCCTTACTTGTACCTATTATAAAACTTGTTCATTAATCATTTAATGTGATATTTTCTTCTTGCCAATTTCATTTCTGCATTATTAGTTAATATACCTAATTTGTTCATTATTTACTAGTACAATTTTCTGAATTTTCTTATCTATCTCTTTGGTAAGTGTAGATGTATTAGTAATCAGCACACATAAAATAATATTCAATACTTTACATAGATTACCAATAAAATGCTAATATTTGATTTTCTGTTTAGATACTTAGAGATAATACAAAAAAATTGATGAAGTCCAACTCCTCCATACATCAGATACGAAATTTATCCATTCGTTTTTAATTGTTGCTGCCATGTCAGCTTAGTTGATTATTAGTGAGTAACTAAATTGAAATGAGGTTGTTTGTTTTAGAATGAATTTAATTTGAGTGACAATTATTGTTATTTTGATGAAGTTATGTTGAAAATTATGAACTCCTTTGTGAGAAGATAAAATATTAAATGACTTCTAAGCACCTCCATCCTGCGACAGATAAATTTTTAAGTAAAAAAATTAAGTTAAGTAAAACTTTATAACAGAATAGGTATGTGAACAAAAAACACTTGGGAAGTTAGGTACAGTGAAACCGCCCAATAACGACACGAATGGGACCAAGCATTTTGTCCACTTTTGGGAGGTCTCCATTATTGGGAGTAAAAAACACCAATGAAAAAAAAAAAAAGTGAAAAAAATGAAAAAATGAAAAAATTGGATATATGTAATTTTATTTAAGGGTACAGTAGTCGCATATAAGTATGATGGTTATTTTTAACAAAAAAATTGGTTATGAAGAATTGCTTTTGAGATTTAACAATAGTTTTTTGTGTATTGTTCTAAACTTTGGCACTAAGTCAGCACTTTCAGGGGAATTAA
The DNA here is from genome assembly GCA_011428145.1 of Ericerus pela. Lineage (NCBI taxonomy): Eukaryota > Metazoa > Arthropoda > Insecta > Hemiptera > Coccidae > Ericerus > Ericerus pela. Next base: position 92,830 of record WOFM01000611.1, read on the forward strand.
TCCTTCAGTATAGTTTAACTGTCTGCTATTCAGAGATGAATTTCGCTCACGCGACCATTTTGCTCTCTGCGTTGTCCATTAGGAGAAGGTCCGCTATTGGGAGGTATTTGATGCCTTAATTTTCATATCTTTTTGCTGGGACCAAACATAATAACTCTGTTTGATAGGACTACACCAACTTACACCAACCTACACCAGGAGGGCGATTCCACAAAATGTAGGAATGTTATGAGACTTTGCGCCAAGTTTTTCTTGAATATTTGTGGAATATCCCTACTGGTGTAGGTTGGTGTAAGTTAGTGTAATCCTATCAAACAGAGCTATTTTGTCCGTGAGGGAAAGTGTTCGTTAAAGGAGGTTTTACTAAGTACAATAAGTAAATGTGAAAGTGTGTAGAAATTATAGTTGAACCACCTGAGAAGGCATGTGGAAAAGTAGATTGTTGCATTACTTTGAAATTAGCCTCTTTCCACCTGCTTAACATGGTTGTTCAAAAATTGAGTATTTCGTGCATATAATACAAAATAGTATATTATGTGACAACCGTTAGTCTGAAGAGTTTCCAGATGACCCAGAAGCGAATGCTGCTATCTTCACACAAGTTAAAATAACTCACTAGCTCTTGTTACACACTATACTTCTAGTAACTAGGGCAAACAAACAAAAATTACAAAAATAAAAATAAAAATAGAATTTATGTTACCAAATCATTTTGGTGAGCCATTAATGTAAATTAGTTGAAGATTCTGTGAAAATTATAGGAATTAGACGTTTGTTTTCCAAGATATCACTGAAATTAGCCAACTTGATTGAAAATCACTTAATTGGGAAAAATCTGAAATTATGTAAAACTATAAGAAATCAGATGGCTTACTGGAGACAATGCATTGGTTTATTGAAACAAAAAATGTTCATAGATATGGAAAAACTGCCTTTAACCTGTTATTCAAAGTGATGATAATGTTATTTCAGTTCAGAAGCAATAGTATTTGTTAGTTTTAGTTATTATTTGAAGTTAAATATCTTTGGCTAATGCAATTTGAACAGAAAACTACTTTGCAGTTTGAAATTCACAACATCCAATTGGCTCAAAATCATCTTTAATCATCATTTTGGTATTGACCATCAACTCAAAATCAATCCAAATTTCATCGAAGTGCTGTTCTCTACATACAAAAATTTTTCAAAGTCAAAATCATAATTGTCATAAGTTGGTTTATCACAATGAGAATTGTAAAATTCATCATAAAGTTGGTCATCGTACTCAAAAAGTTGTCATAGACTGTAAAAGTTATTCTATCTAACTGGTGTTCATATCAAAATTGTGTGTAAATTACCAAATTCTTTCAATTTTTTAGTATTTTTGGCCAAAACTTTTTTTGAAAATGGATAATTTTCATCAAGTTAGTTGCACACTTTTGTAAATACTTTTGTCGGAGGATCTGCTTTTTGTGACGGAAGCATGGCTTGTTTGTTCTTTCATTCACACTCATACAAATTTATTTATTGTTCAGTGCATTAACCGTATGTTTTTAATAAGTATGATATTCGTTGGTACAGTTTTCATATTCAAACCACCATTTTGTCTGAACTTGCAATTTTTTGATTTTTGCACAACTTTGTCATCATACATTTTTGAATTTATTTGGTGTGATTTTGATTGAATGAACAAATTCTTAGTCAAATTTTTTCTTTATTTTATTTAAAATTTTATTTCACACAATTTAGCTAATTTTATTATCGATTTTATTTTATTTATTTGAAATTTGTTTTACTCGAACTAATTAATTTTTATTTTGGATTTTTATATAAAACATTCTTCGAAAATGAAATTATACCCTCATGAAAAATAATTTTGATTTTTATTGAATTAAGGATTTTGAAGTGTGGTTGAAAATACAATTTAATTCCATTTTTTCCCATTTATTATGTATTTTTCCTTTTGTTATTTTAAAACTATTTGCATTTGTTTGTTTTATTGATTGAAAATTCTATTGAATTTATATGGGTTATTTAGTCTTGTTTATTTCTATTTTTATTGAGGGAAGTGTCCAATCTCATCTTTAATGTGTTATCTTATGTACCCTATTCAGACTTCATTTTCTTTTTTTTCTTTTTCTTTTTTTTTATCGTCTTACTCATAAATCAAAGGACAAAACAATAATCTCTTTTAATTTATTCAGATTTGGTCATCACAGGTATGGCAATCCTAATATTGTAGCACTTTTGCTGGGGATTGTATCCATTAATTTTTTTTAAAACCTTTTATTTTTTTATTTCTTTTCAGTCCCTCTATAAATTATGACTTCTGAATCTAAAGACTGTGTTTTGAATTTCCTTGTGGAACTGGTTATGAATGATGGCATGCAACTATAATTAACAAATTGAGAGGTAAAGGTTGTAAATTCATTGTTTTTCCTGGTACAAAAGAGGAAAACTATTTTTGTACTACTGATGAAGTAAGGTTAGGAGCTCGTTGGATTAAATTTTTCCAAACTCAGGAATGAGCCAAAGCTCACTTATTTGATAGACTAGATAGGCGCATATTAAATCACATCAAGAACTGCAGTGTTGTTCCTAAGATTTTTGAAATTCTTGGTGTTAAGTATAGAAATGCAATACTCACAAATATCATGATTCTCAAATCAAAATTTCAGTTTCTTTTATTTGACCCAAGGAAAGGCAATATTCCCAGATTCTTAAAGTATTTTTATAATTTAGCTGAAAAATGTGGGATGCAGGTTACACCCTTGAAGAAGAAGAAAAAATTGACCAGTTAATGATGTCTCTACCTGAAAAGTTTGATATTGTATTTTTCAAATTCAGAATCCTCGAAAGAAAAACTGATGTATGATCAGTAATAAGTTAGGTTAAAAACAAGTTTTTAAAAAATACGCTTTTATAATTTTAAGAAGAAAATAACGGCCCAAGAGAAATAAAATTTCTCACTTTTTTTCCTGAGATAGAAACAAACAAAAATTGAAAAAACAACTGATAAAAATGGATATAAGTTTATGTGTGTGTGTCACAACATGTGAAAGCAACGCTGAAGTTGGTCAGCCAGTGTACTTCAACAAATTGAGTGAGTAGAGTAAAAGCATATAAAAATGATCTTAGAGGAAATTGATCATATAAATTATTCAAGAAAAACATTCCAGGGTTTGATCAGCTTAAGTCTTCGTATCAACCCATGTAAAATAGAAATTTTCAAACTAATTGAAATCAATACTCTAATTCTAATCCAAATTATAGGACTACAAATTACTTAAATGATCACAAAAATAAGTCCAAATTATCACCATTAAACAACAATAGTTATCTTCCGAAGGATAAAATCAAAGCTATGGATGTTACATGATGTAGGTTTAATAAAAAAGGACACATGTTTCGTACTTGTCCTAATGAAAAGTCATTGTAAACTAACACTCCTAATATGTCCAACAACAGTTCTGTAATGATAATTTCATATCATTTCCTAAATTAAAATCCTTTCTAAATTATTTCATATATTATAACTATCATCTTAATAAAACCATTTCAAATTTAATCTCTGTTCCAATATCCTATCTTTATCACATCATTGAAACTTGTCAAGACTTGTTTGATGACATCACCTATTCTCACTACTATAATTTTTTCACAATACACTTCATGATGTCATTCATTCCATGAATATTATACACTATTCTACACTATTCCCAATTCCTCTTAAAATTATAATTACACCCACTTATGTCCTAAATATGTTTCTTTATTTGTTTACTCTAAATTACATTAATTCTATTAACTAATCACATCTTATATCTGCCACAACACCTCTGTAAATTTCACTCAAACTCATACCCTTAGTTCTTAAGTTTAATTCATTCCTAATACTTCTCTTGTACAATTGAATATATCTTAATATTTACACATCATACAAAAAGTAATATATCTGTCATGTATCATTTTGTTACAATTATACTGTTATAAGTTTTAAACCCTAAAACTCAACCAACTCAAATTCATAGAATAAGTGAAGAGATAAGTCAAATTTTTTATTCAAATATACTATAATGCTCCATTCCACATCAGATAATTTGAGCTCTGATGATCTTTTAGAAGATGAATTCTAATAGCCTAAATCACCCTCAGTATTAAAAGTTGAGAGACTAAAAAACAAGTTGTGTTCTATGTTATTAGATAACAAAGCAGGTGACTACATGGTCAATGACTTTAGCAAACTCAGCAACATTCACAAACTTGATAATACTCAAAAAGCTAAATGTGCTAACAAAGGCGTCTTTGTTAATCCTACCTATGTTGGATCTATGGCAATTCTAACGCAGAATTCACTACAATTCACCTTCAAGAAGTTTGCTAAGATCCAAATCATAGTATTGTCATTTAGTCAGTGCTAAGGTCATGGAGTCTGGAATTCTTAAGATCACTTGTGATATAGATTATGCTTATATCAGCAATAAACAAACTGGTAAGATTACAATTACCAATCCCAAGAGAGGTTCTCTGTATTATATTGATTACAAAATAGTTTAGGATGATAAAATCTACCAGGATTTGGTGTGCATACCTGTTTCTCAAATAAACAAAAGTCAGGATGATCAAATAGTTGATCATAATACAAATTTAAATATAGAAGAAAAGGAGTATGAAGATGATCCACAAAGTAAACAGGAAAACACTAACACAACTCAAAATTTACAAGATGATGAAGTGTACACAACCATACAGATGATTTATTTGAGAGTAAGGATGAATTTTTCAGTAAGAATGTTGGAATGAATAGTAAGCACAAAAATAATATAAATAAGTCTAAAATATTTTGGCATAGATGACTAGGACATCTAAGTTCCAAAAGCTTGAAATTTATGTCTAAAGTAGTAGTAGGTATACCTGCAAATCCAACATTTTGAGATGATGACTTTGCTACGATTAAGGTCTGCATTAAAGTCAAGTCAGTTAGGTTGGGCCACCATGGTGTGAGAACTAGGCCAACTAGATGCATGGAAGTAATCTTGTCTAACATTATGGCTCCATTCTGGGAAGCCTATATATAATGGTGAAAAATTTATAATTATGTTTGTGGATTATTATTCAAAGTACACGTTAGCACTTCTGTTCAAGAAGAAGTCTGAATAATTTGATAAATTTAGGGAATATAATTAATCGCATTATATGAAATTTCCACAAAACCCTATAACTGTACTTTGAACCGATCAAGCTAAAGAATATCAAGACAAAAAATGACCAAATTTTGCTCCAAAAAAGGAATAGCTACTAATGATGGCATTGGATACAGCCCCAAATTAAATGATAATATTGAAAGGCAAAATCAAACAATGCTCAAAGGAGTAAGGGTAATACTTTATAATGCAAAAATAGATTGTGGATTATGATCTACAACAGTATTAGCTGCTGTGCATATTCTTAACAGAAGTTGCACTCACGTCAGTCAGGGAAATATACTCCTTCTGAAAAACTTTATGGTACTAAACCAGTCATTTCACACCTTTTATGCTTTGGTGCTATTGCTTACAAGCATGTTCTGGCAATGCAACATTTGTAAGTAGCAAACAAAGCAAAGAAGAAAAAAGAGAAGCACCTAGATCCCAAATTTTTGCCCTGATTGCTCAAAACAATATTAGTAGACTTTACTAATGTTGGATACTATATTCTTGATCCTGTTAAAATGCACTCATATCAATCCTGCGGTGTTAAATTCGACAAAATGAAAACATTGTGTGACTTTACTGATAAGCCTGAAATTCTGCAAGTTAAGCTTCTTGTTGAAGAAACTTAGGCTATATATTGTGTTAATGCAATGTCATTATCCAATATACAAGTCATTCCACTCCCTGAAAAAGTGGATCTATTGAATTTGGTTTTATAAATCACCACCATAGCTTACATTTGATATGGTATTCCATTTAATTGTATATAAATATCATTGCAATTAAAGTTTTGAAAACAATTGCCATAGAACTATTATTTTTAGCAAACTTAAATTTAGCAAGCATTCCCACATGTTAGCTCAATATTCTATGAAAATTTAATCAAAATTGTATGTTTGATTATGAAGATATTGTCAAAATTATGTCTAATTAAATTATTCAAATTATACAAACTCAATTAATTCTTGAGAACCAAACTTAGGATTGAGCTGAAATTTCAATGAATCATTTTGATGCATTAGCTAAAGAATTGGTGAAAATTTGGATGAAATTATATGTTGGATTTGAAAGATGATTTGAATCATAGAATCCAAACAGAATTTCAATTTCAATGTACAATTTCATCCAAATTTTCACAGATTCTGAAGCTAACAAATCAAAATTTCAGCTCAATCCTAGGTTTGGTTCTTGAGAATTGATTGCATATAATTTGAATCATTTAACCTGACACTATTTCGGCAATATCTTCATTACCAAACATACAATTTCAATGAAATTTTCACAGAATCTTGACCTAACATATGACAATATCCTGAAAAATTTCAGCTTTTGAATAGCAATGATTCTTTTACAATAGTTCTCAATAACATTGATTACAATAGAATTAAATGGAAATTCTAGGAATACCAATTTCATGAAGCACTGTGGTGGAAACATGTGGAAATAATTGACATGGTACAGAAATTTTAGTGATAAAATAAGTAGTGAAATGACTTGTATATTCTATGAAGACTGTGTGTTAATGTAATAAAAAATACCTCAGATCACAATAGACTATTTTTATAAGATTGTATGTTAGTAGTATTCAGCGATATCTACAACAATCCATTTAAGAATGAGTGGCTCAAGGTTGTTAATGATGAATTCCAATTTATTTCAGATGTTAAAGTTTGGAAAGTCATAGATTAACCTTGTAATGTTAAACTGATCAGAATATGTTGGATCTTTATGGCCAAAGCTAATGAAAATGGTATTATGTACTCGAAGGCAAGATTAGTTACAAAAGGCTTCATAGATCGATCCAAATATACTTTGACTGAAACATACACACCTGTAGTTTGGTTATGGTTGATTTGATGGCTTCATTCTATCAGAAACATGCTGAACTTACAGTTAGGGCAGTATGATATCAAGACTGCTTATTTGAATTCTCAAATCAAGAATGACATCTATCTCAATATCCTTGTAGGTTGCAGTATTGACAAAACAAAATTATTAAAATTAGAAAAATCTATTTATATGGTCTAAAAATATCAAGTAAAAATTGGATTGAGTTACTAGATTCTCACCTTTCAAACTCCAATTTTACTAAACTCAAAGTCGATAGATGTGTGTACATCCATAAAGATGACTCAGATGGAATAACTTTCATGATAATTTACTTTGATGACATACTGTTTGCAACAAACTGTCCAGAATGGATTCAGCAAACCACTAATCACTTTGAGATTCATTTTACAATAAAAGTGATCAATAACCCAACTCATTTTGTAGGATTTTAAATGGATAGAAATTGAGGATCACAGATCATCAAGCTTACTCAAAAACAAGAGATTGAAAAGGTTCTCCAAAAATATCAACTCTGTGACTCCAATCCCTCAAAAATACCTAAGGAGACAGGCCTGAAACTGAGCAAAGCAAACGGCATATATGATAAGGAATATAGATCCATGATAGGTGCACTATTATATATCGCTAGAGGCACTAGTCCAGACATCACATTTTCTGTGAATTACCTTTCTCAATTTCAGAATTGCTCCGATGATGTCATGAAAAATCACATGCCCTGCATCATTAGGTATTTGACATCAACTATTGACATTGATCTTGTTTATTGTTCAAACTCTGATGGTATTTCCACCTATGTTGATGCATGTTACATACCTAACATCGACAATGAACCTGTAAACATGTCTGAATTAAAAAAAGGCAAGTCAATAACTGGGTATCTTATTAAGATGTATGGTGATTTAGTTAATTTGTTGTTCACCATCAAAACATACATGCATCATCATCCACTAGTGCTGAATTAATTGCACTGTATAATGCCTTTGAAGACATTGAAGTGGCATGGCTTCTTAATCGTTTATTCTTTCAAATCAAAACTCAAATTAAACTCTTCTATAATAACACCTCTGTTATCCTTGTCAACTTCAGTAGTGGCAAAAAACATCTGCGGGCATTGACGATGAAGTGCTATGGATTAGCCCAAGCATATCAGAATAAAATCTTCAAATTTGAACAAATAGCAACAAAAGATGAATTAGCTGATCTACTTATCAAACTTTATTCAGTAGACATCACATTTGCTTACTAACTAACTCCTCCAACTCATTGGATCTCCATATGTCGATCCATAACTGTTCCTGTTAATTCCAAAACTCAATCTATAACCATTTCTATCAATGTGCATGTGTTGCAATATTTTAATTATTAATAACTCTTAAATGTAATGAGATGAAAAATGACAGAAAGAGACACTGATGAATGATTTTGTTATTCGACATTTTCTTTAGTGAACATTTTGTGAATGAAAAATTGAGTTAGTCTTCAAATGGAATGTTTTATTTTTTATTTTTTATTTTTGTATCAATAATAGGTCTTGCACTTAATTTTTATTGTTTTTATACACTCATTGTAGTGATAGAAGACTATTATAGGTCTGTAAAATATGACTTGAATGTTTAAATGCTGAAAATTAAAATTATTTCAGCACCTTTTAGTTCATTTGTAGATAGCGTGATTTTAATTTGTTTTTTCCAAATCAATAATTTGTTTTATTTGTTAACGTTCGGTAGAGCAATACTCGATCTTATTTTCTTGCGAATCTATTTTAAAAGTTATCGCTAGTGGTTCTTAAAATTTCTTTTTCCAAACTATTATAGTTTCTGAAAAAGAGGTTGTATGCACTCTGAAGAAATGCGTATTTATTGGATGCTTTCTCTTTATTACTAAACAATGATTATTCGATGCTTTTGAGTTTTGACACTTTATAATAGTCAGTTACTCAATGATCCACTTAACATTGAATCTTTTTGTCCCTTTAGGTCTCAGCTAATTCTGGAGTCACTACAAATATCAATAATAAAGTAAACAGACCGATGACCGTTGTAGACAACACGGTGGTTCCTGGAAACGGTGATACAACAAGCTGGGATGGCATCGTCACTGCACCAACCACCACCAGCACCACCCCTGCGGGTATAGCACCTCCACCGCCGACTCAAATCAACAAATTGCAGTTGGGAGCTCCGGGTATTCGCAAAGATAAAAGGCGAAGTTCTTCCAGATTCAATATTAGCAGTAACCGAGAGTTAAATAAATTGCCACATCTGAAAGGTGAGAATCTTACCCCGTTGGGTTGTTTTTTTTTTTTCTAAGTTATTTAGTGTACTTTTTTTTTGCGGTTTCTTTTCAAGATCAGTCTATTCTTTCCAGTATGTAAAATAAGCGCCTCTCTATCCAATCTTTGGTCGCTAATCATTGTTCTTTTTATGTTGTTTAATTCATTACCCACCCCATTAACAATTAGTCATTTTTCTTAGCTCTGTTGATGCTATAAATTTTCAAGAACAGTAAAATATAAAGTAATGAAGAACGGTACCCATAACTTGTTTGATAATAGTATGTTGTGAAACAAATGTGTAATGCAGGCTATTTTTTTTACCTCGTGTGAAAAGTTTGTTGACAAAGAGTTCTGCAAATTTCACACGTGTTAAAATAGCCCTTTTGCATCTAATTCAAAAAAATTTTAAACTATTCTTAAACAATAAAAATATTGCAAAACATCCAGAAAATATCGATGTGTTGAAATTTTAAACAAAAATGGAAACTGAAACTGAATGAAAAAGTTTGTGAAAAATAGGAAACAAAATGGAAATGGAAACAAAAAATAACTGAAATTATGGAAAATTTCAGAAACTCAACTAAGAGAAACAATATGAAAAAAAAAGGTAGTGTTTCTCAATCCCTGATTTGCAATAAAAAAATTAAATTAAAAAAAATACTTTAGAATAAACTTTTCTTACAAGTGGTTTTTTGTTCAATAAAAAAAAAATCACAAATTGTAAGTTGTGAGTTTACACATCTGAAGTTTTAGCAAAGTAACTTATGTACTATGTTGTGGGAGAAATATAGTGAGTGGGTGAGAGAAGGTGAATTATAGATTTATAAGAGGAGGTTCTTTATTAAAATGATTCTGACCTCAAATTATTGTGAACTACTGCAAATGTGTGGTGAATTGAATGATATCAATCTTGGAATATATTGTAAATTTTGTACCCATTTGCTGTATAACTGCAAGAAAAAAGGCAGATTTAGAATGGTTACATACAAATTTATAATTTTTTAGTTTTTCAAACAATACCAACCCCAACTTTCTAGCTCAAATAGAGACTAAGGAATCATTGAGGTCCAAATGTAAGAACGATATTCAAATAATTCTTTCATTTTTTCCATTATCAATTTTATTATCATTAGAGTGTGAATTTCAGTTAATTTATGAAATAACTAGTTATTCTATGAAATAATGAGCCATTTTAGGGAAAGTATTTATTTAATTTCATTTTTCACATATTAACTAAGAAATTCATAGAGTAACAAGTTATTTAGTATATTAATGAGTTGTCATCTGTTGAAGTATGACAATTGTTTTTGGCTTCTTTTCCCTATATCATAGGTTAATTGCTATCCCCTTAATTATACAAATAATAATTTTTCATTTAAATTTTTTTTATCAAATTAAACACCCAATGGTTAAGAATAAACATGAGTAGGAAATATATTAATAAATTGTTATGAAAGATGTTTGGTACATAAAAATTTTTTATCAAAACTTTTTTTTGTTATTCACTGTAATTCTTATTTTAATTCAAAAAAAGTAGGTAACTTAGCAATTACATTTTAAATTTGTGATTCCAATAAAGAGGTCCACAAAAGGGGCATGGGAGGTTTGCAATCAGCTTGTGTGTTGCCAAAATTGTTTTTATTTACATTCATATTTTCACTTGTGAATGTACCGTGGGTACACTAAATAATATTTTTTGTGCTTATGGTGATGTGTGAGTAAAAACATGTTAGGGACTTCTGTTTTAGACCATTATTATTATTTTGGGTTAGGATGGGTGAGTTATTCTTCTCTTTTTACACAGGTTCAAAAAAAAAAAAACTTGTCATTATTTAGATTCCTTTTTATTGATAAATTGAAGAAAAATACAACAAAATAGGATCAAAATAATGGAAAACTGTGATACATGAAGTTCAACTGACTGGGGCAATGGGACCATTGCCTCAAACTGGGACAATCCCAGTTAAATCAGGTCCTATGGTATGCTTAATTATAGATACTTCTTAACTTCAGCTTGGATTTCACATTTTTTCTATTGGCTTCTTGTGAATTCATGAAATAACTAGTTGAAGTTTATAATTAGTGAATATTATACACTTTAATGATAATAATAGGACTTTTATGAAAACTGATCTCATACTTTATTGGTAACATATATAAACATGTAGTGATAAAAATATTGTGTTCAATTATTGATATGGCAACTTGATGAACAGTTTTTTACAAATTTAGGGAGTGAGATGGTGTTGTTGAAATATGGCTGTATGTTAGGTACAACAGTGTATAAAATTATCTGTTCAAAAAGCAAACACTTCAGTTAATGATAACTGAAGACGAACAAACCCAACTTGATCACTCCGAGATGTTAGTACAAAAATTATGTCACATTTCATGACGTTAGTAACTGCAATAAATGTGTACTGGGCAACCTGTTTCTCAAAATCCAGGATTTTATTTTTGTTATTGATTTAGCTTACGTACTGTATGTGTACGTGGTTAAAATGGAATTTATATTTACAAAAGGTTTTATGGGTAAAATATATTTGAGTAGTTCTTTCAGTAAATGATAGATATGTTTCACCCACTCATACTTCGAGCTTCCACTATGGTGGGCTACAATGTATGATTATTTTTAGTTTTTTCAATTTTCCTCGATACCGAAACTGAGTCACATTAAATATAAGTAGGTACTTCCTAGGAAAAATATACCTATATAAAAATTTCTAATAGTTTCCACTCATGCCTGAGTAACAGGGTGATGAAAAAGTACTGTACTTTATAAAATCATATTAGTCTGCATTATTTTCCTATTATGAAGCTGAAAATAAATCCATTTCATTATTTTTCTGGTAGTAAATTTCCATAACTAGAGACACCATGTATGCACAGACACAAAATATGACGAATAGAGCTTCAGACTACATATTGATGAGAAATATCTGCATGATAACTTATTTGACCATATTTTTTGTGTCTTATTTTCATTTTCAGTTTCTTCATAAGAAAATAATTAGGTTAGAAATTAATTTTTTTTTAAATACGCTTTAATAAGATATGTGAAATGTTGTGTGAGATTAAACCTAGAATTCCGTATACAATAAAATCTTAGGCATGTTCAGTAAGTTGATTTTTCTCTTAAATTTTCAAGAAATCTAAAAACAAAACAACTAAAAATGAAGTCAGCCTGATATTCAGACTAGCCCTTCCAAGTATGAGGATCAGTCACACTACTTATGTGTCACAACTGTAGATGATAAAATAAGGAACAAATGCAATATATAACAATTGATAAGATAACAACATTAAACAGTGGCCAGCAATTGTGATCTAAGTGCTTGCGGGGGTTGCATTAAATAATTTGTGAAAATGAAGTTGTGAGCAAATAGAATAAAAACTTTCTTCATCACTGTATATGTCAAACCAATACCAGGGGAATAATAGGGTGTAGTAATTTACCATTTTTATTTTTTACTAAGGAGCCACATCCAAACTTTTCTTGCAAATATTTCCTCTTCTTTCTCACTTACCTAAAAACAACTTGGGAGCTAAGTCGCTGAAAATGAAAAACAACATTGTTCATTGCCGAATGAGTTTCTGATCTATAAATATTCAGTCCGTGGGCGCCTTTATTTTTGTTATATACTTTTATTCCAGTTACTAACGCAACAAATATGATGTAATTTGGTATTAGACTACTGGGATCGCTTTTATTGAGTTCGTTATTATTTATGATTCGGTGCTATTATGTATATATTAGGGCAGTTAAAGTGTGTTACGTTTTTATATTTGCAAAATTGCGCGGTGAAATCCGTTCTAAACAAACAGAGCTATCGTCACAGTTATCAAAGTTTTTTTTTTTTTCAATGTTTGTTACTGTTTTAGAAAAGAAAAGTGAAAAATTGTATTTTCTCTTTCACCGTTATTTTCTTCTTCAAATTATAAAAGGGTATTTTTTAAAAACTCGATTTTAACCTTACTTATTATCCTGGTTTTTACTCCATTACCAGTATTTTTGGCGGCCTATTAATAATGTTGGAGTCACATTCACTTTTTATTTGGTGTCAGTTAGTTGAGGCTAAATTATAAAATATGTACATGAAAACTACACTTCTAAGTAGGTTTTCTATGAAAATATACTAATTAATCTCGATCCAGTATTATCCCTCAGTGGTGAGGATGGGTACATTTTTTGTTTTATGACCTTGGGAATATTGTGGCACTATTCGCTGAAATATATATGTATATGTATACAGGCCCTAATGTTTCAGCAGGACTGGGCTTTTGCTTGTGCAGGACTTGTCCGCATTCATTTGTTTGTTGAATGGTTGTGTGTGTGTGTGTCGGTATAGGTGGTGCATGCCCATAGAATTTAAAGAATAAATCAATTTCTTTCCTTTAGGTTTATTATAAAGATAGGATATAAGCCATTTTCTTGTTAGTCACAGTACAATACATCATTTTTATTGGATATTCTCAAAATTTGATTCATACATTATGACTAAGCTAAGGCAGGCTTGACAAGAGGTGCAAGGAGGGATTCTTCTATGCTCAAGATTTGTAGGGGCCTGGAATTCTCTAAAAAAAAAAAGTAGATTTTTGTGAGAAATCTACTGAAAAACATTCCTGAGCCAAGGACCTGATCTGTTGATTTTGGTGTAGATTGTCTAGAGGATACTTCCTATAATGCTATTTTTGTTTTGAGTTTAAATGAGGTAAATAGTTTTAAAGTATAATTTCAGGTCAAAAGTCACAAAAATTTATATAATCATCAAATATGATTTATTAGTATTTTATTAGTAACTAATGTTTTATTATTTGAAAACCTACTTTTTCTAACAGAGCTATTTTTGCGTTAGTTTTTCAAATTTATTTCTTCGCTATGGGCGCCAATCACTGGCTGCCATTAATATGTTTTTCTTCGCCACAATTTGTAGGTGGTTGGGAAAGTGTTGGGCTTAAAATAATCTATCTCCTTATCAGGAAATACATCTTCGACCTTAGTTCACCTACAGCTTTTTTATTAGTGCACGTATTCAACATTAAGGGAGTAGCTCCTTAAAAAGTGTTAAGTGTATTTTTTTGCCATGTCAAACACCGCTATGTCACTGAAAAACAGCATTGTTTTATTTTTGTAGTTTTTTTTAATATGCTTTTATTTAAGTCCATTTTGGAACAGAATGTAGAGTTTTTTATTGATGTGAATAATTACGAAGTTTGCCATCAGAGGCTAGAGCATTACCAAAGAGCTAGGATCTCAATTGCAGGTTAGGTTACATGTTTCTGTGTGCGTGCAATAGAATTTTCTTAATTTCACTTCACACATTTTACTCTTATAAAAAACATAATTTCAAAATATTCATTTTTAATATTTTAAATCAGATTAGATATTCCTCTCCTCCTTCCCTCCTACCTAAAAACAATTCACAGCTATCGTGTCGCTGAACAATTACTTGTTCACTCAAGAAACAGTTTCTGGCTCATGAATTTTCAGTCCTTGGGTCCCTTTACTTTTTTCACCCTTATTTCCACTCCTCCATCCATTTTTTTCTTTTAATATTAGATTCTGCCTTCCTCTTTTCCCCCTTGCTAAAAAAAAGACTTCCCAGTTTTATCAGCAAAATATTTCACACGAAGCTAAAGCCAAAAAATAAATAAAATCTTATCTTTCAAAAACATGTTTTTAATGTAAACTTATTAGAAGCGTCTACATTCAGTCGAAGAAGATACTCTTATTTACATTATCAGTGGTTATAATAGGTGTTTTTAGGATGGTGTTGTATGTACTGTAGTAATGTTTAAATCAACAATTCTGCAAGCTTTTCCATGGCTCTGTTCTAATGACCTGGGCTGTCACCCCTGTAACCCATGTTAAATCCTTATGAAGTTACCAAAAAATTTTTTTGTAATTTAATTTTTTTATCAATTTTTTGTTTTTTATTTTTACGTTGTATCTGTAAAAGTGAATTAGCCAGATTGATTCTTTTGTTTAAAAGGGAAAAAAAAGGGTCAAAACTGCTAGAAGAAGTCTTTATTTTATTCTTTCAAGTACTTTTCATCTGTCATCTGTTTAAGGATGCAACTGGGAACACTTCCCACCCGAAAAAACATCCTCTTTATCTGATTGCAGGTTCTTGTAAATTTATTCTACTCACTACTGCGATTTTAAAATATACCAATACTACAGCCAACCTTCCCAAAAAAAAAAAAAACTTATTTCGCATGAAACTTAAGCTAGAAAAAATAATGGAAGCTTAATCTTTTAAAAACGTTTTTAACCTAAACTTATTATTTAAATTAGATTCTGCCCACCTGCTCGTGAAACCCTATGAAGTGAGATTTGTATCAATAGAATTAATTCTGTAGTTCCAGAGAAAAAAGTAGTATAAAAAAACTGCTTGCCTATTAAATATATATATAAACACACAAAGGTAGACAGATAGATAAGATAGATAGATAGATTGAAATAGAAGAAAATCTTACGTTTTTTGCATTAATTGTGTGTTACGCTGATTTTGCAGTATGACCAATATTATGACATAATATTTTGACTATCCGATTTGTGGATCAGGCTAGCACTTCAATTACAGCTGCCTTTATTAAACGCTTGTAGATTCTTTACTTCAACTGATTGCATTTTCAAATTGGATCATTTCCATTTGGTTTTCTCGGGTCTAGCTTCAAAACCTTCATTCCTTTTGAAATTTAGTTTACTACCTATTTTATCTAATTCTACATAGTGATTACTAAGATTTCGCCGACCAAACATACTATCTATGTATCTATAGTCGAAGACTCCAATATGTTCAAATGTAAGGTAAAGCGGAGAATTGTATGCGAATTGAATATCAGCTCGGAATGTTCTGTAATACCGAACAGATTTCAAGGAATTGTGTGATTTTCAATAATTCGAATATTCAAGGTATGCCGCGTAGGTAACAAATTGATTTTTAAAATTTTGAACCGCCAGACTTCATCGGTTTTAAAATACTTGAACATCTCGAACAAATATGTGTCTGAATTGTGATTCTGGAAGATCCCGTTGTTATGAAATTAACATCTTTGTCTCCTCTCATCCCACCTATCTCACTTTTATCATTGAACTTACGACCCTTAAAGCTGATAAGATTTTCATTTGATCTGTTTTTTGTCCTTGCTTGGCTAAGCCCAATAATGGCTTTGAGAAAAAAAAATACAAAAACGTAATTTCCAATAGTTTTTATGCTTGATTTAGACGATTCTTTTTCTCTGCTGTCCCTTTGCATTATTACTTTCGTCCAAATGTTCAATTTCACGTTACCTAAAATTTTTTTTCGCGAACTAATCAATTTTATTTTCCACCATCAGAGCGTACTCGCTGCTTAATCCGTTGTTTTTCGAACAATATGACGGTCGAAAACCTTTAATCGGGAACCTCGTCCTTTATCCACTTTTATTTAGTACACGTGATATTCTTCTAATATTATTGCCATAAGAAATATTGCTGGTTGATGAACGTGCAGCATTAATTCTGTTTGTTACCATTATTCGGTGAACAGTTATCCATCATACATTGTTTTTTTGTCTTTGTTGGAAAAATTGCGTTTTCTCCTGAAATTTTCGAATAGTTCGAATGAGTATAATGAATACGAGCTTAAACTGATTGAGGAGTAATCTCATTTTGTGCAGGGAGAAATCGATTTATTTTATAGCAGACCAAATACCAAACGACGGAGGGCGGTGAAAAAATTTAGGAACGTAATTTCACTCGCTGAAATTTGTTCATTACTCTATCACGAAGCGCAGTTTCATAGGCAGAGTTTGAGAGAACGAGGGATCTCTAAATTCCCCAGATGCAACCAGCTCGTCCTCAAATTTTAAAATGGAAAAAATATGGAAGTAGGTACCTGTTGTAATCGTGTTGAAAACAAACATTGAAGTTAAATAATATCGTGGTCTAACTGCCCCTCCGGCTTTTTTGACGAAACTCTGCTTATGCTCAGTTTGTTATCATTTTTTTGTCGCCTAAACTTATACTGTTGCTCGAGTATTAATAACGTATTTTCTTATTCTATGC